>OZ024799.1:5452506-5607506 GCA_964017045.1 Omphiscola glabra
CATCAGGACTGTAGAGAGAGACAACATGATAAGTACAGCAGCCACATCAGGACTGTAGAGAGAGACAACATGATAAGTACAGCAGCCACATCAGGACTGTAGAGAGAGACAACATGATAAGTACAGCAGCCACATCAGGACTGTAGAGAGAGACAACATGATAAGTACAGCAGCCACATCAGGACTGTAGAGAGAGACAACATGATAAGTACAGCAGCCACATCAGGACTGTAGAGAGAGACAACATGATAAGTACAGCAGCCACATCAGGACTGTAGAGAGAGACAACATGATAAGTACAGCAGCCACATCAGGACTGTAGAGAGAGACAACATGATAAGTACTGCAGCCACATCAGGACTGTAGAGAGAGACAACATGATAAGTACAGCAGCCACATCAGGACTGTAGAGAGAGACAACATGATAAGTACAGCAGCCACATCAGGACTGTAGAGAGAGACAACATGATAAGTACAGCAGCCACATCAGGACTGTAGAGAGAGACAACATGATAAGTACAGCAGCCACATCAGGACTGTAGAGAGAGACAACATGATAAGTACTGCAGCCACATCAGGACTGTAGAGAGAGACAACATGATAAGTACTGCAGCCACATCAGGACTGTAGAGAGAGACAACATGATAAGTACTGCAGCCACATCAGGACTGTAGAGAGAGACAACATGATAAGTACTGCAGCCACATCAGGACTGTAGAGAGAGACAACATGATAAGTACAGCAGCCACATCAGGACTGTAGAGAGAGACAACATGATAAGTACAGCAGCCACATCAGGACTGTAGAGAGAGACAACATGATAAGTACAGCAGCCACATCAGGACTGTAGAGAGAGACAACATGATAAGTACTGCAGCCACATCAGGACTGTAGAGAGAGACAACATGATAAGTACTGCAGCCACATCAGGACTGTAGAGAGAGACAACATGATAAGTACAGCAGCCACATCAGGACTGTAGAGAGAGACAACATGATAAGTACAGCAGCCACATCAGGACTGTAGAGAGAGACAACATGATAAGTACTGCAGCCACATCAGGACTGTAGAGAGAGACAACATGATAAGTACAGCAGCCACATCAGGACTGTAGAGAGAGACAACATGATAAGTACAGCAGCCACATCAGGACTGTAGAGAGAGACAACATGATAAGTACAGCAGCCACATCAGGACTGTAGAGAGAGACAACATGATAAGTACAGCAGCCACATCAGGACTGTAGAGAGAGACAACATGATAAGTACAGCAGCCACATCAGGACTGTAGAGAGAGACAACATGATAAGTACAGCAGCCACATCAGGACTGTAGAGAGAGACAACATGATAAGTACAGCAGCCACATCAGGACTGTAGAGAGAGACAACATGATAAGTACAGCAGCCACATCAGGACTGTAGAGAGAGACAACATGATAAGTACAGCAGCCACATCAGGACTGTAGAGAGAGACAACATGATAAGTACAGCAGCCACATCAGGACTGTAGAGAGAGACAACATGATAAGTACAGCAGCCACATCAGGACTGTAGAGAGAGACAACATGATAAGTACTGCAGCCACATCAGGACTGTAGAGAGAGACAACATGATAAGTACTGCAGCCACATCAGGACTGTAGAGAGAGACAACATGATAAGTACTGCAGCCACATCAGGACTGTAGAGAGAGACAACATGATAAGTACAGCAGCCACATCAGGACTGTAGAGAGAGACAACATGATAAGTACAGCAGCCACATCAGGACTGTAGAGAGAGACAACATGATAAGTACTGCAGCCACATCAGGACTGTAGAGAGAGACAACATGATAAGTACAGCAGCCACATCAGGACTGTAGAGAGAGACAACATGATAAGTACTGCAGCCACATCAGGACTGTAGAGAGAGACAACATGATAAGTACTGCAGCCACATCAGGACTGTAGAGAGAGACAACATGATAAGTACAGCAGCCACATCAGGACTGTAGAGAGAGACAACATGATAAGTACAGCAGCCACATCAGGACTGTAGAGAGAGACAACATGATAAGTACAGCAGCCACATCAGGACTGTAGAGAGAGACAACATGATAAGTACAGCAGCCACATCAGGACTGTAGAGAGAGACAACATGATAAGTACAGCAGCCACATCAGGACTGTAGAGAGAGACAACATGATAAGTACTGCAGCCACATCAGGACTGTAGAGAGAGACAACATGATAAGTACTGCAGCCACATCAGGACTGTAGAGAGAGACAACATGATAAGTACAGCAGCCACATCAGGACTGTAGAGAGAGACAACATGATAAGTACAGCAGCCACATCAGGACTGTAGAGAGAGACAACATGATAAGTACAGCAGCCACATCAGGACTGTAGAGAGAGACAACATGATAAGTACAGCAGCCACATCAGGACTGTAGAGAGAGACAACATGATAAGTACAGCAGCCACATCAGGACTGTAGAGAGAGACAACATGATAAGTACAGCAGCCACATCAGGACTGTAGAGAGAGACAACATGATAAGTACAGCAGCCACATCAGGACTGTAGAGAGAGACAACATGATAAGTACAGCAGCCACATCAGGACTGTAGAGAGAGACAACATGATAAGTACAGCAGCCACATCAGGACTGTAGAGAGAGACAACATGATAAGTACAGCAGCCACATCAGGACTGTAGAGAGAGACAACATGATAAGTACAGCAGCCACATCAGGACTGTAGAGAGAGACAACATGATAAGTACAGCAGCCACATCAGGACTGTAGAGAGAGACAACATGATAAGTACTGCAGCCACATCAGGACTGTAGAGAGAGACAACATGATAAGTACAGCAGCCACATCAGGACTGTAGAGAGAGACAACATGATAAGTACAGCAGCCACATCAGGACTGTAGAGAGAGACAACATGATAAGTACTGCAGCCACATCAGGACTGTAGAGAGAGACAACATGATAAGTACTGCAGCCACATCAGGACTGTAGAGAGAGACAACATGATAAGTACTGCAGCCACATCAGGACTGTAGAGAGAGACAACATGATAAGTACAGCAGCCACATCAGGACTGTAGAGAGAGACAACATGATAAGTACAGCAGCCACATCAGGACTGTAGAGAGAGACAACATGATAAGTACAGCAGCCACATCAGGACTGTAGAGAGAGACAACATGATAAGTACTGCAGCCACATCAGGACTGTAGAGAGAGACAACATGATAAGTACTGCAGCCACATCAGGACTGTAGAGAGAGACAACATGATAAGTACAGCAGCCACATCAGGACTGTAGAGAGAGACAACATGATAAGTACAGCAGCCACATCAGGACTGTAGAGAGAGACAACATGATAAGTACAGCAGCCACATCAGGACTGTAGAGAGAGACAACATGATAAGTACTGCAGCCACATCAGGACTGTAGAGAGAGACAACATGATAAGTACAGCAGCCACATCAGGACTGTAGAGAGAGACAACATGATAAGTACAGCAGCCACATCAGGACTGTAGAGAGAGACAACATGATAAGTACAGCAGCCACATCAGGACTGTAGAGAGAGACAACATGATAAGTACTGCAGCCACATCAGGACTGTAGAGAGAGACAACATGATAAGTACAGCAGCCACATCAGGACTGTAGAGAGAGACAACATGATAAGTACAGCAGCCACATCAGGACTGTAGAGAGAGACAACATGATAAGTACAGCAGCCACATCAGGACTGTAGAGAGAGACAACATGATAAGTACAGCAGCCACATCAGGACTGTAGAGAGAGACAACATGATAAGTACTGCAGCCACATCAGGACTGTAGAGAGAGACAACATGATAAGTACAGCAGCCACATCAGGACTGTAGAGAGAGACAACATGATAAGTACAGCAGCCACATCAGGACTGTAGAGAGAGACAACATGATAAGTACTGCAGCCACATCAGGACTGTAGAGAGAGACAACATGATAAGTACAGCAGCCACATCAGGACTGTAGAGAGAGACAACATGATAAGTACTGCAGCCACATCAGGACTGTAGAGAGAGACAACATGATAAGTACAGCAGCCACATCAGGACTGTAGAGAGAGACAACATGATAAGTACAGCAGCCACATCAGGACTGTAGAGAGAGACAACATGATAAGTACAGCAGCCACATCAGGACTGTAGAGAGAGACAACATGATAAGTACAGCAGCCACATCAGGACTGTAGAGAGAGACAACATGATGAGTACTGCAGCCACATCAGGACTGTAGAGAGAGACAACATGATAAGTACTGCAGCCACATCAGGACTGTAGAGAGAGACAACATGATAAGTACAGCAGCCACATCAGGACTGTAGAGAGAGACAACATGATAAGTACAGCAGCCACATCAGGACTGTAGAGAGAGACAACATGATAAGTACAGCAGCCACATCAGGACTGTAGAGAGAGACAACATGATAAGTACAGCAGCCACATCAGGACTGTAGAGAGAGACAACATGATAAGTACAGCAGCCACATCAGGACTGTAGAGAGAGACAACATGATGAGTACTGCAGCCACATCAGGACTGTAGAGAGAGACAACATGATAAGTACTGCAGCCACATCAGGACTGTAGAGAGAGACAACATGATGAGTACAGCAGCCACATCAGGACTGTAGAGAGAGACAACATGATAAGTACAGCAGCCACATCAGGACTGTAGAGAGAGACAACATGATGAGTACAGCAGCCACATCAGGACTGTAGAGAGAGACAACATGATAAGTACAGCAGCCACATCAGGACTGTAGAGAGAGACAACATGATAAGTACAGCAGCCACATCAGGACTGTAGAGAGAGACAACATGATGAGTACAGCAGCCACATCAGGACTGTAGAGAGAGACAACATGATAAGTACAGCAGCCACATCAGGACTGTAGAGAGAGACAACATGATGAGTACAGCAGCCACATCAGGACTGTAGAGAGAGACAACATGATAAGTACAGCAGCCACATCAGGACTGTAGAGAGAGACAACATGATAAGTACAGCAGCCACATCAGGACTGTAGAGAGAGACAACATGATAAGTACAGCAGCCACATCAGGACTGTAGAGAGAGACAACATGATGAGTACAGCAGCCACATCAGGACTGTAGAGAGAGACAACATGATGAGTACAGCAGCCACATCAGGACTGTAGAGAGAGACAACATGATGAGTACAGCAGCCACATCAGGACTGTAGAGAGAGACAACATGATGAGTACAGCAGCCACATCAGGACTGTAGAGAGAGACAACATGATAAGTACAGCAGCCACATCAGGACTGTAGAGAGAGACAACATGATGAGTACAGCAGCCACATCAGGACTGTAGAGAGAGACAACATGATAAGTACAGCAGCCACATCAGGACTGTAGAGAGAGACAACATGATAAGTACAGCAGCCACATCAGGACTGTAGAGAGAGACAACATGATAAGTACAGCAGCCACATCAGGACTGTAGAGAGAGACAACATGATAAGTACAGCAGCCACATCAGGACTGTAGAGAGAGACAACATGATAAGTACAGCAGCCACATCAGGACTGTAGAGAGAGACAACATGATAAGTACAGCAGCCACATCAGGACTGTAGAGAGAGACAACATGATGAGTACTGCAGCCACATCAGGACTGTAGAGAGAGACAACATGATGAGTACAGCAGCCACATCAGGACTGTAGAGAGAGACAACATGATGAGTACAGCAGCCACATCAGGACTGTAGAGAGAGACAACATGATGAGTACAGCAGCCACATCAGGACTGTAGAGAGAGACAACATGATAAGTACTGCAGCCACATCAGGACTGTAGAGAGAGACAACATGATGAGTACAGCAGCCACATCAGGACTGTAGAGAGAGACAACATGATGAGTACAGCAGCCACATCAGGACTGTAGAGAGAGACAACATGATGAGTACAGCAGCCACATCAGGACTGTAGAGAGAGACAACATGATGAGTACAGCAGCCACATCAGGACTGTAGAGAGAGACAACATGATGAGTACAGCAGCCACATCAGGACTGTAGAGAGAGACAACATGATGAGTACAGCAGCCACATCAGGACTGTAGAGAGAGACAACATGATGAGTACAGCAGCCACATCAGGACTGTAGAGAGAGACAACATGATGAGTACAGCAGCCACATCAGGACTGTAGAGAGAGACAACATGATGAGTACAGCAGCCACATCAGGACTGTAGAGAGAGACAACATGATGAGTACAGCAGCCACATCAGGACTGTAGAGAGAGACAACATGATGAGTACAGCAGCCACATCAGGACTGTAGAGAGAGACAACATGATGAGTACAGCAGCCACATCAGGACTGTAGAGAGAGACAACATGATGAGTACAGCAGCCACATCAGGACTGTAGAGAGAGACAACATGATGAGTACAGCAGCCACATCAGGACTGTAGAGAGAGACAACATGATGAGTACAGCAGCCACATCAGGACTGTAGAGAGAGACAACATGATAAGTACAGCAGCCACATCAGGACTGTAGAGAGAGACAACATGATGAGTACAGCAGCCACATCAGGACTGTAGAGAGAGACAACATGATAAGTACAGCAGCCACATCAGGACTGTAGAGAGAGACAACATGATGCTGAGCTATCAAATAAATGGCTGGGCTCAGCAAACAAGAAATAATTAGTAAAACATTAATCTATTCATTATTTTTGTTAAGTTTTCCCAAAGCTGAAAATTCCCCGTCACCTCTGTCTGTTTGACAAAACACATAAAAGATTTCACATTGCATATAAGTAATGCATTTTAATTTGATTATGATATAATTTATATAATTATATATAATACACAATGAGTGAAATGTTGGTCAACATAATTTTTCCTACAATAATTTTTATTTACCTTCTTTAAAAAAACATATTTTCACAAACCTCATGAAACCATTAGAACATCAGCACAGATCTTTGAACAGCCAGTTTTTTTTTTGCAAAAAGTGGTTATGTGTCAGACTGTTGATATCTCTCACAAAAACTGTTTAAGAGTTAATCACTTGTACTAAGATTTCACTATATATTTAATGATGCCCGTCTATGACCCTCATCATTTTTGGTTTATATGGCAGGTCTGATACAACTTCAAGACTTTTGCTGGAGAGATTAAAGATGGAGGGGGCAGAGAACAGCTCTATTGTCTTGGAGAATAAACAGCAATGATGAAAAATGTCGTTATTGGAAAGCTGGTGGTCCAGGCCTTGTAAGTTCAGAAGGTAACCTTTTAAAAAAAGGGGTTTTCTATACCTAATATGTAGCTCTATTTGTCAATTTATACATTTAATCTATTTATTGTTTAAAATATCGATATATTATTTCCATTAAATATTATTCAGTTTTAATTTCAATTTTTCTTTTATCCAACATAAAACTTAATAAATACCATACTTTTTCTATTCTAGATATTAAATTGACATTTCTTAACTGCAGATAAAAGTATATTGAATTAACTGACTCCTGCTTGACCTATTTAAGACTCCTGCGTAACTCCATTTTAAAATGTAAAAGTGATATTAAAAAAATAAGTAAAATAAAGTATTAAACAAGCAATAACAGTGCCGCTGGTATTATTATTTGCAGACGTGTAACAGTATTGATTTTTTTTTCCAGACACAACTTTAAGTGTAACATTATCATGAGTACTTTCTACATTAATCTAAATAAATTCTACATCATTATGTTGCATTGTTTCATCATCTAAATTTGCTAGTGTAGTAAACTTAGTGGCTCGTCATGAATGAGCTTGGAAAGCCATGCTGAGCTTTGAACTTTGCTGAAAATTAGAAGTAAATTACCTCTTCGGCTAAATAATTAACTCAACATTATGGAAAAACCCCTTTCAGTCCATGGCACAACTTATTGGGACGAAACTAAGAAAACATTCCTTAAAAAAATTATTTTGGAGGAAGCACACCTTCCTAACTGCCTATGAGTACATCTTCCTGCCTATGACTACACCCTGTCTATGAGCACACCTTTCTAACTGCCTATGAGTACACCTTGCTGTCTATTACACCTTCCTCTCTATGAGCACACCTTCCTAACTGCCTATGAGTACACCATCCTGTCTATGAGGACACCTTTCCAACTTTCTATGAGCACACCATCCTGTCTATGAGGACACCTTCCTAGCATCCTATGAGCACACCTTCCTGCCTATGAGGACACCTTCCTAACTGCCTATGAGCACACCATTCTGTCTATGAGCACACCTTTACAACTTTCTATGAGCACAACCAAATATTTAACAGCTTTTCAAATATATAAATTCTTGTCATAAAATGTTTTTTAAGTTTAATCTTTTTATTTCTTCCAATAGTTAATACAAGAAAGAGCTGTGCTTAAAAGGCAAGCCTATATGTAAGCAATCTATATCTGAAGTAGACTCTTGTCTGAAGTGGGCTCTTGTCTGAAGTGGACTCTTGTCTGAAGTGGACTCTTGTCTGAAGTGGACCCATGTCTGATCTTGATCTAATCTTGATCATGGACAAGAATGTACCATGTGAGTTCATATCGAATCTTTAAAAAACTTAAATTGAAAATGTTGTAGATATATTATGCTGTGTTTTAAACCTTGATTAATATCTTGAAATTTTAATTGCCTTTAAATTGTTTTCTAGCTTCAACTATAGATTGCACCTTAAGCAACCACAGCCTCCCAAATTGGATGCCCCAGCTCTAGCAGCATTTAGATCCAAGATTTGATCAACCAGCCCCAACCACTGTTATTAAGGGATAAACCAACCTACCAGAATCTAGTCAGGTCAGATTTTAAAAAAAAAATTTAATAACGTTCAGGGTTTAAAATTTAAAGTGAATATAAATCTGTTTATAAAATAAATTATTTACACTTAAATAAACAAATTTCAAGTGTAAAAATAAAGTCTGAAAAGTTGAACATTAATATTATTATTCTCTATCCAACATCTTTTCATGTAGGCCTCAATCTAAGATTCTTTACGTTATAACTTTTGCTGTGCTGGTTAAAAAATTCCATAATTGTAAAATAAATCATCACAATTAAGTTATAATAAACAGGCTAAAAACATGTTACTGTAGTTGCATACTCTGATCTAAAATGTAATCTTTGTTTTTATGAAACCTGCAGAATGTCTAAATCAGAAAGACCAAGTATATGATCATTGGACGGGCATCATTGGAGGGCATCATTGGAGTCTGAGGGACACCGTACATCTTAGATTCAAGATCAGGAGCCCAATGAAACCAAATAATTACATTCATTACATTTGAAAGTGATATATATATTTAAGTATGGTAATTACTCTAATTCAGTGGTTCTCATCCTGTGGGTAGGGACACCCTTGTTTGTAACACCTTTCATTTTAAATTAAAAAATGGATGTGCGTTGCAACAACATTGCATATACTATCAAGGGGTCACTGCTATAAAAAGGATGAGAACCGCTGCACTAATTAATTAATATGTGAAGTTGTCTAGAAATTTTAAAAAATTATCATCCTCATATGCAAATGACATCACATTTTCTTAACAACTGTACTGACCAAGTATGCTAGCTATACAATCTCTCCCCTCTGCCAGTCAGATGAGATGGCTTTTAATGACTTGTCAAGGATTGCTACTTTTGTCCATTGACTTCCTCTTCCCTGTTTTTGAGTCGTCTGAGTTTTGCAAATAGTTTTGTGTTCCATGTTCTGTCCATCCTAGGGCTGTCCTGGGAAGTGTTCCATGTTCTGTCCATCCTGGGGCTGTCCTAGGAAGTGTTCCATGTTCTGTCCATCCTGGGGCTGTCCTAGGAAGTGTTCCATGTTCTGTCCATCCTGGGGCTGTCCTAGGAAGTGTTCCATGTTCTGTCCATCCTGGGGCTGTCCTAGGAAGTGTTCCATGTTCTGTCCATCCTGGGGCTGTCCTGGCAAGTGTTCCATGTTCTGTCCATCCTGGGGCTGTCCTGGGAAGTGTTCCATGTTCTGTCCATCCTAGGGCTGTCCTGGGAAGTAAGCTTGGTGATACCCAAACTGTCTCCAGTAGTTACCTGCTTTTAATGCATGTGTTTTTGTCCACTCTGGTTGTTACTCTTGATTAGCATTTCAGTTCTTAATTTCCATGTCTTTTGTCAGATTATTGTATGGGAGCTTTGCAGGCAATAATCCTGGATAAATTCTAGCTCTTTCAGCATAGAGGATGATCAAGACAGGAATATTTTGTTTAAAGATTCTTGCCATGGCTTGGAACGATTTATCTTTTATATGGATGAGTGAACCCAAAAAATCTGATTGGCTTGGCTCATCTTTACTTTTGTGGTCACAATCACAACCTCTTTGTTCTGAGCTTACTTCCTAGGTACTTACACTCTTGTAACATTTTGGAGCGGCTGTTTTTCAGTGATTGTGCTCTCCACTTTTTTTTTTCTCACATCCTGTGTTTTCCTGGTTTTGATCTTAGGCTGTGTATTAGTTGTTGTAGCTAGTCCACATGCATGGTCATAAAAAACACACACTCTACTGTTTTTTTTAAAAATTAAATATTAAATAAAATCAAAAATTACAAAACAAACATGCCAAAAGTCAGATTTAAAATAAATTACTTTTCATGAATTGCCAACATGAGATTAGGTGTGTGGATGGACACTTGCATTGTGTTGTCCACTTGTCTTGTGTTGTCCACTTGCCTTGTGTTGTCCACCTGCTTTGTGTTGTCCACTTGCCTTGTGTTGTCCACCTGCTTTGTGTTGTCCACTTGCCTTGTGTTGTCCACCTGCTTTGTGTTGTCCACTTGCCTTGTGTTGTCCACCTGCTTTGTGTTGTCCACTTGCCTTGTGTTGTCCACTTGCCTTGTGTTGTCCATTTGTCTTGTGTTGTCCACTATGACATTTTCATTTACAGGAATCTGTACATATTTTTACTTTCTCTTAACACACCTGGTTCAGAATTTAACACTCCTTTGGTTTACATGAAAAATAAAAGGGTTGAATGTTTTTATTCATACAAATATAATTGAAATGACAATTGTTAAAAAGATTTTTCATAGTTTTCTATTATTTGTTAAAGATATTTGGCCCTTCATTCATTCTGGCAAGAGTGGAGAAATTTTATTACAATAAAATTGTATAAAATTTCTATCATATTATGTGGTTAGAAAAAAGTTTTTATAATTATATATGCCGAAAAGTACATATTTTATATGATATTATTATATCTTTATATGTGTAGAAAAATTAGTTTTAATATTACATGAGTAGAAAAAAATAGTTTATCTGATGTTATAATGTAATATGTTTATAAATGTACCGGTATAATAATAGTTTTTTTATGATTTTACATTACAGAAAAAAAAGAAGAAAAAAAAAATGCAAACGCCCTATTTTTCTCTTTAAATTCAATACATTTATGTACTGTATTTATACATTTCTAAGTAGAAAGAAATTTTAAAATATGTATATTTTGAATTTTTTAAATTTTATTTTTGTATTATGGTAGGGTAGATGAATTGTTATCTCAGATACATGTGGCCATTGAGGATTGTAGGTGTGTAACTAGGTGTAAATGTACAAATATTAGCAATGTACACTTATTTTTTTGTTTCTTTGTATACTAATGGAAGTCCATAGTGCATGCTCATCATTCCTGGCTTGGTCACACTCCAATTTCTTTGTGTTGTGTTCACTATCTCATCTCATCTAGGCTTATTTTGTTATAAATGCTTGAATTGTTCCTTTATTTAGTAAATTTGAAATGTGTTTTTGATTGACGGACTAGGAGGGCCATGGTTTTCCAGCAGGCTTTGCATTGGACTTGAGGGTTTGTGTTCAGGGTTGCTGTTTCATGCCATTTGATACAATTTTTTTTGGAGGATAATAAAGCTTATTTTGAAAACTAAAGATTTGCTCTGTTCATGGATGTCTATGTTGTGTTTGGTGGGGCGGGTTGCTTCCCTTTGTTCAGTTGGGGTTGTCTCCCCCCTTTTTTTTTTTTGTCACCTGTTCCTTATTTTGTTCATTCTATGGGGGATCATCTTCCCCCTTGTGTCGCAAATTGGTTTTTTTTTTAAGTGTGATGATTTTTGGGCCAGTTTTTTTTTCCCACCTCAGACTGGCCTCCCCGACCTCCATCCCCCAGGATCATTGGGGTTATGTTTAAAAGATTGAAAAATGTAAAAGGTGTTTGTAAATTTACATATATAATATTAAATTGGTAATATAACATAAACAAAGGCATATTTATGAGGTCTTATAAGTATTTTTCGTTTTAAACATATTTGTGCTCGTTAAATCAGAATACTTAATTGCATGTGTCTCTCCAATATCTCCAAAATATATCCATATAAACTTAATTAAATATATGGTTGTGTTATCTTTCTTTTTCCATGCCTTTTTTATTCCCCCTGGTTTTTATTATCACAAAGTTGCCATGTTGTGCAATCCAATGTTGTCATTAATTTAGAACGAAAACGTTTCATGACATGAATTTAGTCTGTTCAACACACCTGAAAAAGCCCGTTAGCATTAATAGGTTGAAACGAACATTTGGAACGTTTATTTTGTACATATCCATCATTACATTTACAAATTTACGAAAATGCCAGCAGGAAATGCCTTTTTTAAATTCTTACGGTAAAAGGGATGCAGTAATACATTTACTTTTTTTTTTTTTTTTTTTAAAAGAATCTTACAAGAGCCGTCTTACGGTCAAAGGGAGATTATCGTGTAATAAGTTTTTAGATCTTAAGTCTGTAACAGTGATCTCCCATTTTCCTTGTTTTAAAGTTTAATTTTTCTGTGCCGGGTTATTTCCCTTAGACCGTAAAATGATCATTTGCAAGAAATATATTTTTTATCAGTTATCTCGCTTTGATCATATTTTTGTTTTTTTAAATAATAATTAAATACGAAATTAATTATGATATTTTAAAACTTTTATTTAAAATCGGAACAATTATTTACAATAATATCAAAGTTTTGATTCGACTACCTGATATTTTGTATTTAATAAATTAATATTTAAACTTTATATAATAGTAAAAATTAGAGAGAGTCTCTTTTTTCTAAAATTTTCTCATTTTATAACAATAATGTAAAGCATTTATTTAAACTTTAGGACCATTCATTAAAGCACTTGTAAAAAATGTGGTTTGAAATTTTTATCAATTTTTAAATGATAGCTAATATTAGTGGCTCTTCTTTTTGCATTAAAAAACTTAACAGATATGCAATAATGTGCAAGGTCACCAAAAAAATGTTATCCAGTGGATTATGTCCTTCAATATGTATAAAAAATGTATAACCACAGACTAAAACCTTCACAAGATATTAGTAGAGAACCAGTGCTCAGTATTTTTTTCCAGGGTTGGCATGGGATCTTAGTATGCATCTCTCTATATATATATGTATATATGTCTTTTATTATATATATATATATAAAGTAGTGTTTGTATTTTAACCATTCAAATGTTACTTCTGATTGTTTTTTCTTCTTAATTTAGTCTTTAACACCCAACTTCGATTGATTAATAAATGAAAACCTATTGAATGCACACAAGCCCTAATATAAAATAATTACTATCAAATAAAACAGTTAATAAAATTAATGTAAAGAGTCCAACCCTTAATTTTGCCATAAGGACAAAGTTTTGATTGTTAAAACATCCAACATACCACAAACTTTGAGAACAGATTAAATAAAAACAACAAAAAACAAATTGATTAGTAGCCTTATTATTTTATTATATCATTCATGTCAATCATTTGATAGCAACATTGGAAAACTCCTACATTTGTGGATGTCAATTATTCTACATCCCAATGACAACTGATAAAATAAAATTAAAACCTCTCTTTCATCTATAAATCAAAAACAGCATTAGCTACCTATATACATTTGTTTAATTTAGGTTAATTTTAACTGTTTTCAGTTTTAAAATGTTGGATGAGAATTCGTTTCAACTATTAAATGTAATTATTTTGTAACTCTTTACATCTTAAAATTCACAAATGCTGTTACTGCCAAATCAGGAGTTACTGAACCAGTTAAGTAAAATAAGAAATGTGGGTTATTGAATAAATTGTAAAATATATTATTAGGCTGTTTACTTGAGATTTTTGCTCATAAAATAACAAGAAGCAAGATGAGAAAATATTCCGCACCGCACAGCAACAGCAACGTCAACAGTTAAATTGACATAATGAAGTTTTTTCAGATTTTCTCAAACCTAGAAGAATAAGGACAAAACCAGAAATTAAGATACAGCCATGACATGATATCTAATAAAAATATGTTGAAATATTTAATTTTATTTTCAAGCAAGTATCAATGTTTAGCTTTTCAATAATGTTTTAAGCTTTTCAAAATAAATTTAAAAATGTACATATTTATTAAAAACTGTAGTAAATTAGAATAAATTGAATCTAACATCAGATGGTGAGAAGTCATCCTTTGGATTTGACAATGGTTGTTGATGAGTCAGCCGTAGGATATAAAACATTGGTTGTTGTTGGGTCATGCATTGGATCTAACGTTGGTTGTTGCAGTATCATCCATAAGTGTAGCTGACATTGGTTGTTAATTCCATCATCTATAGCTGAAGCTAGAATTAGAAAAAATTTGAAAAGAAATGAAATTTGATGTTAAAGTTAAATATATTGTTTAAATTAAAATCTACACAAATTTTTTTTAAAATTGTATTAAAGTTGACCTATCAATACCTATTAGTAATTAAAGTTGACCTATCATTACCTATTCTTGTCCATGAATAATCCAAAAGCTCAATTGAGACATAGATATCTGCTTATATGAAGCATTCCATTTCCTCCTAGGCATAACTGTTAAAAGGAAAAAGCCAGGATACAATTATAAAGATGTGTTTATTGAAAATAATTTTTATACTTGATAAGCTGTTATAATGTTTAATTACTTAATAGGCAGTTAAGGTGGTGTGCATTCCATCAAATAATAAGAAGAAATGTTGTCTTAATTTTTATCCTAATAAAGTGTGCATTCAAAGGAAAGAACCAATCAATGATCCCCAAAATTTTAGTTCATCATTTGCTCAAATAGATCATATCATTAATTTTTATTTAATTTTTTTACAAAAAATATTTAACCAAAAAAAACCAACAAAAAAATTGCGATAAAAAAAATTTATGATCATAAAAATAGTTATAATAAATAAAAATAATAGGTACATCAACAAACAAAAATTTTGGAATAAGTTATGAAATCCCAAGAATTACATGGATAATTTTTCAAAACTTTTAAATTAAGAAATGTGATAAGCCTTACGTTGTCTAAATGCAAAGTCACAGCAATATAACAATTTATATCAACCAATCGAAATCTGACATGGTTCAATCGTTTCTCAAAAAGAAAATCCTCCATACCACTTACCATAATGAATAACTTGACATGTTTGAATTCCACTTCAGGAGTCATGTTCTGTGTCTTCATATCAATTTCAACCGCCTTTGGCAAGAAACTGTAAAGCAGAAGAGACCAGCCAAAAATATTACCTATATTTGCACAAATAAAATTGATAGAAGATAAAGGCTTGTACAGTGCATGCTGTTTTGGTAGATATCTTTATTTTTAACATTTTTCTGAAATCCATTGAATCTATATACAAATATTAATTAACTTTATACTGGATTGCTTGATAAATATACAAGGATTAATTTACTTTCTACTAGTTTGCCTTCCATATGCAAAATTAATTTAATTTATACTGAATTGCTTGCCAGATGCAAGGATTAATCTACTTTATACTAAATTGCTTCCCATGATGCATACACAGAGTGAGTCATTAAAAGCATTTTGACAAAAATTTAAAATCAATTACAGAACATTATTTTATACAGTTCTTATTTTAACAGAATTATTATTTTTAAAACTAAAACATCCCTAATTGTTTGCTGAGTACAACAGAAACTGTTACCTGAGTAAAACAGAAACTGTTACCTGAGTACAACAGAAACTGCTACCTGAGTACAATAGAAACTGTTACCTGAATAAAACAGAAACTGTTACCATTAACCAGGTGGTTTCTAACTTTTAGGTGCACACCCTACACTTTAGACCGGGGCAATTTACAAAAGAATGTGTACAGCGCAATCCAGGGATAGTGACTATTCAAGTAGTTGAAATAGACAAACTGATTTAATATTAAATTTAATGAATTATCAAATTTTCTAGAGTTTCAAAAATTATATTCTGCTACCTACAGTAGTGTAAATAAAATCGTTATATTCTGCTACCTACAGTAGTGTAAATAAAATCATTATATTCTATTACCTACATTAGTGTTACTGAAATCAAAGTTTATTAAAAACTCAACTGCAAAAATCATTAAGTGGTTGGAAGAACTGGGTCAACTGGGTTGCTGAGCAGTCTAAACTGATTTAACCCAAATAGCTGGTGGTCTGGAGTTCAATCCTCACCAAAGACAAGACAAGCAAAAACATCCCCAGCACCCCAGGTGGATGGGACTCGTAAAGCCTTGGAGGGCAACTTATCTAAAAGAAGGCAAATTCTGAATTCAAACCAGGAGCCAGAATGCTCAATACATTGATGGTGGGCATTTAAAATATAGAAGAAGAACTATTCAATGAAATACTTGGTTGACTATTCAAAGAAGTTCTTGGTCAACTATTCAAAAAAATATTTGGTCAACTATTTAAAGAAGTACTGGGTAAAGTATTCAAAGAAGTTCTTGGTCAAATATTTTTTTAAAAAATAAAGTATGCATCAGTGGCTCTCAGAATTATTTTCAGCCATAAACTCCATTGCCTCCTCTACCTGCTGTAGCCCATTATAAGCATTATTCAGACTAGAAGATCTATTATAAACATAAAAAAGTAAAAGATAACACTGTTGTTAAATATAACTTTAAAAAAAAAAAAAACTATAAATAAAGCAGTTGACACTGTTGACTTAATTAAAATCAGAAAATGATAAACTTGATCCAGCGATACCACAGCTTTTTAAAGTCAACTCTTGCCCCCCCCCCCCCCCCAACCCCAAAGAAAAATGTGAACAATAATATAATAAAACTGTTGTAATTTTATAACATTTTTAAAAAGAAGTATATCATACCTTTCCTTGCAAACCCTGCCTAAAATTAATTAAATAAGGGAACCAATGAAATAGTAATAAAGTTGATTTATTTTACGGCAAATTTAGTTATACATAATAGTTGGACTATGTAGATTTCAAGGCTAAACTAAGGCCTAAAGCATACTCTGGAGGCATTACAACCCAAATAAATTAAGTAAGTTTATGAACTTATAACCAAAAGGGCACCACAGCCTCAGAGCTTGCCCTGGGTGCAATTATCATTATGCCTAATTTTGTGGAACAAATTGTCAGAAAGAATCAAAATTCACTGCCTCAATTCCTGATTTTACCACACACAAATATAACTTTTATTAATTATACATTATTAGGCTGCGGCTATTCGGATCCAGGTATCAGAAATGAGAGGTTGGGTATATTTAAAAATATTTGTAATATAATTGTATGGTTTGTAAGACAAAATTTGGTATCAAATGAAAGATAACTAAAGGGACCCAGGTCCGAATAGCTACCATGCGTGTCCTGGTCCCACTAGACTAACTAAATGCTTTTTGAATGTCATTTGTGGTAGTTTATTTTAGTTAAACTGAAGAAGTAGGTTTACAAACGTATAGTCTGTTGCAACGGTGTCCAAACCGCAGCTCGGATGCATCTCTTCTGTGTTCACATTGCGGCTCGCGAACAATTTATGAAATTAAAACTTTTTTTTTGAAATATATAATATCAAAAATAAATGAAAGTTTTTTTAAAAAACTCTTGACTGAAGCAAAGGGTTGAAAATAATTTGGGATTGAGAAAGCTAGTTGCCGACTTATATCCATTTTCGGTACAACCTATTGCTGTGAATCTTTGTACTCCACAATGAAGTTCATAAAATCAAAGCATCGAGCAGTAACTAGTAACCAGCATCTGACAGAACTTCTTCACACAACTACTAGCTACCAACCAGATTTAAAGAAACTTGCTAGTTCAAAGGTTTCTCAGCAGAATCATAACAATTAATGTTCACTATAATTATGAGTATATTTGCAGTGTGTTTCTATTCATAAATTTTACATATTTAAATATTTGTTAATTGTGTAACTGTAACGCATATATTTCTTCAATTGTGTAACTGTAATGCATATATTTCTTCAATTGTGTAACTGTAACGCATATATTTTTTCAACATATGGTTAGGGTTAAAACAATTTAAATGTTTAAATCAGTAATTTTAAAAAATAAATCACAAAAGGAATTTTTCATTGCAAGTGGGGTCGTGACCTATAGTGCTTCAATGCGGCTCTCAACAATTTTTTTTATTTTAAAAATGGCTCTAAGTTACTATAGGTCTGGCCACCCCTGGTCTATTGTATAGTCATTTTAGTCCATTCAATTATCTTTCATATGATACCAAATTTTGTCTTACAATTACAAACCTTACAATAATATTATAAACCCAACAATCGTATTTTTTATATATTTTCTATCTTTTTTATAATCCAACCTCTCACTTCTGATACCCTGGTCCGAATAGCCACTTTGAAAAAATGCTTCGATATTATTATCATTGAACCTACATTAACATTCTCTTTTCAACTTTTGTGAGTGGTGGTGGTGCTGGAGGTCAAAAGCTAACATTTTTATCATAAAAGCGAACCATGTATTCCCATACAACTCCAAGGTAGACTCTGAAAATAAGTACCTGGGGCACTTCAATGTCAGGCCTACAAGCCTACACACAAAATAAAATTTAAAAAAATTAAGAAATGTCTACATTAGGCGGCTACACATTGAATTTGATTCATTAGCAGTTTCATTCAATCATAAAGTCCCGAGTGATAGTAAGTTTGTAAAACACAGGACAGTAAGGTTAAACCTGATAAAAATAAAAGGAACGCAACAAAACAACGAACGTCTCGGCAGGAAGCCTTCATCAGCGAACAAACAGAAAAACGAATAAAATTTTAAAATGTATAAAAAAATTATCATGTAGCACTTAGCTTAGAAGTAGAAGTAGTAGTAGTGTCCAAGAGGGCAGCAAAGGCAAAGGCAAAAGATTAGTCCCGAGTGACCACCATTGACCATTGTGGCATGAATTATGTCGTCATAATAAATTGTGAAAAAATTCACTCTGATAACAAAATCAGCAACAAGATAATGCATGAATTGTTAATAATTGAAAAGTAATAACAAAGAATAATAAAGATACCTACTAAAACCTTGTTAAATAATTAAAGTTAATTGATTTAACGTAACCTCCCCTATGAGATAAGTTACTTCGCATTTTTTAAAGGATTGAGTATCTAATGTTTCCATCGTTTTATAATTGTTCCCCTCTATTAACATTATCCTTTTCAGTGCAGTGTTTCTTTAAGGCATTACCCGCGGGGAAATGTGTACTTTTTAATAATCAGAATAATAAACCAATGCTGAAATTCTCGTAGAAATTGAAATTTCTTACAGAAAACTTTTAATTTATGTATGTTAACATGGTACAAATAATAATTCGGTAAATTTGGAGAGATAGTACCGTGGCCACCATCTTGGATGCCGCGACCAGCGAATATATGTCCTAAATGTATCCTTAAACCTAACCTGAACCCTAATGCTACCCCTAAACCTAACCTGAACCCTAAACTTATCACTAGCCTGGGTTTTGACCCTATCGGAACCAGGGTTGTGACCCTATCGAAATCAGGGTTTTGTCCCTATCGGAACGAGGGACAAAACACGCAAATGACGTCAGGGCCTATCTCTCCAAATTAGCCAATAATTTAATTACATAGTCGATATTGATGATCGCTTTAGATGTAAACAAAGCGATGTTAATCAAACTTAGTAAATTTAAATTTAAATAATTAATCCTTTGTAACAGATGAGGTCCATCCGAGTCTTCTAGATGTGCACAACGTAGGCCTATGTCATAAAAAAGTTTGCTCTTGTTTACTTCAGTTGTTCACACAATCAGCAATAAGTTCATAGCTGTCGACATGAATAAACATTCAAGTTTTTGAATAACCTCTTACAGCAAGTCCACTTTGAACACAGACATTATAATTCAGTTTTGAAAACATTGTTTTAAGATAGTGACGATAGTCTGATATTTTTAATGAAACAAGTATGAGCATCATGTAATTAAAACTGCATCTAATAAATCCGGAAAATAAACGGACCAACAAAGGATAAACACGGATGTAGGATAAGAACCAACTAGGAAATGTGTATAGTTACAGTAGTTTAGGGATCATGATTACAAGTTGCCGTTAAGGCAGCGGTTCTCAACCTTTCTTATGCCGCGACCCCTTAATAGAGTTCCTCATGATGTGGCGACCCCCAAACACAAAATTATTTTCGTTATAACTGTAGAGTGTATGTGTTTTCAGATGATCTTAGGCGACCCCTGTGAAAGGGTCTAGCGACCCCCAAAGGGGTCGTGACCCACAGGCTGAGAACCGCTGCGTTAAGGGATATGAGGCGAGAGGCTGTGGTGGAAGTCTCTGGCTGATGATTCTAAATGCGCAGCCCTGAGAAAGCTGCTCCTAGGCAACCGTTTCGTCCCAGCTACTTCGCGAATGAGTTGCGAGGTGGAAACCCACTGTAGAATCCCTCTCAGAGGGCGTTCGATGCTTCCCCGGGACGGGTTGGGGGGGGGGGGATATTAGGACGTTAATTTACCGTCCTGGCCCCTAGGAGAGTGAACTGCGGACGTTTTAAACGCAGCGTCTTTGATCGACCAGACGTCTCCGGGCGGGGAGGGTCTCCGCCGGCAAGCCCGATCGAGCGGTTGCTGGTGTGGGCGGTCCAAGCCCGGTGAGGTTTCTGGTATCTCCCGCACGGTCGGAAGTCGAGGAAACCCGGCGCCTGGATTGAGTGGGTGGGCGCCAGGGAGGGCATAAAGAGCTTATTCTCGACGGCCCGCTTACGCCATTTCCTAATGTAATATAGTGACAGTATACATATCAGGATCCCACGCTAGCAGCAGAACAAAAAGTCAGGCAACGCTGGGCGTGACACTTAGAAAGGATGCCAAATGACAGAGGAGTGAAGAGGGTGCACTACCGAAACCCCAGAGGGAAACGGCTCAAATGAAGACCTAGACATAGAGGGATAGTTGATGTGGAGAGTGACCTATAACGACTGGGAATCCAAGCATGGAAAATAAAATAATCAGTTAGTTCTGAGTGAAAAGCCCTACACGAGGCTGTAGCACCACAGTGATTGATTGATGTGCCCCATAACTAATTCAAACTACGGTCAATTTTTGTTTTACTCTGTTTTGGTCCAAAGTGGCATTGATCCGTTTTCGAGAGAATAAGATGTAATATCGTTAGGAATTTTTTTTTCTGTTTTAAAACAAGCCAGTTCTAGAATTAGTTATTGGTGAACCAAGACAGTATACTACAGACAAATCCAAATCCACTCAGTTGGTGAACCAAGACAAAATACAGACAGATCCAACTCCACTTAGGTGGTGAACCACGACATTATACAGAAAGCCCCCACGCTGCTCGATGGACACCGACAGTAAACATTCAGCTCCCACTCCACGCATACGGAATTCCATCTCATTATACAATCTGCTACCGCAGCGGTGGAAGTATATTTGTTAGAGTTGTCTTATCTTAGATCTGCCAGCATCCGTATTGTACATTATACAAGGGTCGAAGTTGCTGGGTTTACATTGGTTCGATATCTTGTATTGCTGGGGACTTAAATCCCAGTCTGTACGTCATGTCCGGACGCGTGTCACCTAACCACTCAGCCAGTCAAAGAATGAAATTAAAAAAAAAATTAAAATGAAAAAATTTAAGCATATAAATACGTATCCGGAAATTTGATCGAAAAAAAATTCGTCGACGGAAAATTGATCGACGGAAATTTGATCGAACCTTTTTTTTAGTTTACACGTTAAGATTTTGCGTCAAATTTCTTTTTGAACGCATTATTTTGTTTTACAATATAATATAGTGCGTTTAAGAAGAAATTTGACGAAAATTTTAACGTGTGAACTAAAAAAAAAGATTCGACCAAATTTCTGTTCGATCACATTTCCGTCGATCAATTTTCTGTCGACGAAATTTCTTTCGATCAAATTTCCGGTAACCATATAAATCAATATTCATGACTGTCTCCTTCTATTGCGCACCGTGAGTTTGACTACCAAAAAATAATTTTAAAGGTTTATTCCTTTGACAGCTAATAGATACGCTCGAGACGTTAATTTTAAAATGTAGAACCCAGATTCATATTATTACAAGTTATCTAGACCATGAAATTGTTTTATGCACCATTATTCTAAAGCCGACGAGCTTTCGAGTTGTTTTTACACAGTCTTACCTTCATTTAGGCACGCATCAGTTACATAGCCTTGACAAGGGGATCTTCGTACGAGGTCTGATCCGTGATGTCGTCAACAAGATCACGGTTTCGCTCTGGTAAATGGTATCAAGACTTACAGAGGAGAAACATCTCGAACTGAAACTAAAATATGAAGCAATTCACTTAACTTTCGGTTCGTATCTTTCTAAATTTAGAAAACTGAACAGGATAATGACAAGGATTATTGCCCTATAATCTTACAGAGACAATGTTATATGATGGGTATCAAAAAAAAAAAAAAAGTTTCCTGGGATTAATTGCTGGTCTGCTAGTGACAATCGCGTGAGGGTTAACTTAAAATCTTGATTGAAAAATTTACTGAATAATAAATGAACGGTTTTTTGTTTTGCAATTAGAGAAAAACAATAGCAAATGTTATCAAACAATGTCCAAAGATTCCATTAGACCCGAACCGAATCGTAAAGCTCAAATTGAATGTGTGTTTTTTTTTTTTTAATATTTAATTTTTTTATTTTCTTAGCAGAACATGGTAGGAATATGCGATTGAATAGGTACTTTAACTTGGAGGAGGGGCGGTACAAAATGAAGATATTCCCACGGGCGTCGATTTTCTTGAGCTGAAAATCGATGGCGTAGATCATGTTGTAAAGAGTGTGGTAGCTGTTGAAGAAGTTAAGCTCCAGAACAGAGAGCCGGAATACACGCGTGAGTTGCGTCACGGAAATGGACCAAAGTATGAGCACAGTGGCAAAGGTCGAAACCAGCTGAACCTTACGTTTCTTGGACGAATTACTTTAACGTTTTTTTTTTTCTTTTCATTTTTCCCTTTAGTTGAATTTTAGGTATTTTGAATTTTTTTTTGTTTTTAATCCTTTGTTAGAACTCATAGAAGCACCCCCCGTTGCTGATCGCCTGTGCCATGGATGACTTTAAACTTCTCACAGTGACAACTGAAGATGAACGTACAGGGTGGCCCAGAAGAAGTGAGGGCATCAAGTAACAAAGGGCTATGTGATTGAAGTAATACAATGTTTTGTCATTGACCGTTGCATGAAAACGATTACGCTAGTCAGAAAACATGTTCCATTTGCCCCCACCCACCCACCCGCCCCACCCACCCCCTTCTCAGCAACTTTTTGTTAGCTTTGGCACTTCGTTTATGCTTCTGACATGCTTCTCAGCAACTTTTTGTAAGCGTTGGCACTTCGTTTATGCTTCTGACATGCTTCTCAGCAACTTTTTGTAAGCGTTGGCACTTCGTTTATGCTTCTCAAAATAAAGCGAAGTTATCACATTTTTTGCATCTTTTCATATGTTCATCCATGTTTCTTCCTGGTATAATATTATCTTCTAAATAAAGTTTAAAATGTGTCTGTATGTCTGTTTATAACGCATACGTTTCGATATGTATTTGTGGATCTTGATCCCACTTGACATACATAGTCCTTAAAACTCATTATCCTGAAGGTAATACTAAAACTACATTGTTTTGATTTTGTTTCTTAAATAGCATATACAGGGCCATGCGTCAAACTGTTGTTGTCATATAGGGTTATACAAATAGAATTACAATGAATAAATAATAATAATAATATGAAATTCTTGGGCCAAAGAGTTTTTTGTTTAGAATTATCCAGAAATTTTGATATTGTTTCACTTAAATATAACGATTATATAAATATCAACGGGATTTAAGAGTTGTGGAAATTTTAGATTTTCTCCCCTACCTTGTATCACATATTTCCTGTTACCTAACCAGATTCCTGGTTCCCCCTCCCCTCCCCAACCATTTGAACAAAGAGGCGAGAGAGTGGGAAAAAAAGGGGGGGGAGGGCATGAAATAAGATGTAGGCCAAGATTCAAGGATTGGGGTGGGGTGGGACAGAAACGTGGGCATTTCTTTGCGGTCGGGAGAATCAGGTTTTTCCATTAGCCGGGTATTTGATTGTTTTCACGGTTGGGCAGCTATGAAAACATGATCTTGTTTTCAGACATTATAACTGGAGCAATTTGTATTGTTCTTTAAGGATGTAAGCAAACCTAAAAAGAAACAAACTACACCTACCTTCCACGTGTCCATCTGTTAGATACACTATTTCAGCGACCGTTTTTAAAAAAAAATATTTTGATATTGATATTTGTTACTCATATTTGGTAATCTTCGTTGAGGAAGGCATCCTGCCGACACGTTCCTTTTCCCCCTCTTTTTTTCAGGTTTCGCCCTGCCTTCATTCAATCTATTATCATCCAATCAAAAATTTACCAAATCGTCACTGGTTCGATTCTATCCCCATTTCATTAGGATAGAAAAAGAAACAATAAACGTATTGTTGTCATACACATTTTTAAGAGATAGGAAAAAAACCTGTTTTTTTAAAAATAGAACCGGAATAAAACGCTTTTTAACCTACTTAAATTCAGGGCCGACCCTAACAATTGCGGGGCCCTTTGCGAAACGGATTGCGCGGGGCCTTTCTGGGTAGGAATAAGGATAATAAGTGAAAATTAAGATTTTGTATTAGAAAATAAATTCGGGGCGGGGCCTATGAAAGTGCGGGGCCTATGAAAGTGCGGGGCCCATTGCGGCCGCATAGGTTGCAATGGCCTAAGGCCGGCCCGGCTTAAATATACATGTTCAAATGTAGAGCCGTATTCTCATTTCAAACGAAATTGTCTCTGGCCATTGAAAAGTCAATTGACAGCGTCAGCTCAGTATTGAAAATTTGATGTATAAATTATACCACACTAAAAATTTAACTGTTGCTATAATTTTTGATGTTTAATTAATTAGCTTCAAATTTCAGCAGTTCATTCATTCTGGCTTTTAGATCCTACAATATCGCTTTAAACCCCATCATAGCGGACAGTCCATAAAGTACGTCACACTCAAGGGGAGGAGGGGCAGGCAGGGGGTCTAAGAAAGTGTAAAAGTTTGTAACACGGAAAAAGGTTCGTGTGTGTAAAAAAAAATAAGGTGTTGGGGTATACAGATCGTGTGTGAAGCCACACAGTCTTTAAATCAAACGTTTAGAAAGCTTGAAATAAGAAAAAAAATGAAAAAAATAGTGGGAAAAACTATATTTAAAAAATGACCTAAAAACAAACAACGTTTCGGCGAGAAGCCTTCTTCGGCGAACGAACAATAGGGAAAACAATTTAAAAATAAAATTTGACCAAACTTTCGTTCGACCACAATTCCGTTCGATCAAATTTCCGTTCGACCAAACTTCCGTCGATCAATATTCCGTCGACGAAATTTCTTTCAAACAAATTTCCGGTAACCATTAATTAGTTGTTAATTTTAAACAATTTTTAGTTCGAAAGTGTGACATACTTAAGACGAACGGGGGGTTGGGGGGGTCTAGGTTTTGTGACAGACTGTCACAGGGATGAGGGAAGCGGATAATTTATATATTTTTTTTTAAAATAGCGTGACGTACTTATTGAACGGGCTCATATAGGTTCAAAACCTTTCAGGAAGTTGTAGGTGGGGGCAGAGCAAGCCTTCGTGTAGGTGGGGCGCAGAGCAAGCCTTCTTGTTGGTGGGGGGCAGAGCAAGCCTTCGGATCAGGGTACAGCCTCGCTCCGTTAATAAACACTTACAGCCATCCGCTAACTACTTGAATGAGTCCAGGTCATGATAAGGATATGATTGGATAAAAAGGTACCGATGGGGAACGAGTGAAATCGCGTCAAAACCCGCACCGGATCCGGTAGTGTTTATATAGCGATACGGTGTGAATACGGTACCTGTCCGACAGCTGTGTCAAGACGGTTATTAATTTCTTTGCAAACTTTTCTCGAACGATTAACAAAAAAAATTAGAATGGCGAATAGAGATCCTGGATTCTTACATGGAAATGTGCAATTAATATAAAACTGATAATATTAATGGGGCATTACAACATGTCATATAGCGTCCTAAGGACTGGTCATAATATATAGGTTACCTTTTCAATATGTAAATAAGAAGAGGGTGGATGGGACTCGTTAACCTTCGTTGGCACACTCTTCTAAGAAAATGACAAACTCTGAAATTAAACGAGGAGATGGTATGACATTGGCACAATGCATAATGTACATATCGACAACTCCGGCGACGTGGAACTATGAACGAATTACAACTTTAGTCGAGGCTACTTTGTTCTCTTCCAATGCGAAGGACGAACAATATGTAAATAAAATATAGTACATCCGTATTTTTTTTTTTTTTCATATTCGATAATATTGAAATACCAAATAAAATCATTTGTTTTTATTTTTAAAATATTAAACCATTAAATGGAGCGCTTTTCTATTTCACTAAATACATGTGTATGTTGTCTACATGCTCCAAATTTATTTGTGAAAAAAAACCTCTAATACTTTATTATAGTGATTTAATGAACAAATTGCATCACTAAAGCCATTACACACACACACACACACAATTTTATTTATTTTTTTAATGTATGCAGACATAAAATGAGCAGAAACATTATTAAATCTAATCCAGAAAAATGTTTTCTTCTCCTAAGTGGGTAAAAGCAAAAAGCGCATTTTTCAAGTCTTTGCATTGACCTTTAAAAAAAGCGTTTCAAAATTTAAAATCAAACGATAACTCCACGGAACTGGCGGACAACTGCTGATTGTAAAAAAAAAAAAAATTAAAGTAAAAAAAGAGCTCTGACAACATTCCCTCTCATCATAGTTATGACATTCACTTCTTAGGTATATCATATGCTCGGTAATATCTCGAATCTGTAAAGGTACGTTCACATAGCAGATTTGCGACAGCGACAATGTTCAATGGTGAATCTATGTCGAGCATCCACTGACACAGATATCCCACACAGGGGTTGACACCGAGAAGACAATATGGCTATTTAAATTAATAAATTGTTTTTTTTTTTTTAAATAAAATAAGTTTCTATGAACTCGGGTAAAAAGGTTGAATTTTCCGGAAAATGAAGAAAGAGCCACGGGTATGGTGTAGGACTGTCTGTAGGACCGTCTCTAAGACTGCCTGTAGGGCTGGCTGTAGGACTTACTGTAGGACTGTCTGTAGTACTGTCTGTAGGACTGCTAGCCTAGAAAATTCTGCAACTCTCAACAAACAAGAAATAATGAAACTTAATGGCTCCTTTTCGTTGTTGTGGTTGTAGTTGTAATTGTAGTTGTAGTTGTACTCGTAGATGTAGTTGTAGTTGAAGCTGTACTTGTACTTGTAGTTGTACTTGTAGTTGTACTTGTAGTTGTACTTGTAGTTGTACTTGTAGTTGTCATAGCGGGTACCGTGCGATCACCAAAGTTTGAGAACCTCAATAACATATTCCCCCATGTGAACGTGTCTTGACCGACATGTCAACATTGTGTCAGCTTCCTTGTCAACCACACAAAAAAAAAAATTATTTTAAAAAAGTATATCCTTAAACAAATACTGCCCGATAAATAGGTGCATGTGTAACACTACCCGCCTGTAAAGATTCAACATGCATATCGTTCTAATACTGTTCCTAGTAATTTATTCAATGACATGTTTCCAACAAACAAAACAAAAAACATCTTTTCAAGAATCAGCAAAATTTCAGTTTTAAAAAATATATTCTAATGTCTCCGTAGATCATTCCACGAATAAATAATTGATAGAACCTTACACATATTGACAGATTCGTACATATATTGATAGACCAATACAAATATTGATAGACACGTACATTTTTTGATAGACCCGTACACATACTGATAGACCCGTACACATAACTGATATCCCAGTACACATATTGATAGACCCGTACACATAACTGATAGACTGGTACGCATAATTTATAGACCCATACACATATTGATAGACTCGTACACATAATTGATTGACCAATACAAATATTGCTAGACACGTACATATTTTGATAGACACGTACAAATTTTGATAGACCCGTACACATAACTGATAGCCCAGTCACATATTGATATACTCGTACACATAATTGATAGACCGTACACATTATAGACCCGTACATATATTTGATAGACCCGTACACATATTTGATAGACCACTTCAGAGTTTTTAATTTTTGATTTGATTTTTTCTCCGCACCGTGACCCGAAGCGCATCCGAAAATTTACAAGAAATTTGCCTGACAGAAAATTGATCGAAGGAAGCTTTGTCGAAAGGAAATTTGTTGAATGGAAATTTGGTCGTACGGAAATTGGGCCCAAAAGGAAGTTGAAACGTTTTGCATTCGTTTTGTTTTTCTTTTTTCTGGTTAAGTTCTGGTGACGCGAGTTAGATATTGGGAGATTTGTTCGAACGACGGAAGCTACCGTCGATCGATTTTCCGTGGACCAAATTTCTTTCAAAAAAAATTCCTGTGACCGTCCTAAAATGTGTCCAACCCATTTTGTGTGTGTGTGTGTGTGCTTGTTAAATAAAGCTTTCCATAAGGCGAGGCGTAAGGGATGGTCGCCATTGAATAGAATTTGTTCCAAGAAACATGCACGCCTAGGGTACAACGTACAATGGGGTGGGAGTGTGTTTAAGACGGTTTTTTATTTTTTTGGATATCGGTAAATAGCAAGATAGTGTACGAACAAATGGATCTTCCTCCCTTCCTCCCAAAACCCTCAGCTAAAGTTTCTCAAATTTCTGCAGATCCTTGAATTAAAAATGCATGTTTATATAGTGCGCGCGCACATACACACACACACACATACTCACACAACGAATGTAAAGCTGTATATAATGGATGCAATGTTTAAAAGGCTGTTGGAAGGTCATCATTCTGGTCGCACTGACAGCCCCTGTCAGGAGTGTAAGGAGTGTCGTGAGAGCTTTTTTGTTTTAACAATTTTTGTTAGTGGACTCATCGTAAGCTGGCAAGACACTTGGGTCTTTTTCTTTTTGGGAACTGGCAAAGATTTCATTTAGTGTTACTGACCACATCACCACAGTAAGGCTGAGGTTATCATCCTGACATGGGTTGTCTGAACTGCTACCTTGGTCTCCTGTTAGTCTTTGCCGTGCTGGATCAATATAGATCGGGTAGGCCATTTAGTGAAGAATCGTTAGACGGGTATCTTTTTAATTATTTTTTTTGGGGGGGGGGGAGGTTGGGAAATGTATAGTCAATTTTCGTCACATTGTTATTATATTTTACATTATTGCCTCCTACCTGTACAGTCTGCTTGATTACAATGTTTCAAGTGTCTTATTTTCAGAAACAATTAATGTGACAGATAAATTGTGAATATAGATCTGCTATTCAGCCTTAAATCGATGCACTTGTTACAGGTCACGATGTGTCGCGATCCGTGACAGTGTGGCTTCTTTCATCAAGTTTTTTACACGTTCATACTTCATAATCGCACAGAACTGAACACAAGTCCATTTTCCAATAGCAGTGGAACCTTTAATCCAGACAGCAATCTATCAGGCCGTACGATGAATCAAACACAGATTGCAATAAGTAGAAGAATATAGCACAATCTTATTCCACTATGTTATCACACCATCTGCTAAAACGACTCGCACGTTTCACCAAAGACAGACTGAAGACACTACGTCACGGCTAAAATATATTTTCAAAAAAAAAAATCGTCAAAGGTCACAAGCCTAAAGGCGGGGAAAAGCGTTCATAAACAAATTTAACACATGATACACGTCGCTTACAATAAAAACATAGTATTCGGTGCGCCCTATTTACTGGTGAATACGCATCATCAACGCTTTACAATATACTAACCACTGAGTCTGCTTCCACGTTTTCACCTTATTTTCTACATTACTATAAATATGTCACCATTCTATCAATATTTGTATGCGTTTTATTTCTTTGCCAGACGCTCAAGGCGATGAGTCTGCCCGTAGACCAGGTAAATTTAATTGTTTATTTATATTTTTATATATTTATTTATATTCTGGCGGTATATACCATTCGCATGACATCAATAAATTTCTTAATCGGGACTCATGACAATGTCGTAACAATGGAGCAAAAAAAAAAAAGAAAAAAAATGATTAAATTAAAAATACCTTCTTACCATATTATAACTTTTTCAAATGGCAGCTTAACTGGAGTGTTTTGCGCCCGGGGACAAGAATCATTTTAAAGAGCCTACCTTTCTTTTTTCAACTCTCAAACCCATTATTTTTATCCCTAAAATAATACCAAAGCACAAGTTGGCGCCCCTAACGAGTCTGGCGCCCTGGAACATCTGTCCCTCTGCCCCCCCCCCCCTTTTAGCTACGCCTCTGCCTCGTTGACACTCTTAAGGTAAAACAAAAAGTCTGGTACGCCTGCACACGTTTTATTGGTAGACAATTTTAAATACGGTTTCAAACATAAGAGCTCCTGTGTTCTTTTTCCTTTCTATTTTAAATACGATGTAATCTAAAAATGGATTTTTGCAGAAATAAGGAATATATATATATATATATATATATATATATATATATATATATATATATATATATATATAATGTCATTTTATCAATATTATCCTGTAACCGAAAAAGTACATCAACAATTTTTTTTAAAAAAATCAAGTTATAAAATACAAGCTTCTGAATTTATCAAACAGCAAAATGGCTGGACTATTTTCAACACACGACTGAACTTTTGTTAAAGTCATTCTTTTTAAACTGAAGCGTTGCAGCCATTTAATTATATATTGCATTATTTACGTCGATCTTATTTGAAAACAGTTTAAATAAACCCCATATGAGACTGAGCATAATCTGCATGAAAGTAGTTAGTTAAAGAGTTGGTGAATCAAAAAACCCCCCAAAAAACAAGTTTTTGTATAAATCCTTTATAAAATGTAATTTATAGCAATTGGCAAAGGGGGGGGGGCGCTAAAAACTTGATAAAACTTGCATCCAAGTAATGCACTTTATAACTATATTAAATTTCTAATGATAGGTTATAGTAGCGCTTATCTATTTCACCAAGTATTTCAGAAATGCTAAAGACAATATTACGCACCAAGCGAACTTGCGATATATTTTGATAAGAATCTCATTTAGTGCAGGTTTAGTGAATGTTCCTTCATGTTCCTTCTGGGGGGAAAAAATAAGGAAAATTTTTTTTTTTGAATTTTGCGGTTGGGTAGTGGGGCTGAAAATTTGAAAGAATGTTTTGTCATCGGAAACGAATCTATGTGCCAAGTTACAGCTCGATTGCTTGACGCAAAATGGGTCAGTTAGCCGTGCGAATATTTTGCTTGCCAGCCACAAGCGAACAAAAGCAAAGTTTATATAAAGGATTCAAACAATCTTTTTATATTAGTTATAAAATTTAGCTTTTATAGGCATTGTGGATTTGGTGTTGACTATTTACCGTTTCATCCAAGGATATTGTGAAACCAACAAGAACGGCTTCTTCAACCTGCCAGAGATGTCCAGGGCCATGTCCACAGGAAGTGTGACGGACGCTGGAACAGTTCTGAGACAGGACTTCAGAGATGTCAGTTTAAGTACACATTTTTGTTTGTAAATTTGTGACTTAAAATATATTTGTATATTTATGCCCACTATTCTTGATATATAAGTTTTATTCAGATAAATATATTAGCATAGACATTGATTCGTAGCATTTTGTAAGTCTATTAAGAATTATCGTTATAGCAATAAAAATATCAAACATTTACAAACCCAATAGGTTAAAGTATTTAACCGTGACGTCCTTACTAGCTCATCTACATATGTATTAGTCAACTTTTGGACAACCTTCACATATAAAACCAAAGCCGGGATATGTAATTAAATAAGGGAATTAACATAAAGGAAACTCATATATAAGAATGACGGCGTATAGTTTTTTCATAATATGTATAATAATAGTATATGTATTGGCGATTAAAGTAATATTAAACCACTTACTTATTTATTCGTTTAATTTATTTATTGATGGTGTGTTATCATTTGTGTATAGTGTGGCGAATTTTACTTTTCATTCGCCACTACTGTGGCTATTTTGGGAAAAAGGGTTGCCCGAAGAACAATGCTCTCGTGTAATGAGCAATGCCGTCACACGCACCGCACACATAGGAGCCAGAATGATCAATTCGTTGATCGTGGGTCCTCAAAATATAGAAGAAGAAGAAGAAATACGTTCATTTGTTTTGTGCACCAAAAAAAAATTACATTAAACGTTCATTACCGATGTAGCGTCAGTTCACACGATCAAATTTCGCGTCAAATTGTTGTATGAACGCACTATTTTGTGCGTGGTTTCTTTTTTGGGGATTTTGATCAAACAGTAATTTGAAAGTTGTGACAAGGCTTTATACACGAATTGCATCAAATGCTTGAAGGAAAATTTGATCGTGTGAAACTAACCGTAGTCATAGCAAGAAATCATGCTTTTTTTTAAAAAAAAATGTTTATAGCTCATATAAGGGAAACATGGCGCGATATGCGTTTCTTCCACCCTACACAATCTCAGGAACACATCTATCAAAAACACATTTCACAAATCATTCATAGTAACCAAAATCTTACCACTTATGACATATTAAATTATATTCAAAGACAGACGAGAAAAGATCCGCCTAACATTCTTATATAAAGGGATCATGGGGCTAATGCCGGCCATCCCAGCAAACAATCATCTCACCCCACAGAAGCCAGGCCGATTAATCAGAGCCAAACACTCACTAAACACTGACTTAACCTCTGACAACCCCATGAGCAATTACACCCGTAACAATTGCAAATGCTTCACTGTGCCTAGGAGTAACACGGTGCAACATAAACAATCATTCTTCCCACGCACAATAATCGATTGGAACCACCTGGACAATACCGCGGTGAACTCGACATCTATCGAAGCGTCAAGGCTGCCCTGGCATCTGCTAGGAGCCGTTAGAATGGCAGCATCGCTTCCCCAACCGTTGCACATATGCAAGTATTACGATGCAGCAACGTACTCTACCAGAACCAGAAAATCAGAAATACAATTTTAAAAATATATATACATAGTTTAAATGTCCTCTGCGCAATGTACGTGTTAACACAAAAATTCCCATGATTCCCCAGCTGTGTACAGATGTCACTGCCAAAAAGTATCGGACAATCGATGGAAACTGCAACCATCCGAAAAACTGGGGCACGTCATTCAAACCCCTGGCCAGGATGTTGCCAGCAGAGTATGACGATGGTAATGTTTAGGGGGGAAGTCATATTGTTGTCATTTGTATATTTTATCAATTCTAAGACAGGAAAACGTCAAATGGATTTACGTACCGTTAATATTTTTAGATAATGCTGTCGTAAAACATTGCTTCTAACAATGTATTTCCACATGTTTGTAGCAGTATCAATGGCCTAGTAAAATGTTTCGTAAAATAAAGTTGGCTACACGTTTTGGTCTAGGTTAAGACCCACTATGCCGGCTCACATTAACGAACATGCTGAAAGATTTGCCAAAAGGAATACAAGGATTTCTTACTACTGTCTTAATAAGATTGGCCAGACTGAACACCCGGATGCAGTGGCGTAGTGAGGTGGGGGCAAGGGGGGCATCATGCCCCGGGCGCTACTCAGAAAGGGGCGCCAAATGGTATATGTTACTATAATTTTGTATGGTTTTCGAATAGGGGGGGCGCTAAAAAGCTATTGGGGGGCGCTGAAAAGGTATTGTGCCCCGGGCGCGAGTTAAGCTCGCTACGCCACTGCCCGGATGTTCTATTAATAGATAATTTCCATTAAATGACAAACCCTATTTCAACTTAATTGATTTAAATATTCACCTTACATTATTAAGTTTATACTATAAATATTATTAAACAATTTAATTATCGAAAGCTATTTAAATTGTGGGTAACCCTTTTTTTTAACTAGGTGTAGCCTCCCCCAGAAGGAGGGGCAGCTCAGGTACGCCTCTGCCCAGTCCACGTGCCATTAGTCGTTTCGTCCACCCGTCCACACCAGATCTCATCAGCAGGACCATCATGATCATGCAGTGGGGTCAATGGCTGGACCACGACCTGTCAGTGTCTCCGGTGGCCTCGGGTTAGTTTTACACACTATATTATGAAAAGTATTGAAGAGTGTAAATTAATCGTTATACACTTATCAGGATTGACTTGTATCAATGATTATTTTGTTTATATTTTTTCAATGATTATTCTGTTTATCTTGTTCCAATGATCCTTTGTGTTCATCTTGTTTCAATGATTATTGTGTTAATTTACTTATATTCTAATTAGAAACAATATTTTTTAAATTAAATTTATTTTATGTGTATTATTTGCCAAATTTTATTTTTGATTATTTATTTAAAAAAAAAAAAATTGTAATTTGGGGAGGGGGGGCGGGGGCTGGTTGTTTGTAGATATTTACCGTAAGACAGGATGCTGAGGAACTCATAATGCAAACATGAAAAAGTACTGCTGTATGATGTATTTACGTTTGTCTTATCTACTACAGAGGTTAACCATATCATCCAATGCTGTGGTCCCAATGGGACACTACCCAAAAATCCCACTGACCAGTAAGTAATGTTTTTTTTTTGTAATGACTTCCAACTGGTAAGGAATATATTCGTGTATCGATTCTTATTTTTATCAACTGGTAACGAATCTATTCGTGTAACGATTCTTATTTTTCGAAACTGGTAAACAATATATTCGTGCATCGATTCTTATTTTTAGAAACCGGTAATTAATCTATTCTTATTTTTACAAACTGGTAATTCGCGTATCAATTCTTATTTTTAAAAACCTGGCTCAAATAGTACAATTCACTATAATTTTTGTTTTACAGTGCATGCTATATTAGTATAAACAAAATAGTTTGTGTGAAGCCGTGCTGTAACCAATGACTGTCACTTTTCATAATCTTTACATAGTCTCAAACCCCATAACCTTAACAGTGTTGATATTAATGGTGTTGACTATTGTTCTGTTATCCGTACAGGAATTGTTTCCCCATAATTTTGCCATCCGACGAGGAAAATTTCGCGGGAGAGTGTATGGAGTTTGTGAGGTCGATTCCAGCATTTGACGCAAACAACTGCATGCTGAGTAAGTGTTACCTCCCATTGAACGTTTAAAAAATGGAGGAAAAAAACCAACAACTGATTTTTTGGGATTGTGGTTGGAGGGTGGGAGTAAAAATTTGAAAGAGTGTGTTGTCAGGAAGTGGGTCAAGTAGCCGTCCGAAGATTTTGCCCAAAATAGCATAAAAGCGAAGTTAATATAAATGATTTTAAAAGAACATAAAGTATCTAAACACACATGGAGTAAAAAAAAGGGGGGGGGGACAGGTGTTGTGAATAACAAAACAGGAAAGAGAAAACAGATTTTAAGCCATTCCGTGTCCTAATCTCTTGGCCTGTAAGTGAGGCTGTGCTATTATGAAATACAACTGTGTCACGGCAAAAGCTAAATAATAAAAAAACATCTACGATGCCATTAGGTCATGTTTTGTTCAGATAGAGGGTCAATGAGCTAACCGGAGGTGAAGGTTAAACAACAGTTTTCTAAATCAAAACTATTATTTTTTTCAAATCCCTCTAGGACCAAGGGAGCAAATCAATGTCTTGAATTCTTTTGTTGACGCCTCACAGGTCTATGGCTCTACTGATGATTTGGCCGCGAGGCTTCGAGTTGAAGGAGGCTAGTATAGAATAGATAGTGATAATTTACGCAGGTTTATTTATAATAGATAGTGACAGTTCATTGAGGTTTGTATAGAATAGATAGTGATAATTTACGCAGGTTTATTTATAATAGATAGTGCCAGTTCATGGAGGTTTGTATAGAATAGATAGTGATAATTTACGCAGGTTTATTTATAATAGATAGTGACAGTTCATGGAGGTTTGTAGAGAATAGATAGTGATAATTTACGCAGGTTTATTTATAATAGATAGTGCCAGTTCATGGAGGTTTGTAGAGAATAGATAGTGATAATTTACGCAGGTTTATTTATAATAGATAGTGACAGTTCATGGAGGTTTGTAGAGAATAGATAGTGATAATTTACGCAAGTTTATTTATAATAGATAATGACATTTCATGCAGGTTTGTAGAGAATAGATAGTGATAATTTACGCAGGTTTATTTAAAATAGATAGTGACAGTACATGGAGGTTTGTATAGAATAGATAGTGATAATTTATGCAGGTTTATTTATAATAGATAGTGACAGTTCATGGAGGTTTGTAGAGAATAGATAGTGATAATTTACGCAGGTTTGTTTATAATAGATAGTGACAGTTCATGGAGGTTTGTAGAGAATAGTTAGTTACAGTTCATGGAGGTTTGTAGAGAATATATAGTGACAGTTCATGGAGGTTTGTAGAGAATAGATAGTGACAGTTCATGGAGGTTTGTAGAGAATAGATAGCCATACTTCAAAACTCCCGTTTTTCAAGGAACTACTAATAAAAAAGTATGTATTTTTAATTTAAAAAAAAATAATAACGATATACTCTGGTAACAATTCAATGTCTTACAATTTTTTTGTTAACGCCTCCGAGTTGAAGGATAATTGTATAGCATAAATAGTAATACTTCTAAGCTCCCATTTTTCCAAGAACTGCAAGAAGAATAAATTATTTTAATATAAAAGTGTTGAAAGGCGATACGCAATGACGTAGTGTTTTTACAGCCACGCAAAGAAAAAATAAATGCTTTACAAGTATTAAATTTATAAAATCATCCAGGCACCAGTAAGTCTATTATAACTCATGCATTAAACATTTTGTTAAAAATATATATTTCGACCATACATTTTATAAGAAATATTTCAAACAAAATTAAGTAATTTTTTTTTCATTATTTTTTTAAAATTGTTTTGATACAATATATATATATAGATTTAAAGTGAATTTGTAAGACTTCAATTTGTAAGACTTCATTTTGTAAGATTTCAATTCGTTAGACTTCAATATGTAAGACTTAAATTTGTAAGATTTCAATTTGTAAGATTTCAATGTGTAAGACGTCTATTTGTAAGACTTTAATTTGTAAGGCTTCATTTTGTAAGATTTCTTTTTGTAAGACTTCAATTTGTAAGACTTCAATTTTGAAATTTCGAAGAACTGGTTTATCACTCTGTTGCAATTTCAGATTTCCTGATGAAAACTAAAAATGAGACCTTTTTGCCCGAAGACGTGACGAGTGCTTGTATTAAAAGACCTGGGACCAATGATTATTGCTTCCTGGCAGGTATGTCACGGCTCAGCAACTCTAGAACTTGTTCATTTCTTTTCAACACTCAGCCTTATTTCATTTTTTTAATTTAAAAATTCTATTGCCTTTGGGAAAAGAGATGTTATTTACAGAAAGTTAATACAAATCTCATACTAGCACAATTGTTTTAGATTCCCTCTAAAAATCTTCCTTGCACTGTTGAATTGAAGACCTTAGTGCTAAAAGTACTTAAGTCACAAAATGCACATTTTGAGATAATCAAGTTCAAATATACTTTTCGTCTATAAAATGTGACTATTTTCATTTTTTGTCTTGTTTAATTAAGGGCCTAATGCACATTTTAATGTCTTCAAATTTCTGCAGTACACTTGGCTACACTGGGTAAGAAAAGATCACAGTTTAGATTGATTTTGAGAAAAATGTGACTTAAGTACTTTTAGCACTAAGGTCTTCAATTATCTCTTTCCTATGCATTAGAGTAGCGAAAACAAAGTCAATATGAAACACAATGTATCCTTCAGGAGACATCCGGGTTAACGAGCACGCATCTCTTGGTGCAATGCACACCATCTGGTTGCGGGCGCACAACAAAATAGCCAAACAGCTTAGGGCGCTGAGGCCCAAAGATTCCAATGAGGAGATTTTCCAACAGACGAGAAAAATCATCGGAGGTAAGTCCTGCCATCAGTCGAATACACGATGCATTTATGATTTCGTATGCACCATACAGTTTACAGCAAATTAAAATAAGAAATTTTCCATTAGAAAATAATATTTCTACAATTTGATTTTAATTTCTAATGAAAAAGTTCAAATGTTCTCCCTGTATTCCTTATTTCGAATCCCCTTCCTCAAATTACACGAATCAAAACACTAAATACAAACCTTTCACCTACAATGTTTAAATAAATATCATTTTATATATTACTCTTCTGGTATGACTCGTGGGCTGCTTCCTAATTTACTGCTTCCATTTCCGGTTCCATTCTATTCAGAGAATTTGTGATTGAGAGTATACGATAAATAGTTCTATATGTTTGAAAGAAAATATGGTTCAGTAATGAGTTCAATAACGCGCAAAATATAATTCCCGATAACTACGCTAAATGATAATTTTTTTTTATATAACGCAACTGCATTTGGCGCTTAATATTTTCTTTTCGAAAAATGAAATCGTCTCAGTTTAAGTATGGTGTAAAAAATATTCAGTTTAATAGTTTGTTGGGGCATCAAAATATTTAATATATATAATTCATGGGCGTGAAATAAAAAGTATGCAGTGACGTATCATTTGGGGGGGGGGGGGGGAGGTGTAGCTTGAGTTCATGTTTTGTCAAGTAACTTTAGTAGATGGGAAGTTCACGCATTGCTGCCGCCAATATTTTGCGGGCTATATCTAGTGTAATAATAATACCGTCCGTTTTGCCAACGCCAATCTTATTGTAAATGCATTTCAATTGTTTCGGGCTTGTTCTTCAAGCCTTGCAGCAGGTGATCACCTACAACGAATGGCTGCCCATCATCCTAGGGAAACATGCCACCACCCACAAGCTACCGTCCAAGACCGGCAGGGCACAGCGCCTTGTAGCCACCGATCCCAGGATCCTCAACGAGTTCTCGACAGCTGCCTTCAGATTCGGCCACTCTTTCATTCCGGACGTGTTTCCCATCGGCGACCGTCGCGTTCCCCTTAGGCAACTATTTAACAGGTAGTCTGTTATGGTCTATCTTATACAATTTTCCATGATGTAAATCAGGCCTGCACTACTCAAAATGTAAGGCGGGCCGTAATACTGTATGAGAAAGTTGTTTGGGTCGAAAGAAAATAGAAAAAAAAGGGGGGGGGGGTCTGTGGAAGATAATAACAAAATAATAATAACAAAGAATGTTTCGCTACTTCGCGGGCCACAAAGTAGGCGCAGGCCTGATGTAAATTATTGTTCGTCCGTCCTTCGCACTCGAAGATGGCCGAGGCAATTTTTTCGTATTGGGTAATATCCTGGACTGGAGCTTTATTTTAATTAAATTGAGGGAAAAGTTGCTCCACTCGTCTGCCTCATTCTATCGTCCTTCCCTATTTGTTCCGATGGCAAGACTTATTAAAGACGACTGGAAATAGACCAAGATGCAGTAGAATACCAGCAGTGTGTCCTTGTGTGTTTCACTATGTGCTTTATGCGTTCTACGTCGCGGGATATGTCGGAATTTCCATTGTGTCCATGTCAAACCGCCTACGGGACTCCATCTCCGTGTTTGGCTTCAGGGTTTGGATTCTCTTAAATGAGTTAACGACTCCCCTCCATGATACATATAGAACATTAATCACTGGGTGTCCTGAGCGCAACATTTAAAAAAAAAACTTTTAAAATTCTATTCGATTTGAAAATAAAATATTAATAATAATGCAAATAATTTTAATAGAAACAGTTAACGTTTCCTACCGTTATTTAAGGTATTTCTTGCCCGTAGATCAGTGGTTCTCAACCTTAACAATGCCGCGACACTTTAATACAGTACCACATTTTGTGGCGACCCCCCAACCACAAAATTATTTTCTTTGCTACTTCATAACTGTAGAGTACATGTGTTTTCTGATGTCTTAGGCGACCCCTGAGAAAGGGTGGCTCGACGCCCAAAGGGGATGCGACCCACAAGTTGAGAACCTCTGCCCCAGAGTGTCATCTTTGGTAAACCCCTCCTCCCTCCTCCCCCCCAACTTTGTTCAGAAGCCACTGTGAAATTTAAAAACATTAATTTTAGGGGGGTCAGGGTGGGTGTTGATCTAACTTACAAGCTAAACCCCCAGCTTTTTAACTGTGTATCATATATTTAAAGAAGTGTAATTATCAGTGAGTATTTGTTTCATCAAGTTTACGACCAAAAAATCTAAACCTGGTTAAAATGAAATCACCATCTATCCTAAAACATAGACCTTAAAACTGTCCGATCAGAAGAGATGATGATCATTAAAAATTGTATACGATTTTGTTATCGTTAACTTGATTCTAGACCCGCTGAAGTGCTGGACAACCTTGATGACCTTGTGGAAGGTATTACAGGTGTATCTGGTAGCAAGAGCGCACAGAAGATAGACCGAAATTTCGGTAAGAACTCTACACTTTTTACTATTTGAAAACTTACATTATAGGTGATGTTCGCCATTATTTTCTTATCGCATCGGTATTTCGTGAGCAAGACCCGAGTTTAAAAAATAATTACGACAGAAAATTTCCAGGGGGGATGAATGAGACGGCACAAAGCATCAATAAGATGTCACCAAGAAGCAAAGTTATAACAAGACGTCGCCAAGAAGCAAAGTTATAATAAGATGTCACCAAGAAGCAAAGTTATAACAAGACGTCGCCAAGAAGCAAAGTTATAATAAGACGTCACCAAGAAGCAAAGTTATAATAAGACGTCGCCAAGAAGCAAAGTTATAACAAGACGTCGCCAAGAAGCAAAGTTATAACAAGACGTCACCAAGAAGCAAAGTTATAACAAGACGTCGCCAAGAAGCAAAGTTATAACAAGACGTCGCCAAGAGGCAAAGTTATAACAAGACGTCGCCAAGAAGCAAAGTTATAACAAGACGTCGCCAAGAAGCAAAGTTATAACAAGACGTCGCCAAGAAGCAAAGTTATAACAAGACGTCGCCAAGAAGCAAAGTTATAACAAGACGTCGCCAAGAAGCAAAGTTATAATAAGACGTCGCCAAGAAGCAAAGTTATAATAAGACGTCGCCAAGAAGCAAAGTTATAACAAGACGTCGCCAAGAAGCAAAGTTATAACAAGACGTCGCCAAGAAGCAAAGTTATAACAAGACGTCACCAAGAAGCAAAGTTATAACAAGACGTCGCCAAGAAGCAAAGTTATAATAAGACGTCGCCAAGAAGCAAAGTTATAACAAGACGTCGCCAAGAAGCAAAGTTATAATAAGACGTCGCCAAGAAGCAAAGTTATAATAAGACGTCGCCAAGAAGCAAAGTTATAACAAGACGTCGCCAAGAAGCAAAATTATAATAAGACGTCGCCAAGAAGCAAAGTTATAATAAGACGTCGCCAAAAAGCAAAATTATAATAAGACGTCGCCAAGAAGCAAAGTTATAATAAGACGTCGCCAAGAAGCAAAGTTATAATAAGACGTCGCCAAGAAGCAAAATTATAATAAGACGTCACCAAGAAGCAAAGTTATAATAAGATGGCACAAAGTATCAATAAGACGTCACCAAGAAAACAAGTTATAATAAGATGTCACCAAGAAAACAAGTTATAATAAGATGTCACCAAAAAAACAAGTTATAATAAGATTTACCAAGAAAACAAGTTATAGTAAGATGGCAAAAACTAATAATAAGACGTCACCAAGAAGCAAACCTATTGGTACGAACTTTCGCCGTACCAGAAGTGTACTGTGTCAATGGAAGGGAAATATCTGGTCGCCCAGTTAGTATTCGATATCAAGAATCACGCTTGTGTTCTCCAGAAAGGGCTGCATGCGTGCCTTGCGAAGTCTACGATGAACCACCGTCAAGCTGAACGCCAGCAGTACATTCGATTGGCTGCTGTGTTAAGGACAAGGGCGCATTTTCGTACCGGATACAGGTTGGATAACGTTTGACGGAGACAGGAATGCGAGCCAGGATGGTGTAGTGTGGGAATCTCTGGCAACGGTGTAGGAGAGTCCAGATTTTATTTAAAGGAATGTAATGTTATCTGACTAAAGTCACATTTACTTATTTGTCGATCAGAAATTCCTTTCCGTTGACAGAGTACCTTTTCCAAAACCGTGTCACTTTGTGCTGTGTTTTGTTTCTCTCTATTGTTCTGTGTAACACATGATTTTGTACACGACACTCATGATTTTGTTGCACATGGGACTGAGCGTAGGAATATCTGAGAAAAGAGTGAAGTTAGGGACTTATTTTATTGGCGGGAAGATTTTTTCATTAGATTGAAGTAAATAGACGAGAGCAGACATATTGAAGAAGGTAGACGTACATTACTTATAATTTGGAGATGCATATCCTGGAATGTTGATGATATTATTTAAAATTATTAATGTACCAAGGATTATTTATTGCGTTTAGTGGAAATAAAGTGCATAGTGGAAAATTTGACTTGAAATTTCATATTCATAGAAGTGACAGTGAGAGTTGATAGTTGATTTAGTATTTAGATTTAGTTAACTGTCATCACTGTGTGTCCAATACACACACACCAAATGACCTGTTATATCCTGCCATTGTGTTCAAACACTTGCGCATTGAGGAAAATAATGCCCGCCTAAGAATTCTTTTCCCTCTGATTTCCGCCACAGCCACTGCCATTACATATAATTCTATTAAGTTCCAGGTCACGTTGCAGATGAATCTACGCACCGTTGACAAACACAAGAACGCGTTCAAGATTCAGGAGTTTAATTACTGTTAATTTTCGCGCTTACACTATACAAATGTACGATATTGTTTTAAAAAATGGTTTGGATCAGTGATTCCCAAAGTGGTCTATATCGACCCCCAGGGGTCGACGACAACTTGCAAGGGGTCCGTGTCAGCGAGAGAAAAATTGGGGTCCATGAAATGAAAATGGGGGTCAACGATAGTGGATCTCAGGTAAGCAGGTCGTGACTTCTATTTTGGCATTCCATGAATGGAATAATTCACATACACAGATAGTACCTATTTACTTGCATAATATTACCTTATAATATAAAGACATATATCTTCCTACATAAATAATAAAAGTACATCTGAAGTAAAAATTTTAAAAACATAAAACTGTCTAAGAATTATAATAAACTAGCAGGTAATATCAGATAAGCAGGGGGTCTACACAAAACTGAAAAACGTGGCAAGGGGTCTACGAGACAAAAAAGTTTGGGGACCTCTGGTTTAGATGTTAGATATAATGGGGTTGAAGTTGATGAAACGAAATATATATATATATATTTGAGCTCCAGTAAAGCAGGTTAGTTAATTGTTTGGCGATAGCAAACACCTGCTGGAATGATGATGTCTACAATCCTTTCCAGCTTGATATTATCTCCCAGCTTAGTTTTGTACCGCGCTTCGAGCCTTTGGGGATGAAGCGTGATTTTTCAAATGAACTTTATTATTATTATTATTATTATGTGTGCGTTCAGTTAATTTTTATGATCTAATTTCTTAACTGAAGTGCTGGTCAAAGTTTTTATATGTAAATAATAAATATATATATACATATTATAGTTATGGTCTATATTAAACAGTAAATATTTATTTTAAAACTTGAATTGACATCTGAATGAGTAGAGACACCAGTAAATCCAGTTTGAAAAATTCCCCCCTCCCCCCTCCCCCACATCTAAGTTGCCGAAATCACGAACCACTTGTTCGAGCCACCCACTGGTCCACGGGGACATGGCCTTGACCTCATCGCCCTGAACATCCAGCGAGGCCGCGACCACGGCATTCCTCCCTACACAGCTTACAGGGCCGCCTGCAGTCTTCGGCCTCTGACGGGATTTGATGATGTGGACGGCCTGGGCCCGAACGTGGCTCAGTTGGCCCGTGTGTACAGGTGAGACGTGTAGCACGGACTGAAACTTTTGATGAAACTTGTGAGGAAGGTAACCAGACGAAAATGTTGAGAGGCGCTCAAATTTCTTTTATATATTTTTGCTTCCTGTGTGTCCTGCTTGCTTTTCGACACCGCCCTCTCCCCAACTCCACATGTTTTATATTAATAGTAGACCAACTGAGTGAAAAAAGAAGAAGAGAAAACGGGTATGGTGTAGGACTGTCGATAGGACAGACTAAAGGTTTGTCTGTAGGACTATTATTAGAAGGCCGGCAGAAAGGGTGTTGACTTTCGTAGACCTATTGTTAAAAGGCCGGCAGGTAGGGTGTAGGACTGTCTGTGGGCGTATTTCTCAAAATATGCGGGCCCGGCGTAAAATAAAAAAAAACCTGCACCCTGTTAAGCCCTAGTATTTTTTAAAATGCTTATGGGGAAGGGGGGGGGGGGCGGGAGGGAAATAATATAACTCTCACGAATTTTAAGAATGCAATTTAAATATACATCACGGCAAGCTACGCTAGTTTCACAGACAAAAAAAAAACATACTTGGAAATATGAATTTGAAAATCTTAAATTCAACAAACACACTGACTAGAAAACGATGCATGAAACGCAATGATAAGACACTTGTCAACACAGTTGTTAAAGAGGAGAAATGCAACAGTTTAATTGATGAAGATAGATAGCAAAAAAAGTTTGGACCACATAATACTAAACACAAAAATATTTTTAATTCGGGGTAAGAAATAAATCGCGTTGTTTTTAGGCCAAGTTTAAATCATTACTGACCTTAGAAAAAAGGTACTTCAACGGGCGTTAAAGGCTACTTGAATAACTGGGAACTAACTCTCCACCCCCACCCCCACACCCCCCACCCCCCAACCAACCATTACAAAAATATTAACATAGCTTCAGCGGGATTTTTTTTTTCGCAGTCAATATTTGACTTCTTTGATGAGACTAGTGGTTTAAGGTCCAAGAAATGTTTCTCAATGAGCTGCAATCCATCAGCAATGGATTGTCGATTGGTATCGAAATATCGAATGTCTTGTGGAACTAAGTGATTTTTTTTAGTTTAAATGCAAAACAAAAATCTCTCAATATATTTTTTATCTGATAAAAAAGTGAGAAAAATTAAAAAAACAATGTTTTTTGTTTGGTTTTTGGTTTCCTTTCATTCAATGTAATATTGCATTCAGGTCGGTTGATGACGTTGACCTATTCACCGGCCTGGTCCACGAGCCGCCAGCGTCAGGAAGCAACGCTATCGTGGGCCCCACCCTGGCCTGTATCCTGGGCACGCAGTTCTACAACTTAAAGTTTGGCGACAGATTCTTCTTCGACACCGATGACAAGCTCATTGCGTTCACAGACAGTGAGTTGGTCGCGCTTACTACCTCCTGTTTTAAATCAACTCGGTACATTTAATTGTTTCATTTTGATTTATTTTTCTTAAAATTAAATTAAATACGAATTGTTCTTGACAGTTCTTGTAGCCAACATTTTTCCTAATAGACTCCCGCAGTGGGTAGAATTACTCGCGAGCGATTTGCAGAGCTCTTTTGTTGTCTATATAGGGGAAATAAAACTTTTCTAAGGCGTATTTATATACGGTATAGTTATCTAGGGTATACTTATCTAGGTTATGTTTCTCTAGGTCAGCGAATCTCAACCTGTGGGTCGCGACCCCTTCGGGGGTCAAAGGACCCTTACCCAGGGGTCGGCTGAGACCATCGGAAAAAACATATACTCTACAGTTATGAAGTAGCAACGAACATAAATTTTATGGCTGGGGGTCGCCACAATACGAGGAACTGTATTAAATGGTCGCGGAATTTGGAAGGTTGAGAACCACTGCTCTAGGGTATATTTATCTAGTGTATACTTATCTAAAGTATACTAATCTAGAGAAAGCGAATCTAGGGTCTACTTATCTAGGGTGTACTGAACTAGGGTATAAATAGGCTATACTTATCTAGGGTATGCTAATCTAGGGTATACTTATCTAGGGTGGACTGAACTAGGGTATATTTATGTAGGTAATACTTTTTCGTCTTGACTTGATGACGACAAGCAACAAAACACCAGGTTGAGAATACCACAGATATTTATCTAAAATACCGTAACTGGATAATGAGAAGTTCACAAAAACGTGCTAAAAACCCTAACCATCGTCACCATCATCATCAGTCGCGCTACAGCCCATGTAGGGCCTTGGTCTGCTCCATCACATCCTTCCATTCGGATCGATCCATGGCTTTTCCGCCTCCATGCACAAACTCCCAACTGGTGTAAGTCCTTCACTACATCGTCGATCCATCTCAGTCATGGACGATTGTTGAGTCGTCTGCCCCTAGGTTTCTGCTTGTAGATCATAGACCAGTGAGCCGACAGCCCCTAGGTTTCTGCCTGTAGATCATAGACCGGTGAGCCGTCTGCCCCTAGGTTTCTGCCCGTATATCACAGACCAGTGAGCCGTCTGCCCCTAGGTTTCTGCCTGTAGATCACCTTTGCTGCTCTACAATCCGGCATCCTTTCAATATGTCCTGTCTAGCGCAGTCTGCATTTTTCTTTTTTTTTTGACTTTGGGTGGGGCTTAGTTACATTGATATAACTCTTGGTTTGTACGTATTCTCCAACCATAATTATCTACCACCACATTGACACTAACACTACTCTCGAAACACTGACACTAACACTACTCCGATCGCGCTCACAAAATTCAGTTCATAACTTTATCTTTACAAATTACTGTACGATTATTTTATTACTATTGATACTCATCATATATTTATCGAAAACTTTGACATTCCTAAACGAAACAATCATGAGTGGTCTCGACCCTCACGAGATAAGGATTAAATGGACCAGTCAATATCATAACTTAAATACAGTAATGAAATGTAAATAAAAAAATAAAAAATCTTATAATGAAATTGAAAAAAAAGAAACAGCTTGAAATGTACATCCTAATTTCTTTTTTATTCATTACAATTGAAAATTTAGAATTCAAAGCTCAGCTATGACACATAACAATGTAAGCTGATAAAGGATTGAGACGGCTGGCTACCTCACATTCATTTGTACGAAAGTCTCCCACGTCGGACACTTTGCTTAAACTGTAGGAAGAAAGTTACATAAATATACGGTAATATTCGAGAAATCCTCTGTTTATTTCAGCCCAGCTCAAGTCTCTCAGAAACACAACTTTGGCTAAAGTGATATGTTCCAACACCAACGTAGAATCTCTGCCAAACAACGTGTTCAGTTTCTCTGCCAAGTAAGTGTGTTGGACTCAATGTTTTTAGTAAGTGTGTTGGACTCAATGTTTTTAGTAAGTGTGTTGGACTCAATGTTTTTAGTAAGTGTGTTGGACTCAATGTTTTTAGTAAGTGTGTTGAACTCAATGTTTTTAGTAAGTGTGTTGGACTCAATGTTTTTAGTAAGTGTGTTGGACTCAATGTTTTTAGTAAGTGTGTTAGACTCAATGTTTTTAGTAAGTGTGTTGGACTCAATGTTTTTATAAAATGTGTTGTACTCAATGTTTTTAGTAAGTGTGTTGGACTCAATGTTTTTAGTAAGTGTGTTGGACTCGCGTCACCAAGAAACAACCTCTACTCTACGACACAGTTTGTCTTAAGAAAATTGTTTTTGTTTGAACTAAATTTATATGTTCAAAACAAACCTGGGGGCTCAGCTGATTCAGTATATTAGAATGACGCCATCAATAACCTCTACACCAAAACAAACTCTTTAGGTCTCAGCGACGAACACACAATATACATTGCTCTGATTTTGATAGTCTTCAATAAATAGCTAGCATTTCAATTAATTTACATTTCTCTTTCTTTTCTGAATGCCTTGCTAAAAAATAAATTGATTGCTGACTGCATTCTTCTCTTTCTAGGAGTAATCCTCTCATCCCTTGTAAACAGCTAGAGGAGGAGAGTCTCAACCTTTCATTGTTTGCTTAACGACGGCCGATGAGGAGAGTAGTCGTTTGTACTTAACAACCAGCTGACTTTGTCGATAGTTTTAGTATTGAAACAAATAATTTATTACATCAGCATACCCCTGTGTGTCTAAAAATACGTGTTATTCTTCGTGTATTTTACAATTTGAAATACAATTGGAACAACAGGCTTATCCTTTGCCTTTTGAAAATTATTGTGTAAACAATTTCAATGAAAATTTAACTGATTTCACCTAAATGTAGTGGTAAATAAAATCGTTCCGAAATAATACTTGCACAAATCGTCAAATCAATCTATATATAATTAGGAAAGAAATGTTATAATAAGGGCTGAAACAGAATGAAACAAGAAGTTGAGGACCACTGGCACTAATCAACAGCTGAGACAGAAGTCCTTGATCCAACCCGTTGAATTTTAAAAAAAAATGTCTTACATCAAAGTAAGATTTAAACGTAACGAATGAAATCTTTCTTTTGTCGCATTTGAGATTTAGGTTTATCTTTTCACTTTCAATATATTCAAATTAAAGTAATGAGGAGAAAATATTAAAAAAAATTTTTTTTTTAACTACTTACCTGTAAGGCTCAAAATGGACCCATTAGACTCAATGCTATTCGGATATCATTTGTGGTCGTTTATTTTAGTTAAACTGAAGAATTAAGTTTACAAATGTATAGTCCATTCAATTATCTTTCATTTGATAACTCATTTTGTCTTACAAACCCAACAATAGTATTTTAAATCGTTTTTTTTAAAATCCCAACCTCTCTCTTCTGGTACGCGGGTACGAATAGCCACTTCGTTTTTTTTTCTTTTATTGTGAGGCGGTTGTCAGGATCATGGCATCAGAGGTGCGGTGTGCATTGTGATGTTGACAGTTAAGTTTAGTGAACGAGTGTGAACTCTTGAGGATCATGGCATCAGAGGTGCGGTGTGCATTGTGATGTTGACAGTTAAGTTTAGTGAGCGAGTGTGACCTCTGGTCATCTCAAGGACGGGGATGTGGATTTTGGGATAAAAGGGTGAGAATGATTTGAGAGAGAGAGAGAAAGAGATAATAAGTTTTGGGGATAGCTTTTCTGTCGGGATTTTAGCTGGATAATATAATCCGTTGCATGTAATTAGGTAGCAACCTCGTTGTGTACAAAGTGGATGTTTAGTACATCGAAATAAACGCATAGAGTACAATAAACTATTCAGAGTTTGAGGTAATTGAAATAAACGTATAGTATAAAATACACTAGTCAGTGTTGTGACCAAGTGAGAACGCTATCCGAAACAAACTAGTCTGACATAAGGATAGACGGAATATTCGACATCAGAATATAATTTATTAGACCTTGGAATATTTGACATCAGAATATAATTTATTTGACCTTGGAATATTCGACATCAGAATATAATTTATTTGGCCTTGGAATATTCGACATCAGAATATAATTTATTTGACCTTGGAATATTTGACATCAGAATATAATTTTTTTGACCTTGGAATATTTGACATCAGAATATAATGTATTAGACCTTGGAATATTTGACAGCGGTCCTAAAAAAATATGAATAAAATTTCAAATTTTTTTAATTTTTAAAAAATATTTGTAATTTTTAGAATATTTTTTTGAAAGTCGTTAACGAATTAAATTAAAAAATTTATAATAGGACCCTATGGGATACTGCAATCCGCATAACGAACGATGTTCCAGAACGGATTGAGCTCGTAATGCGGGGACCAAGTGTACAGTTTTTTTTCCATGTACAGGCTTACAAATATGTGGTCATTTTGAGGAGGTGAGACCTTTGTAAGTGACGTTACGCGTGTACTATGAAACAGTCAACCCAGTTGAGCGGTAATACCGTATTCAAAAAACAAAAATGTTTTAGGGTAAGTTTGTTTGTACGGCCTTGCAGGATATGGGGGCAATACATGGCAAGTGTTGCCAAGCACGCTCAAGTGCAGCCTCAAGTGCCTCCGCAAGAGTCACGAAAACAAAGTCGTGACCCACAGTAGACATGAAAGAACACGGATCAAGACAACTGAAGATTTTTGCTGAAAACCTGACATAAACATTGTTACGTCGTCTGACGTCCTGCTGTCAACGATGTTTCAAATTTTATCCGCTGGGACACGTTTTGACAACACAAAAAAGGACATCATTATCCAACAGTATCATGGATATAAACGTCTATCTTGTCAACAAGACACAAAAGGCCACGCACTTAGCGATGTCTTATTTTATAAATGGTACAGGAGAACAAAAAAAATTGATAAGGCAACAAAGATACAAAAATAACCCAACAAATTTCATACATTAAAGTTATAATATAATTTCAAGCTTTGCAAATTCAAGACGATAAGAGGTCTCTGTTTGTAGGGTAACTCCATATATATGAGATACAGCTATATTCCTTATATAAATAGAGTTAAAAAAAACTTTTTTTGTGTTCGTAAGCGGTAGTGGTAAGACAAAGATCTCTTTAAAAAATGGATTCTAAATGGTTTCCCCTAAAAAAGCCAAGGTTGGGCGTACATGTATTTTAGATTCTTACGTGTTGACCTCGGTTGACGAGATGTAGGATTATCCCACCACCCCCTTTTTTCTAACCTCATAACTCTTTGTCTTTATCGTCAAAATATCTTTATTGACAGCTATTTTGTGGTTATCTAAATCTTGAGACTTATGCTCAGTTCACATGATCAAATTTTAGTCAAACTTCCGTCAAATTTTTCTCAAATGTCTTCTTGACGCATAATTCAGTAAAACAAAAAGAAATTCGGCGAAAATTTGACGAAAATTTGATCGTGTGAACTGAGCATAATGCAAAAAGTTTGTATCGCGTCAAACAATCAACTCGTTGAAAAATATGTCTTGCGTCATCGTAAGCAATTATTTTGAAATCTGTCCTCCATCTTACAACGTGTTAACCATATTATCGATGTTCCTTCCAGCTCAGTAGTAACATCCTTTTCGGATATGCGAACCACATTCTAAGTTTTATTACAAGGTAATATTTCAAAATGCCAAGTTCGAAAAAGTAAAATTTTTGAATACAGGAACTGCAGACCATATACGGACTATCAAATCCTCAGAAAAATATATGGGGCTCCACAGGATACGGATGGATGGGGAATCCGTAAAAAATCAAGAATATTACCGGATTCACGAAGACCCATTTATAGTCCCTGGACAGGACACATCGAGAAGATGCAAAATAAAATTTTTGGGAAGCAAACTTTCCTTGGCATACAAAAATAAAGGAAAACGAGGCTCAATGGTTGACCTAGTTGAAATGAAATGACAATAAAAGAGACAATAACATCACCTTCGGGCCCTCGCGTGGAGACGAAAAGTCCGGATTGTAGGATGTGGCGGCGCAAGGTTGTTACAAACCGGTACTGCCAAAGGTTAGATGGCTACGTTTTTTCTAGGGGTTAATATATCAACTTCACAAACCATTTATTGTTAGAATACAATATCTTCATTAACACGACTAAATCGTCAACTGCCATCACTCGATCACAACAACCACAACAATACTACGTCATTTCCCCTTGCATAAAATACGTCATAAAATACTAAGCATAATAGATAAAGCAACACATATAATCTCTAAATAGCCCCAATCACAATATACATTTAAGTCCTTTTAACAAGGTTAAAGTCTTAAATGGACTCTAGTGCTATTGACGATGATATTTCTTTTTATGTTAAATATGGGTACAAGATTGGATAGGGTTAAGTAGGTCGACAGTTGGGTTTCCCGAGGTTCATTAGAGTTGTGTTGTGAACACATAAGAGTGTTGGGTGAAGGCTTCTGTGTGTTGTGAACATAAGAGTGTTGGGTGAAGGCTTCTGATTCTTGGCCCAGGTTAGAGAGTAGGGTAGGGTATTGTGAGGATGACGGAGAAATCTACAAACTGACCAGCAAAGGTCATCTGGAATATTTGTCTATGTTATTGCCTCCTCCCCCCCCCTCCTTTTTTTTTCTCCTAACTCTAAAGTAAAATTCATAATTTGATCTAAATCTCACTTTAGCACTGGTCATCTACTTGGGTCAAGCCCTCGTGTGCCTCACCACGCGACTCCCATAAAGCTATTTAACTAATCGTTTGTTTCAAGACTCGCAATGTTACAGACGGAAACTGTATCATATCGTGTTTATTTTGTACAAGTGTAGGGCTATACAGCTACACTATACTATGAGAAATTCGACAAGTGTCACAAGGTTGTCTCTCTGAGGAAATCCCCCACAATGCAACAGACAAGAAATGCAAGAGACAAAAACTTGGCAAGTCGTCCAAATAGCAACTTGGAAATTCGTCCACATAGCAACTTGGCAGGCCGTCCACTTAGCAACTTGGCGATGAGACGCATTCACAAGTGTTTAGAAGTAGAATGAGTTTTAAAGATGTGTGGATGGTTTTTTTTTAAAGAATCCGTGAATCGTAAGAATCCGTGAATCGCCATACGCCCTGGTGGTGTCACCGTCACGGGCTGCGTACAGGAATAACATGGCTGTTACTTTGTACACAGTTATGCTACTATAGCTTAACCTAACGCGTTATACGGCTCTTATATCTATTTTGATTTCTTTTAGTCACGATGTGAAGTAGTAGGGTAAACAATACAGATCACTTGAACACGGTCGGTCTAAGGAAGGAGAAATGTATTCCAACATTATCGCAAATAATAATTCATTTATATGTATGTAGGTATGTATGTATGTATGTATGTATGTATGTATGTATGTATGTATGTATGTATGTATGTATGGTCTATGATGAGTTCAACAGCACGTAATAAATACAATTCCCGTAAAATACTCTAAATGAGATTCTTACAAAATACCTGAAGTGCGTTTGGTGCTTTGTTTATAAATATATATATTTTTTAAAGGAAATAGTCTCAAACTGAAAGTGATGTAACAATCTGCGATGTGAAAAGGGGGTCAAGCATTAGAATAAATAATATAGTTTAGGGGCGTGAAAAAAAGTGTGCTTTGGCGTACTTTGGGAGGGGGGGGGTACCATTAAACCGGATTCTTATAAAGTGGGCTACTTGAATGCATTTTTTGAAGTAATTGTAGTAGATGGGAAGTTCACGCCTTGCCGTCGCCATTGGTGTGGGCGGGGCTATGACTAGTGATTTTAATATTTAAGTTACAAGTTTTCGCACCTGTTACGAACTCTTTAAGTAACAATTAAAATTTACATCGGCATGTTCATCTGAGGGCAAAAGTCATATGAATAGATCGACTGATGGAGTGACTCCCCAGCTTGTTCGATTCTCTCCACCCTTGCCGAAAGCAGGTTTTAATTTAGGCGTATATCTATATTTTTATAGGAAATTAGTAAAACACAGTAAGGTTAAACCTGATGAAAGGAACTTATCTTTTGCTGCCCTCTTGGATACTATTTCTGAGCTAAGTGCTATATTATATATTTTTTGATACATTTTTAAATTTTATTCGTGTTTCTGTTTGTTCGCTGATGAAGGCTTCCTGCCGACACGTTCGTTGTTTTGTTGCGTTCCTTTCATCAGGTTTAACCTTACTGTGTTTTACTAATTTCCCATTGTGCTAACCTGATTGCAGTCTCCCCCATTATTACCTTTTTTATATTTTTATACAACACTAAAACTAGAGATCCATTGTGGCTAATTAAAGGGCTAGGTAAATGTAATTTGTGATCGCGAATCGCCATCTAGTAACCGATTTGTAGATGATGGGGGGTCTGCTGACATGGATTCCAGAGTGAAAGACGTTTGCACCAGGTCGGCTACACACGGTGTCTTATTTACATTTCATAAAAAAAAAAAAACTGATTTGTAAACATTGAAATAATTCGATGTGTCTCCTGTGAGGAAGCTGTGAGCAAGCCAGGGATCCCCAGCGCACACTTTGGGAACCACTGTTTTAATGTTTCAGAATTCTCAGATCATTTATGACCTACTACGTGGATTGATGAATGATAATTGAAGACATCGAATTATAAAGTTATGGATTTTTTACCATCAAATTGACAAATAGATCGGTGCTAATACATAAATTAATTACTTTTTTAAAAAAATATAATCTGACAATATTTTTTTATTTAGAATTTAGATGAAGAAAAAATGTATTTCAGTAACGCTTCCAGGATAAAATTGATAATTTTAAAAATAATAATAAAAATACAGAAAATTTGTGAAAGGAAAGTTTATTTGTGGTTTTGGAATGGGTCATCTATTTTTAACTTCCATTTTGAGAAAACGTTGCTTGAACGCATCAGCCAGGATGTAAGTATACAAATTATAACTGCGTCCCAAACACAAGCAGTACCAAAAAAAACCCAACAAAAACTGTTACTGCCAGGATTTCATTGTCAAGTATTTTAATAACGTAACTGGAAAACGGTGTTTGTACATTGGTACAATATCACAGCCATCAGCTGGGTCATGATTTGTACATTGGTACAATATCACAGCGATCAGCTGGGTCATGATTTGTACATTGGTACAATATCACAGCGATCAGCTGGGTCATGATTTGTACATTGGTACAATATCACAGCGATCAGCTGGGTCATGATTTGTACATTGGTACAATATCACAGCGATCAGCTGGGTCATGATTTGTACATTGGTAAAATATCACAGCGATCAGCTGGGTCATGATTTGTACATTGGTACAATATCACAGCGATCAGCTGGGTCATGATTTGTACATTGGTACAATATCACAGCGATCAGCTGGGTCATGATTTGTACATTGGTACAATATCACAGCGATCAGCTGGGTCATGATTTGTACATTGGTACACTATCACAGCGATCAGCTGGGTCATGATTTGTACATTGGTACAATATCACAGCGATCAGCTGGGTCATGATTTGTACATTGGTACAATATCACAGCGATCAGCAGGGTTTTGATTTGTACAACGGTACAATATCACAGTGACCATTTCGGTTAAGGATTCGGACATAGGCCCTGCCACAGTTGCCACCAGGGAATTTTTTTGTTTATAGGTCCTGTCACAGTAGCTAGGTAGTAATTTGTTTGTACATAAGCCCTTTTACGCAGTGCTCAACAATGTACATGTTTGTGCAGAGACCCTGTCGCTGTAGCCAGATAGGTATATATCTTGTACATGGGCCCTAACAAAGTAGCCAGATGGGTATATAGCTTGTACATAAGCCATAACAAAGTAGCCAGATGGGTATATAGCTTGTACATAGGCCCTAACAAAGTATACAGATGGGTATATAGCTTGTATATAGGCCCTAACAAAGAAGCCAGATGGGTATATGAGTTTGAGAAAGGCCTTTTTCGCGATGTTCAGCAGGGTAAGAGTTTGTAGATATACCTTGTAATGGTAACCCGCTGGGTATATAAGCTGTACTTGGTCACTTTCACAGTACTCATAAGCTTAACTGTTTGTACATAGGCCTTGTCACAGTGGCCATCTGGGCGGTTTGTAAATAGGCCTTGTCACAGTGGCCATCTGGGCGGTTTGTAAATAGGCCTTGTCACAGTGGCCATCTGGGCGGTTTGTAAATAGGCTTTGTCACAGTGGCCATCTGGGCCTTATCACAGTAGCCATCTTCGTTATTAATGTGCATAAACTCTTTGACATTGCTCATCAGGGTAATTGTACATAGACCCCCCCCCTTACACTTTTTTCACGTTAGCTCACTGGGTACATAGTTCTAGCAAATACAAAAATGATCTATAAAATACCAAAAACGAAAGTGTCTCTAAGAAGTATGAATGGATTTTTTTTTCAACTAATGTGCTTAATAATATATAGCATAAGCTTCCAAAAGTCTAGCGATCTGAATTTTATTTCATCTGTAAAAGACAATGTTGAAGACTTATTTTACTATGCATTGTCCAACGTCTTTAAAAATATATGTTGAATAAAATCTTTGTAACCAAGTATATTGAATAATCTGTAGCGTACATACAATATTGCACATTGTTCATTATAATGTGAGGGGTAAAAAGTTACATTAACATTGTTTATAAGTTGCTCAATACATGTTTTCAGATAGTTCAAGTGAACAAGGATATGAACATGTTAAGAGGTTGGAGGCTGTTAGCCACAAAGTGTCTTGACCCCCAGCACGCTTTTCACCCCTCTTGAGTAAAGAAAAAATAAAATTAAAAAAAAAAGTTGTCATTTTAGGTTTTCAGCTCCTTCCACTGAACAGTCGCACAGCACATACTTTCTTGAGTTGCAAGCCCTCGAGGACCTGCTCGTTGTTTTGCAACCGGACTATCATGGGGGCTTTATCATTCTCTTGTGTGATGGCTCTGGCAGTTGTGATTTCTCGTGGTCAAGGTAAAGAGAGGGTTCGTTAAAACTAAATAATTTGGCTAATGCGAAGAGATACCACCATGACGTCATTTGCGTGTTTTTGTCCCTGGTTTCGACAGGGTAAAAACCCTGGTTCCGATAGGGTCAAAACCCAAGTTAGGGATAAGTTAAGGGTTCAGGTTAGGTTTAGGGAAATATTTAGGGTTCAGGTTAGGTTTAGGGATAAATTTAGGACGTAAGTTCGTGGGTCGCGGCAACCAAAATGGGGGCCATAGTAAAAAAAAACGTGGTGATATCTCTTCACATTTACAAATATTTTGAATATTTCGAATCGAATAAGTCTCTTTAAAAAAAAAAAAAGGAAACAAATATTATTTCAGCTAATGTTGGTAAAAACTATGCACTTTTCTGGATGTATGTTAGAAAACTATTTAAAAGTAGGGCTTAAAAGGGTGCCGTTTTTTACACCGGGTTCGCGTATTTTGAGAAAAATAGTTAACTTCAGACTTTCTGTAACATATGCCGGCCTTTAAACACTAGGCCTACATATAGTCTTACACCATACCTGTCGGCCTTTACACAATAGTCCTAGAGACAGTCCTAGAGACAGTCCTATCTCATACACGTGGCTCTTTATTGATTAATATAATAAGCACCACTTCCCAAAAAAATTTAAAAATCAACTTTTTTTTTACCTGAGTTCGACCGTGACGTCACGCATGACGTTCGCTGCGTGACATCTTTTTTCCCCCTTCTCAGCACTATTAACCTAAAACATGTGGTTTAGGGGGGAGGGCCGGTTGTGCAAAGGAAGCAGGACACACCTCAAGCAAAAAGAGATGTTTTTATTTCCGTTACACTTTTATATACGCCCTCGAAGGGCCAAAATAGTTTCCCCCCTCATATTTGTTTGCTTTACGTCTTTTTATCCCTAGTCCCACTTTCTGATTTTTTTTCTCCTTTTTGTACTAATTTGAGGTTAGTTAGAATCATCATTTATTTTCAATGTTGTTCACTATATAAGTTAAATATAATAATGGTAAATGCAGACAATTGGTGCCATGACGTATCACACGGCCGCCATCTTGGTTACAGCGACCCGTGAACTTTTACGTGTTCACGGGTCGCGGCAACCAAGATGACGGCCGTGGGGAAAAAAAAAACTAGCCCTTAAGCAGCAAGTAAAACAACACGAGGCATTTACACACTGTGGCAAGAAAACTATGAACATGAACAAACAACAAGCAAAAATGGCAAAAAATAATCATAAAATAAAGAAATAATGAAAACCCAACTTACAGTTTCATGAAATACACTTTTACACACTTTATCTCAGGTTCCACCGAGAAGAATGTCCTGAGAATGATTAAAATACAAGGCCTGTTGTGATATCCATCAAATATGGCGGGGAAAATATTATAATGACCCACCCAATGAAATTTTAAAATTATAATTAAGCAACCAATAAAAATTGAAGTAAAAAAACATGCCATCATAATGGAGTGAATCCAAAACACAAACTTTACAAAAATCACGAAATGACGTCGTGGCTCCAATTCTAGGCATTGACCATAATAAGTAATGTACAGATGGAACATTCATCATGTATATAAGATTATGAGATATTAAAATCCCCCAAATTTAAAGACGCATAATTTTTCTTAATCAACAACAGATGAGTTCCCAGCTGATGCCGACGACAATGACTTTTGGATTCGTAGTTTCAATGCCACAGATATGGGTAAGAACCTTTTTGTTCACGAGTTTAACATACAATGTTATGTGTTTGAGATGGAAGGTTTTGAGACCACCCTGGGCGGGTCAAACTTTTTGCGCCCCCCCCCCCCAAAAAAAAATGTCACCCCTCTATATAAGGAAATAAAATTTCTGCCCTTGGGCAGGACCGCACCCCCTGCTCCATAACCCCTTTCCTACGCCACTGCATAGTATAATACATCCTAAAATCCGCAACTGGGAATTAATGTAGTGCTCCTCTTTGGACCAACGTAATAGGGGCGTTGACAAAAATTAATGACGTAAGCTGTCTAAGACACTTCATCCCAGCGCAGCAGTTCTCAGCCTGTGGGTCGCGAACCCTTTGGGGGTCGAATGACCCTTTCCCATGGGTCGCCTAAGACCCTCGGAAAGCACATATACTCTACAGTTATGAAGTAGCAACGAAAATAATTTTGGGGTTTAGGGTCACAACATAAGGAATGGTATTAAGGGGTCGCGGCATCAGGAATGTTGAGAACCACTGTCCTAGGGCTCCTTACCTCGCACCCTTTTGGTTTGGGGGGGGGGGGGGGTTGTCAATTCCTACTGTGTCAATTTGCTATGTGTTTTATGATTTATTTTTTACATTATTTTTTAAAAATGTATCTTTTGTATAAAGGCAGATTACTATGTAGACACGTATAGTATTTATTATAAATTTCCGGTGTATTGTGCATCATTTACTTTTGCAGTCTGTGGTCGCTCAGCTCTCGATATTGCGTACACAGATGGTGACAGTTCAGCTCTCGTTATTGTGTACACAGCTAATGATGGCTCAGCTCTCGCTATTGTGTACACAATTAATGATGTCTCAGCTCTCGTTATTGTGTACACATCTAATGATGGCTCAGCACTCGTTCATGTGCACGCAGCTGGTGATTGCTCAGCTCTTGCTATTGTGTATGCAACTCAAAATTTCAGCTATCGATTCATCTTTTCAGCTAGTGACTCAACATTTCAACAACTGATTCAACATTTCACCTAGTGATTTAACATTTCAGCTAGTTATTCGACATTTCAACTAGTGATTTGCAGTATCACATTAGTTATAAACCCTGATTTCTTTTTTTTCTTCTAAGTTTAATTTGCATAAACTTACCCCAAATCCCCATGGCTTCTTAAAAAAAAATATTTTAAAATCCATTTCAAAATTTAAAAATAAAAAAAAAAATGTCGGCAAGAAGTTTATATTCATAACCTGTAACATGACATTTAGCTATTTATTTACTATGAACTGTAACTCACCAATAATCTAGTGAATGTCAGAATGCATTGTATGATCGAATGAATCTGGACTATTTTGTCATTCATGATGGAATAAAGAATTGAAAGCCACCATGTTGGTTAGAGGGTGGGATTTTTTTAATGCTACAAAGGAGAATTCATGTGTACATTATCCACGGATATTTTCATAATTTAAACAAGGTGTTTATGTGTTATGGTTATTTCACTGCCATGCTATATTGGAGGAGCTACTATACTATATTACGTTTACTACTTCTACTATATACTATTTATAGTCAAGTACTTTCTGTGAATTCTGCGATTAATGTAATTAAAGTGAAGTGCGCAAAACAGAACTTGGTATTTCATTTACGAAGGCAGTGAACACCACGTAGGTGATTATCTAGAGCAGCGGCTCTAAACCCGTGGGTCGCGGCATTAGGAAGGTAAAGATTTGAGAACCACTGATCTAGAGAGTACCAGTTAACAGTAGTATCGAACGGTAGGGAGCATGCTTCAGCTCTACAAAATGTGACAAAAGGTGGTACATGGGTGTTATTTTTGTGTCTGAATGGTCATTGGATGACACGAATAGAGTGATAAATAAGGGTGTGGATATAGGGCATGAGATAGGGAGAGTGGAAGAGACAGAGAGGGAGTTGATTGAGGACATGGTCAGGAGGTGCTCATGAATGATAGTACCGTGTTTTTGGACAGACTGGGTAATTTTAAGGTGATATTGTAACCAGGTCAATCTGCGTGATAGATATGCCCGTAATAGAGAAGACCTCTAGTCATTGTTGGTGTTCCACTATTTAGTGTGCCTGGGAATTCGTTAATAGACAGCGCTGCAGCGTACCATCGACAAAACGTTGTCAGAAAATACTCGAAGATGCTCGACCTAGAGTACTAGAGTATTTTAGCAATGTTCGACTAGAGTAATAGAGTATTTTAACAATGTTTGGCTAGAGTAAGGGAGTAATTTAACAATGTTCGAATAGAGTAATCGAGTATTTTAACAATGCTTGACTAGAGTAATAGAGTATTTTAACAATGCTTGACTAGAGTAATAGAGTATTTTAACAATGCTCGAATAGAGTAATAGAGTATTTTAACAATGCTCGACTAGAGTAATAGAGAATTTTAACAATGTTCGACTAGAGTAATAGTGTTTTAAAAATGTTCGACTAGAATAACTGGGTATTTTAACAATGCTCGACTAGAGTAACTGGGTATTTTAACAATTCTTCACTAGAAAAATAGGGTATTTTAACACCGGACATGACAGACAGCATGATTGTTTTAATACATTAAAAGTAAGCTGAATTAATAAAAAAAAATTTTTTTACTTACAGCCGACTTCGTCAATCTGGGTCTAGCCGCGCGCCGCAGAACCGTGCAGAGTGACATCACTACAGGTTAGTGCCCGGATGAAAATGTGTTAAAGTTAAAGTCTATTGAATGTGGCAAAGAGCGGGGTGGGGGGGGGGTTTGGTGCATTTTGACCCTCAACATGAAATAAACATTTCCCATTCTAAAATATGACAGGGTGTGGTGGAACCACCAACCCCACTAAAAAAATGTGTTTCTGTTATGTTTTTCATATGTCTTTATTTCCAACGATAAACATTAACATAAATCTACATATAATACAAGTTCTTAATAATGTTGAGTTTATGCTTGACTCCGGAACACACTGTCCATTTTCACACACTCTTAACAGTCTCTGCGCATAAGCGCTGTTTGACCTAGTTGGCTATCCGGACGGTATGGTCCGTTAGTCCACTATAACAGTTTCTCATTGCCTCTTAATTAGGTAGGCTTAAATATTGGCCATGAAACAATGCGGCAATGGGTAGCTCAGAGATCGCACTCAATTTCATTTTTAAGGTATGTGCATGAAGGGTTCTGATGTGTTCTACAACTTACCAGAGAGGGTCGGCGCCATGTCAACAGGAAGTATTTCCGGTTTTGGAGTTCGCCTCTCACAAAATTATCTACAGGTAGGACATACGAGTCTATTCATTTAATGTGTAGGCTAAATTATACAGCGGTGACCTTATACAAATGAGCAATTTCATGCCCTTGTAAGCTTTATAAAAATAGTTACTTTATAATACATGTTACTTATGCCCATGGTTACTCAGGCCGCAGGTGACTTCAATACGTTACTAACCACGTTACTTAAACAAGTTACTTATACACGTTGCTTATACCATAGGTTACTTATGCGACAGGTTACTTATGGTACAAGTTACTTGAACAAAATTTTACTAATACCAACAGTTACTTAAACAAAAGGCGACTTATGCCTCTGATCACTTTATACCGATGGTCACTTTATACCGATGGTCACTTTATACTAATGGTCAGTTTATACCAATGGTCACTTTATACCAATGGTCACTTAATACCAATGGTCAGTTTATACCAATGCTCATTTAATACCAATGGTCACTTTATACCAATGGTCAGTTTATACCAATGGTCACTTTTATACCCATGGTCATTTTATACCAATGTTCACTTTATACCAATGGTCAGTATATACCAATGCTCATTTAATAACAATGGTCCCTTTATACACATGGTCTGTTTATACCAATGCTCATTTAATACCAATGGTCACTTTATACCCATGGTCAGTTTATACCAATGCTCGTTTAATACCAATGGTCACTTTATACCAATGGTCACTTCATGCAAATAGTCACTTTAATCCAATTTATACTTTATATTACTGCTCACTTCATACAACTGGTCCTTTTATACCACTGATCTCTTTATACTAATGGCCACTTTATACCAATGGTCACTTTATACCAAAAGTCACTTTATACCAATGGTCACTTTATACCAATGGTCCATTTATAGCAATGGTCCCTCTATACAATGGTCACTTTGTACCAAAGATCACGTTGTCAGACCTGTTTACCCCCAAACTCTGAAAACTGTACAATATCATCACAAAAACATTCAATACATTATCTTAACAGTAAAAAATAAACATGCAGTATACATTAATGTATACACCTCAAAATCGTACATTGTACGCCAAAATCATGAGAGTAAACAGGTCTGCGTTGTACCAAAGATCCCTAATTATTAAAGATCACTAATTACCAAAGATCACTAATTACCAAGGATCACTAGTTACAACTGGTCACTTTAGTCCGCTGGTCACTGGCGTAATATTCTTTAATTAATGCAAAAATTAATTTCTAATGTCTAAAGTCAAATCCTCTGGAAAATTGTAGACCCGTTAATTTAAAAATAAAAACCACAGTAAATTAGAGATGCGAATCGAACAGAACCCCACGGCAAATTAGAGATGGGAATCAAATAACACCCCACAGCAAATTAGAGAGGAGAATCGAATAGAACCCCACAGGACATTAAAGATGGGAATCAAATAGAAACCCACAGCAAATTAGAGATGGGAATCTAACAGAGCCCCACAGCAAATTAGAGATGGGAATCTAACAGAACCCCACAGCAAACTAGAGATTGGAATCAAATAGAACCCTAAAGCAAATTAGATATGGGAATCAAATAGAAACCCACAGCAAATTAGAGATGGGAATCAAATAGATCCCTAAAGCAAATTAGAGATGGGAATCGAATAGAAACCCACAGCAAATTAAAAATGGGAATCAAATAGAACAGAAAATTCCCGAACTCGATCCCTGCTGAAGGACGAACTTATTTGAGCCGAGCCCGAAAACCGGGAGTCACCAAGTACGAACCTAACCGAGCGAACCTATGGCAAACTTCTAAAAATCAAAAATAAATGTCTTACGAATGTGGCACATCTCTACTAACGTCATTCATTCTTATATTTGAAGACCTTAGTGCAAAAATTACTTAAGTCACAAAATGCACTTTTTGAGATAATCAAGTTGAAATATACTTTTCGTCTATAAAATGTGACTATTTTCATTTTTTGTCTTGTTTAATTAAGGGCCTAATGCACATTTTAATGTCTTCAAATTTCTGCAGTACACTTGGCTAAACTGGGTAAGAAAAGATCACAGTTTAGATTGATTTTGACAAAAATGTGACTAAGTACTTTCAGCACTAAGGTCTTCATTTTTTGTGTGCCATAAATTACATTTCCTTTAATTTTTATTTTCTTCCCTCCCCCTTTATTTCCTCTCGTTAATAACCTAGCAGCTAAATTATGTCTCAAACTGTTCTTGTACTCCATATTTGAATAATTTTGTTTTACCCAGGACTGTCCTAACTACTACACTAAAAAGTTTAGAACCATCGACGGCACATGCAACAATCCCTTCAACTGGGGCTCCTCCTTTAAACCTGTCTCCAGGATTTTACCCCCACAGTACGGCGATGGTAAGGCTAAGTTCTTTTTAAAATAGGTCAACGTCACCAGCGCCACGTATGGTTAAAAGAAAGGATGAAACAGTCGTGTATACCCATATTCCAGTTACGTAATTAATGGGTAAATTCGATTAGATCGTACCGCGGTTTTTTTACCATGGTCGCCAACTTGATTGCCGTGACCCGTAAAATTTAGAATAAAACGTTAAAAAAAATGAAAAAATTTCCTAAATGTATCCCTAAACCTAACCCAAACCCTAAATCTATCCCTAAACCTAACCTGAACCCAAATCTATCCCTAAACCTAACCTAATGAAATGAGGTACGATCTATCTTAATTAGCCAATTAATGTCTTAAACGGAAACTACCAGAATAGAAATGTTCAAATTTATTTGAAATCTTCCGTGTCTCAGTGTGTCACCATAAAATTAACCACATCACTGTTATATTTAGTTATAAATAATACCCGAGACGATGAGATTCAAACAGTGACTAATTTTATAAGGAACATTCACACTATCTGACGAGAAGCAAGAACTTAATACCTTCAATGACTAGATGTAGAACTGAATACCCTGTGTTAGTCTAACCTTGGATGACAGATGCTTACGTGTTGGAGGTTATAGTCTCTAACACGGACAAGTGCAACTGATGAAAATAACCAGACACTGAATATCTCGTTGCACGCTATACATTTATTACTATTAGTTCAATTCGTTAAACAAATCAAAGTAGTTCATTTACTATTCATCTAGCCGAAATCCTCAACACGCAAAACAATATTCTACAACGGCCATCTATCCACCATGATAACAACTCCACTAACACGTCATTTCCCCTCACCAAAATACGTCACAACAATCTCACACAACAGATACAGCTACACATATAATCTCCAACTAACATCTTTTACGTACAAAAACATAACAACTGTGATCTACACATAACAACAGTGATCTCATACCTTTGACAATATCCACAATAATAAATATTTTTTACAGCCATATGACGAGACTTCGAATCACAGCACACACATTTCAATTGCTATTATACTTGATACCACAATCCACTCGTACTTGAGAATGTTAACCAAATCTTGATACCTAATCAACGTTCTCTGTTTACTCCACCATTCCCCCCCCCCCAAACTTTATTATTCAATCATACACAGTTCCGTTCAAGTCCCAACCCTATGTTATTATATAAGAAATATGAAGTAATTTACTTGTCTTCCATTAGTCATTCAGACATTCATAAGGATATCTGTAACAAAAACTATAAACACAACTAGTATCGTATTAATCATAAAATATAACTTAGAAGATTACAGTGGTTAGTTGAATTGCCCTATAGATGTTTTCATTTATCAAAAATTCTTTCTGTTTTTTTTTTTTAAGGTTATTAATTTTACTAGATTTTTCCTTTGTTATAAGTGCGTGTAAACTAGATTCCGGTTTATGATACATTTAGATTCTATTATATCAGACCCTTCTTAACGTTGGATGCATCAAAGAGGCTGATGTCTGCATTCGTGCTATCACGCATGGACTACTGAAATGCTCTCATGGTGGGTCTTACAGCTACGCTCCTTGATAAAATTCAAAAAGCACAGAATAATGCGGCTCGAATTGTTCTTCGTAAACGCATATTCGACCATGCTAAAACTCTTCCGATAGAATTGCATTGGCTGCCGGTCCGCGCTCGTATAGAGTGCAAAATCGCAACTCTGTGCTACCGCTGCTTGCATGACCTGGCGCCGTCCTATCTCCAAGCGCTCATGACGCCTTATGTACCCACTAGACAACTCCGCTCATCCGATAGCGGCAAACTCTCGATACCGCGTGTTCGCCTTGAAATTTACGGAAAGCGCACGTTCGCATTTGCTGGCCCAACCATTTGGAACACCCTTCCTGACGCTCTCAAAAACAGCCAGACGCTGGAGTCCTTCAAAACAAATTTAAAAACTCATCTATGTCGCAAACACCTGCTGGAATGATGATGTCTACAATCTTTTCCAGCTTGTTATTATCTCCCAGCTTAGTTTTTGTACCGCGCTTCGAGCCTTTGGGGATGAAGCGTGATTTTTCAAATGAACTTTATTATTATTATTATTATTATTATTATTATTATTATTATTATTATTATTATTATTATTATAATACGTATGGATATAATCCAAATTTTTTTTTTCAAGATTTATGGAAAGGCCATTTCATCCCGATTTTGCCGAATACGATTTTCTTTTTCACTTAGGTGTTGGAACCCCCAGAACTAAGGCTGCTGATGGCTCCCCACTGCCAGGTGCACGGTTTGTGAGCAGTGCTGTCCACCCCGCTGTCAATAACTTGACCAACAGGCCAATCATCGCCATGCAGTGGGGTCAGTGGATCGATCACGACATGGCCGGTATCGCTGCTTCTCTGGGTTCGTACTATTTGGGTTTGTCCTGCATGGGTTTGTGCTACTACATGTGTTCCCTCGGCATGGCTTTGTTCTACTTATCTATAGTCTGGCACAAGGTTTACCTATATTTGTGGCTGGATATGTGTATGCTCTGGTTGATTACTTACAAGTAAAAATACAAGTGTGGAAGTTTTGATAAATGTATACGTGCATTGATATTTAGACAAATGTATACATGGTTGGAGGTTACGACAAATGTATACATGGTTGGAGGTTAAGACAAATGTATACATGGTTGGAGGTTTAGACAAATTTATACATGGTTGGAGGTTAAGACAAATGTATACTTGGTTGGAGGTTTAGACAAGTGGATACGTGGTTGGAGGTTTAGACAAGTGGATAAGTGGCTGGGTGTTTAGACAAATTGATTCGTGGCTGGATGTTTAGAAAAATTTATACGTGGCTGGATGTTTAGACAAATGGATACGTGGCTGGATGTTTAGAAAAATGGATGGGTGTTTAGACAAATGGATAAGTGGATGTATGTTTAGACAAATGGATACGTGGCTGGGTGTTTAGACAAATGGATATGTGGCTGGGTGTTTAGACAAATAAATATGTGGCTGGGTGTTTAGACAAATTGATACGTGGCTGGGTGTTTAGACAAATGGATACGTTCCTGGGTGTTTAGACAAATGGATACGTGGCTGGGTATTTAGACAAATGGATACGTGGCTGGGTGTTTAGACAAATGGATATGTGGCTGGGTGTTTAGACAAATGGATACGTGGCTGGATGTTTAGACAAATGGATACGTGGGGAAAGTGTGTTAGTTTCTCGACATAAATCATGACCATTTGAAACATTTGGTTGGTGCTGGGGCTGAGTCTATACGTGTGTGCACAGGCTGAGTCTGTCTGGGGGTGCGCAGGCTGAGTCTGTCTGGGGGTGCGCAGGCTGAGTCTGTCTGGGGGTGCGCAGACGGCTGATCAAGACGATTCTGACAAGAGGATAGATGTGACATTTCCAGGGTTAACGTTAACTCGGGCTTTTCTCGCTTATCTTTTATGCTCTGCAGCAGCTATTCTTTTGGCCTCATGTTCATGATGAGCCTTAGTGTAGGGGGTAGTGTCATGTATGTTCGTGGTTTTCACATAAACTCGACACATTAGAACATTCTGAACAGGGTCGAGACTCACAACGCTTATCGCTACATGACAACTTTTTTTAAACCATGAAAACACATGACATTTTTTTCCTCATTGTGTAAACCAATAATTTCTCTCTAATAATAATTATATAAATAACATACATTTACTAATATATGACAGGTTTCAACGGAACAGCACTTCAATGTTGTGGCCCCAACAAAACCGCTCCTCCTGCAGTCACTAGTCCGTAAGTACACCATCCGCTGTCACTATCGCTAGTCTGTAAGTACACCCTCTGCTGTCACTAGTGCGCAAGTACACCCCCATCCTATCACTAGTGCGTTAAGTACACCCTCCGCTGTCACTAGTCCGTAAGTACACCCACCGATGTCACTAGCCTGTAAGTACACCCACCGATGTCAATAGCCCGTAAGTACACCCACCGATGTCACTAGCCCGTAAGTACACCCACCGATGTCACTAGCCCGTAAGTACACCCACCGATGTCACTAGCCCGTAAGTACACCCACCGATGTCACTAGCCCGTAAGTACACCCACCGAAGTCACTAGCCCGTAAGTACACACTACTGCTACTATCATTATCGCCAATTTATTTTCAAATTGCCAGTCACACACAAACACGATTCCGGATCCGAGAAGAAACGTACAACGGCAAACGGCTACTTTCGTTGTATCGTTCTTATATTCGATCCCCCTCCCCCCTTGAATTTATCATCCAATAGATAAAGCGAATATAGATATTTTAGTCACCAATCACGTTAACACTATTTCAATTGTGGGTGGATATACTTTTTAAGCATACAATTAATAATCTTATTCTTAAGACGAAAATGGGGCTAGGTGGTCAAGCGATCTAAACTGATTCAACCCATACAGCTGGTGGTCTGGAGTTCAACCCCCATCAAAGCAAAGACACTCAAAACCATCCCAAGCTTGAACGGCAACTCATCTAAGAGAAGGCAAACTCTGAGTTCTATAAAAAAAATTATCATTGAGCGTAGTTATTGGTAAATTATATTTTGCGCGCTATTGAACTCATCTTTGAACCGTATTTTCATTCAACAATTTAGAATTATTTGTAATATACTTTCAAAACCAATTTTGCCCATTAGGAAACAGTCCATTTGGAAGCAGTCCATTGAGAAGCAGTCCACGAATCACACCAGAAGCGTAATATATATAAGAGATGCACACAGCTTAATGATATAATGTAGTTTTATTTTCAGATCATCTTAAATCAATTTTTCTCCCTCCGATTTTAACGCCCTTGTCATTAAATCTCTTAAATGTCTTCTCCCCTGCCCCCCGCATACAGCAACTGTTTCCCCATCTTACTTCCACCTGATGAGAAGGACTTTGTTGGGACATGTATGAATTTTGTTCGATCTTTAGCAGCTACAAATGAACAAGGATGTGAAATGAGTAAGACTTTATTATATTTTTTTTCATAGTACGAAATATTATTATCTCGTACATCTTTTTATTGTAAACGAGAAGGTATATAATTTCGCGGCACATGTTTACTGATAACCAGTCATCGGAATATCAAACAAAGAAAGACACACTACTGGAATATTTGAGAGACAATATGTTTATTTGCTAAACGGTTTTATTATTTTTTTTTTTTTTACATTAAACAAAATGGTCTTCAAAAGGCTGAATAGATTACAAAAACCAAAAACATTTTAATGAACCCATTAGTTGTAATATTTCATCTGTAATGGTTCAAATAGCTAAGTGATGGTACTGTAATACATTGATAATAAAGGTTGTTGCTTTTTTACATTAAACAAAATGGTCTTAAAAAGGCTGAATAGATTTTTTTTTTTTTAATTTAACGAACCCAAGAGATTTTAATTAACAATTCCTTCTTTTCATCATTAGTTGTAATATTTCATCTGTAATGCTTCCAATAGCTAAGTGATGGTACTGTAATGCATTGATAATAAAGTTTGTTGCTTTTTTTTTTTTTGGTCAATATCCTATACTCTATTGTTTGACAATATACCCTAGTGTTTGTCAATATCATATACTCTATTGTTATCAGAACAAAGACAACAAGTCAACACTATTACGTCATTCATTGACTCTTCGCCTGTCTACGGGTCCACTGAGAATGTAGCAGGAATTTTAAGGAATCCTGGAGGTAAATGACTATTTAAAAAAAAATTAAAAAAAGAATACACCAATTCAGAAACAGAACGTGTTAAGGACAACTATGAAAACTTTCCGTTGGCAGATAATTAGGGCGAGAGGCAACGACACGTGTGCTTCTCTTTCTTGTCTTGTGTTTAGCAGAGCGCAGCTGCAATATTTCTTCTTGAAAATTTACGGATATTTTGGTTTGAATATTTTTCAGTGGTATTTTGAAAATTAATTATGAGATCTCGTATTAATTCAAAAATTATACTCTGTTTTACACTGTTATGTATTTCAATATATCCTCGTCTGTTGCAATATTTACGTGATTGTAGTTTTAAGAGAATTTTTTTTAAAATTGTCTTTGTCATTCATAATTCTAAGGAGACATAACATTTCAAATATAATTTTCAGATTTTCTTCTTAAAACCAAAAACACAAACTTTTTGCCTGAAAACGTCAACAGTACCTGTATTCGCAGACCCGGAACAAAAGATTATTGCTTTCTGGCAGGTTAGTTAAAGGGAGTTACTGCTGCTTTGCACGTATTGGGCAAGCGCCTCAGAAATGACAAGTGATATTGATGAAAGTTTTACAAAATGTTAGCAGCTCAAACTTATATCACTAAATTTGATTAGTAGTTGTTGTTTTTTAAAACTAGTGAAATTTGCTTAAAACGAGTGAAATTTTCTAAAATCTTATGAAATTTGTCTAATCCGTATGAAATATTATTAAAAGTAAAACATTTATTGAACTTGGGTTAACTTTAATTCTTATAAATGATACCCGAAAATGTATCTATGAGAATTGTTTATTTGATTTTTAGGTTGATGAGATACATTAAAAAATAAAAATTTTAACAACCGAAGCTATTGTGTTCTGGTATATGAGAATGCTCATTGGTTGATATATGACAATAAAAACTATATGAACGCCTGTGATTGGCTACAGGTGACTTCCGGGTCAACCAACTTCCATTTCTCCAATCGCTCCACACGATTTGGCTACGTGCACACAACACCATCGCCAGGCGACTCCGAGTCTTGAGGCCGAAAGACTCCAACGAAGAAACGTTTGAACGAACCAGGAAACTTGTTGGAGGTGGGTTTTAAGCTACTGTAAGCTTAAATTTATCGTGAGTTATGTTATTATAAGTTATTATAAGTTGTTGTAAGTTGTCGTTCAGTGGCAGGACTAAGTCAAGACGACAGGAGATGTGAGCGAATGCAGGGGTTGACCAAGATGTTCTGCATGCTTCATCTTGCTTTACACATTCCACGGTGCGTTGCAGCAATTGCCTTCACACCGTTGATGGTGTTCTAGGCAGGCACCGTCATTGTCCAGGCTTCACATGCAGCAGGTAGTGTGCTGATACGCCTTCCGTCGTCAATGATGAGGCCATTGAAAGACTGCCCCAGGTCCCAACGAACAAGTCACTGAGCGCTGTCCCAACTTTGGTCGAGATACAGACAGCCATCCGACAATTGTCCAGTTGCAAAACATCTGGCACCGACATGATTCCTACCGACATCTACAAAGGGGTTGGACCAGCGCTTATGGATAGGCTATTGCGTCTAATCTAGATCATGTGGCAGGCGGAAACTATACCACAGCCCTTTAAGGATGCCTCCATTTTCCACCTGTACAAACACAAAAGAAACCGCCAGGCCTTCGACAATTGCCACAGAATTTCACTTCCGTCCAACGCAGGCAAGATCTTGGCCGAAGCCTTCCTGAATCGCCTGACTGCATATCTGAAACTAGGTATCCTACTCGAAAGTCAATGCGGTTTCCTCAAAGAACGCGGGACTATCCATATGGTGTTTGCTGCAAGGCAACTCGAAGAAAAACGCCAGGAGCAACATATCGTTAGGCAAACGCTGCCAAGTTGGTAATAGAAAACTATATAAAGACTCACTGAAAGCATCACTAAAGGCCTTCAACATCAACCCTATTGAATGGGTGTAGACAGCCGAGGACAAAACCAAGTGGATATCAGCTATAAAGAAGGTGGCTCAATCTTATGTAGCCCGAAGGATAGCGACAACTGAGACACGCAGGGTAGCACGAACAAGCAGCCGTATACAACCGACTTCTGCAACTATCCCCTGCCCGTGGTGCCAGAGACTATTCCGAGCGCGGATCGGACAAGAAAGCCACTGAAGCACTCCCTTGACCCACCCCACCCCTAACCGGATGGTCTTTAGTTAGTCGTCGTAAGTCACCGTAAGTTGTAGCAAGCTGTCGCAAGTTGTCGTAAATTGTCTTTATAAGTTTTCGTCTTCTCGTTAGTTGTTGTAAGTTGTCGTTAGTCGTCATAAGTCGTCATAAGTCGTCGTAAGTCGTCGTAAGTCGTCATAAGTTGTCATAAGTCGTCATAAGTCGTCGTAAGTTGTCGGATGTCGTCGTAAGTCGTCATAAGTTGTCGGAAGGTATCATTTTTTGTAATAAGACGTCGTAAGTTGTAAGTTAATGCAAGTTAGTTATATATGTTATTAAGTGAAACTATGAACAGAGGCCTGGGTCATGCAGATAACCGTTAATCTTTCTTTTTAGAATGATGGCGATGTTGTATCAAATGAAACATATTTTTCAAACATGTCGTGGAATCTGACTTGTCCGCTACATGTGGTCCATAGTCTCAATTTGTAATCGATTTTATACTATGTGTCAACGTGCGATCGGGACAAAGCCCACCATGGAATCCTATGTATTTAGTGTTGAAAATAATCAAATGTCACCACTCATGTTCATGCATAAAATTGAATCGTATTCACGTATGTCTGTCATCAGCCTTAACACAGGCCATCACGTACAATGAATGGCTGCCGTTCATCCTGGGCAAGGAAGCGACGAAATTCAGACTGGTCTCCAAGGCCGGGAGGACCAAGACCAGCCTGAAAGTAGACCCCAGAAATAGGGTGGAGTTCTCGTCGGCGGCCATGAGGTTTGGTCATTCTACCGTCCCCGACGTCTTCCCCATCGGTCAGCGGCGCGTCCCGATAAGCCAGCTGTTTAACAGGTATCATATCATTTAGATAAGCCCTTTTAATTACAATGAGGCCGATAACTTGAGATACAGATTTTTAAAAAAAATCATATTTGACATTATTAAAATTATACGACAGGAGCCAAGCATTGTTTTTAATCGATTTTGTCGTAAGAATAATAAATTAAGAACTGCTTTAAAGTTGTGTGAAGGAAATAGTAGTTTAAGGTATGTTCAAGCTGTGTGAAGGAAATAGTAGTTTAAGGTATGTTGAAACTGTGTGAAGGAAATAGTAGTTTAAGGTATGTTCAAGCTGTGTGAAGGAAATAGTAGTTTAAGGTATGTTCAAGCTGTGTGAAGGAAATAGCAGTTTAAGGTATGTTCAAGCTGTGTGAAGGAAATAGCAGTTTAAGGTATGTTGAAGCTGTGTGAAGGAAATAGTAGTTTAAGGTATGTTGAAGCTGTGTGAAGGAAATAGGAGTTTAAGGTATGTTGAAGCTGTGTTAAGGAAATAGTAGTTTAAGGTATGTTCAAGCTGTGTGAAGGAAATAGCAGTTTAAGGTATGTTCAAGCTGTGTGAAGGAAATATCAGTTTAAGGTATGTTCAAGCTGTGTGAAGGAAATAGCAGTTTAAGGTATGTTGAAGCTGTGTGAAGGAAATAGCAGTTTAAGGTATGTTCAAGCTGTGTGAAGGAAATAGTAGTTTAAGGTATGTTGAAGCTGTGTGAAGGAAATAGCAGTTTAAGGTATGTTCAAGCTGTGTGAAGGAAATAGCAGTTTAAGGTATGTTCAAGCTGTGTGAAGGAAATAGCAGTTTAAGGTATGTTCAAGCTGTGTGAAGGAAATAGCAGTTTAAGGTATAATCAAGCTGTGTGAAGGAAATAGCAGTTTAAGGTATGTTCAAGCGAAGGAAATAGCAGTTTAAGGTATGTTCAAGCTGTGTGAAGGAAATAGCAGTTTAAGGTATGTTCAAGCGAAGGAAATAGCAGTTTAAGGTATGTTCAAGCTGTGTGAAGGAAATACCAGTTTTAGGTATGTTCAAGTGAAGGAAAAAGCAGTTTAAGGTATGTTCAAGCTGTGTGAAGGAAATAGTAGTTTAAGTTATGTTCAAGCTGTGTGAAGGAAATAGCAGTTTAAGTTAAGTTCAAGCGAAGGAAATAGCAGTTTAAGGTATGCTCAAGCTGTGTGAAGGAAATAGTAGTTTAAGGTATGTTCAAGCTGTGTGAAGGAAATAGCAGTTTAAGGTATGTTCAAGCTGTGTGAAGGAAATAGGAGTTTAAGGTATGTTCAAGCTGTGTGAAGGAAATAGCAGTTTAAGGTATGTTCAAGCTGTGTGAAGGAAATAGTAGTTTAAGGTATGTTGAAGCTGTGTGAAGGAAATAGCAGTTCAAAGTATGCTCAAGCTGTGTGAAGGAAATAGCAGTTCAAAGTATGCTCAAGCTGTGTGAAGGAAATAGCAGTTCAAAGTATGCTCAAGCTGTGTGAAGGAAATAGTAGTTTAAGGTATGTTCAAGCTTGAAATGGACAGCAAAACAAAAAATAAAGTTTCGGCTGAAATTTTTTTCTAAATAAAAAAAAAGTGTTAAGAATTTCATCATTTCTACTGTCAGCTGAGGAAGGCTCTTAGCCGAAACGTTCTTCTTGGTTGTCCAGACTTTCTAGATCAAGCTTTCACATAACTTTTTCTGATGATTACCGGAAACTTGATCGAAATAAATTTCGTCGACGGAAAATTGATGGACGGTAATTTGATCGAACGGAAATTCGGTCGAATCTTTTTTTCAGTTCAGACGTTTAAATTTTCGTCAAATTTCTTTTTGAACGCACTATACTATACAGTAAAACAAAATAATGCGTTCAAAAAGAAATTCGACGCAAAATGTTAACGTATAAACTAAAAAATCGATTCGACCAAATTTCCGTTCGATCAAATTTCCGTCGATCAATTTTCCGTCGACGAAATTTCTTTCGATCAAATTTCCGGATATGTGTTCTGATATGTGGAAAGAAGGACTGTACTTCATTTCCTACAAGAAAAGGGTTTTTATCCGTTACTTGTGAGTTTTGGCAACGTGGCAGGTGTGAGAAAAGGCAAAAATAAAGTTAAAGGAATACTAATTAAAGTTTAGATCATGGTGGGCAAACTACGGCCGGCAATTGATATTATGCGGCCCTCGAAGTCATGTAGAATTTTTTTTTAAACTTTGTTTTTCCAAGTTATTTTGTTGAATTTTACAGAAATTCATGTACCGTTATGATTTTTTAAAACCATTTTGATCAAATTTCTTTCTAATCTTCTATTTTTTTAAAAACAGTTCTTGACTTTTGTCATGTAATTCTAAAATGTGAATTTACTGATTTTAATAAAGAGACATGTTTATTGATATGTAAACATTGGACATACTATACACGCGGGCCCCCAATAGCTTAACATTAGTCAATGTGGCCGTCAGTACAAAAAGTTTGCCCACCCCTGGTTTAGATCTTCTGAAAAAGGTTTCGTAAATAAAATAAAAATGTAGTACATTCATGGAACAATGTTTCTTTGTTTGTGTGTGTGTGTGTTACTTAGACCAGGTGAGGTGCTTGATAACTTTGATGACGTTGTGGCTGGGATGGTCGGTGTCGGGACACCAGGACAAAATCTCATTCAACAGGTGGACAGAAATTTTGGTAAGACGGAGTTTGATCTTTTGAGGATCCCAATACAATTAGATAAGATTTCCTTTCAAAATCAACACTCAATGCTGTGATTCGTTTAAAATTCTACCCTAAATACTTAGATTTCAATTCAAATTCAACACTAAATACTCAGTTCAATTCAAATTCAACACTCAATACACATATTTCAGTTCAAATTCAACCCTCAATACTGAGATTTCAGTTGAAATTCAACACTCATTACTCAGATTTCAGTTCAAATTCAACCCTCAATACTCATATTTCAGTTCAAATTCAACACTCAATACTCATATTTCAGTTCAAATTCAACACTCAATACTCAGATTTCAATTCAAATTCAACACTCAATACTCATATTTCAGTTCAAATTCAACACTCAATACTCAGATTTCAGTTCAAATTCAACCCTCAATACTCATATTTCAGTTCAAATTCAACCCTCAACACTGAGATTTCAGTTCAAATTCAACACTCAATACTCAGATTTCAGTTCAAATTCAACACTCAATACTCATATTTCAGTTCAAATTCAACACTCAATACTCATATTTCAGTTCAAATTCAACCCTCAATACTGAGATTTCAGTTCAAATTCAACACTCAATACTCATATTTCAGTTCAAATTCAACCCTCAATACTGAGATTTTAGTTCAAATTCAACACTAAATACTCAGATTTCAGTTGAAATTCAACACTCATTACTCAGATTTCAGTTCAAATTCAACCCTCAATACTCATATTTCAGTTCAAATTCAACCCTCAATACTGAGATTTCAGTTCAAATGCAACACTCAATACTCAGATTTCAGTTCAAATTCAACCCTCAATACTGATATTTCAGTTCAAATTCAACCCTCAATACTGATATTTCAGTTCAAAATCAACCCACAATACTGATATTTCAGTTCAAATTCAACATCTATAACCGAGATTACAATCAATCCAGTCTTTTTCATTGTTCTGCCTTAATTAAAAATACAGCACAGCTGTTAGGCATCTTAATCTTTTACATATATAATATATATGATCTAGTGGGAATGTTTTTTCTCTCGATATCTTATCATATTCTGTTCATGTCGTCTACACAGTTGCAGGGATCACCAAACACTTATTTGAGCCCCCCAATTCTCCTAAGAACGGCCTTGACCTCATCTCCTTCAACATACAGCGGGGACGGGATCACGGCATCGCTCCTTACACGACCTACCGGAAACTGTGCGGCCTCAAGCCGTTGACTGGTTTCAATGACGTCAGTGCCCTGGGGCCAAACGCGGCCCAGCTGGCTAAGGTGTACAAGTGAGTCGGGGGGGGGGACCATTGCTTTAAAGCAGGCCTGTACAACATGCGGATCGTCAGCACCCACTTTACGGCCCACGAAGTGACGAATTGTTCTTTTTTTATTATAAATTTCTTAATAGCTTCCCCCCCCCCCCCCGGTCCTATTTTCTGTCGGCCCGCACAAGTTTTTCATAAAGTGGTACGGCCCGTCTTACATTTTGAGCTGTGCAAGTCAGCTTTAAAGAAATGGCTTGCAAAAAAAAAAAATTCAAAGTTATGTACATAATTATTATGTGTTCATTTTAAAACGTTATATCTTATTGTCATGAAGTCATGTGCGTAAAGCTTTTGTTCTACATGGGACAATGTTGTAAGAGTGTCGGACAACAGCTTGCCCGAATGAATATTTTATGGTGAGCTCGAGCATAGCAGGCGGTTTACTGTGGTAGACAGGAGAAAACGTTTTTTAAGATAACCCAAAAGCCTCACCGAAAGCGTTCCATATAAACCCGGGTACGTGGGAAGTACCAACAGCGGATTGAACATCGTCATGTTCCTCCTAATACGGGGTGTTCTTCCTTGTACAAAAATTTTCTTCTATACAAGACTTTCTTCCTAATTCAAGAAGTCCTCCTAATACAAGACTTTCCTCCTAATACAAGGCTTTCCTCCTAATACAAGACTTTCCTCCTAATACAAGATGTTCCTCCTAATACAAGATGTTCCTCCTAATACAAAAAGCCACAACATGAAATCTTGAGTAGAGCACAAAACGCAAGCCAGCAGGAATTATCTGAGGTTCACTTCTGCATCTGGAAAATATCCCATCCAACCCTTGTGCATATAGCTCCAAACAACTTCTTGCCAGAACCAGAATCGGTCTTATCATCCATCTGCGCACACCCCCCCCCCTTCCCCGCCCCGACAGAAACAGCCCCAACACAAATCCGATGCTACGATGCTACAAATGGTCTAGGTCTCTCTCTCTCTTTCGTCGAACCAACGAACAATTGGGGCGCATCTGCTTCCACGGGATTAGGTAATGTGTGGAAAGTCGTAAGACGTCGTAGCTCGATGGTATTAGGCATCAAGGGGTTTTTGATTATTTAATTCTTGCCACTTCAAAGTTTTGATTTTTTTTTTTTTTTAAAGTTTCAGGAAAATCACGATTGGCATTGCCGTCATCGGCGAAAGGCAAATGTGCTCGGTGGGATCTGTGCATTCATTAGCTCAAAAAGATGCTTCTCTGCATTGCAGCAGTCAAACAGTTTCACCTAACTCAGTGGTTCTCAACCTTCCTAATGCCGCGACCCTTTAATACAGTTCTTCACGTTGTGGCGACCCCCAACCAGAACATTATTTTCGTTGCTACTTCATAAGTTTAGAGTATATGTGTTTTCGGATGGTCTTAGGTGACCCCTGGGAAAGGGTCGTTCGACCCCTAAAGGGGTCGCGACCCACAGGTTGAGAACCGCTGCTTTAACTTGTTTTAAAAAATCAGAAACAGTTCAAAAGTACAGTTTCCCCTAAAATGTAAAATATTTTAAAATACAGCAACAGCTGTAAATTTCTTTTAAAACCTCAAAATGGGGCGGTATCTACAAATTCTGACAGCTAACCTTTTCAAGGTGTAAATTATGCAGATTTGTTCCATATCGTTTACGGTTCGTGGTAAAGAGAATAGAGATTTAGAGTTGTTCCTCGTTTCATTAATTATATAGACGGTTCAATTTGAATGTATTCCAGATCTGTGAATGACATTGACCTATTCACCGGCCTGGTCCATGAGCCCGTAGACCCAACGAATCAGGGTCTGGTGGGCCCCACTTTGACTTGTATCCTGTGTCAACAGTTCTTCAACTTGAAGTTCGGTGACAGATTCTTCTTTGACACGGATGAGAAGGAGATTGCCTTCAATGACAGTAAGTTGAATTTTACCATGTGATAACATTTGATAAAAAAAATAATTTTAATAGCATTAATAACATAAATATCGTAAAATTGTCCATTTCAACTTTTGTAAGTTGTTCATATTTTTTTTTTAAAAAGAACTATTATTCTTTTTTTTTTAAGTCCGTCTGTTAAATACGGAACTCATTTCATGTTTTATACGTGTATATTTTTAAATCTTTGTTTTAAAAAGTATAGAACTGATGCAATGCAGATACAAAGCTTTACTGCCTCCAACGCATCAATGATTTTAATTTCAATTATTTTTGTTCTGCAAGTTGCGTCTTGTTTAAAAATCGATCATGCCATTTATATATATAATCGCCTTTCTTCTTTCATGTTATTTATATATGGCCTTTCTTCTTTCGTGCTATTTATATATAACAGACTTTCATATTTCATGCTATTTCAGAACAGCTGCAATGGATAAGACAAACCAATATGGCTAAAATCGTCTGCGCCACAACCAACATCAAAGCTCTTCCAAATGATATCTTCAATTTCGCCTCAAAGTAAGTTGGCATGTTCCCCCCTCAAAGTAAGTTGGCATGTTCCCCCTCAAAGTAAGTTGGCATGTTCCCCCTCAAAGTGAGTTGGATGTTCTCTCTCAAAGTAAGTAGGCATTTCCCCCTCAAAATAAGTTGGCATTTTCCCCTCTAAGTAAGTTGGCATTTTCCCCTCAAAGTAAGTTGACATTTTCCCATCAAAGTAAGTTGGCATTTTCCACTCAAAGTAAGTTGACATTTTCCCATCAAAGTAAGTTGGTATTTTCCACTCAAAGTAAGTTGGCATTTTAACCCATAAGTAAGTTGGCATTTCCCCCTTAAGTAAGTTGTCATTTTCCACTCAAAGTAAGTTGGCATTTCGCCTCAAAGTAAGTTGGCATTTTTTCCCCTAAGTAAGTTGGCATTTTCCCATCAAGGTAAGTTGACATTTTCCCATCACAATAAGTTGTCATTTTCCCATCAAAATAAGTTGACATTTTCCCATCAAAGTAAGTTGGCATTTTCCCTTCAAAGTAAGTTGGCATTTTTTCCCCAAAGTAAGTTGACATTTTCCCATCAAGGTAAGTTGGCATTTTCCCATCAAGGTAAGTTGACATTTTCGCATCAAAGTAGTTTGCATTTTCCACACAAAGTAAGTTGGCATTTTATCCCTTAAGTAAGTTGGCATTTTCGCCTCAAAGTAATTTGGCATTTTCCCTTCATAGTAATTTTGCAATTTGGTATTTGGTTAAACTTGCTGAAAATGAATTATTCAACATAACTGAAATGTCATTTCCTTAACTAAATTTCTCCTTGTCAACAATAGACGGCTAGCTTTCAAGTGATCGAATCGATATACACGATCACATATATCTTTTAAGACAAATTTTCTAATATTTCAGACCAGTTTTGTGGGAAATAGGCAATTTCAAATTGTAATTACCTTTTGATAGAACTAGCTGTATCTTGACATATATTGGGGTATCTTCGGGTTTCTTGAGGTAACTTGAGGTATTTGGATTCTGATATTTATAGCCGTTTGAATAAAACTTTATTTATTCAACGTTTACGTGGAAAGAATTTACGAAAATTCACAAGACTGTTCTGTTTGATATAAAGTATATTCTCTATTTTTTAATGTATTTGTTAAATGTATTTGTTTCATGAATTTGTTAAATGTATCCATCTATCCAGGTCGAATCCTCTTGTTTCGTGTGATCAACTTGCGAAAGATGTGCTGGATGTGTCGGTGTTTGCCTAACAACCGTTATGGATATGTTATTTATTCAAGTATTCATTGATTTACTGCCAGCGATATACATCCATGTCACTATTGCTGGTGAATAAACATTTCCAATGTGTAATAATTACAAAATATGACACAGCTAATGCTTCGTGTTAAAGATTTGTCCATTTGCATTGAAATGTAACAGATTTTTCTTGTCTTTTACGTAAAGGTTTAACACAATGATAAATGTTTTATAATAAAGGTTTTTAAAACCAATGCCATTGTAAAACAGTTTTTTTTAAACAGTGATGAAGAAGAGACTGAATAATTGCAGCCTCACTTCGGTGTTGTTAAATTGTGTATTTTACGTTCAACAACCAGTTCTTAGTGGGTGAATTTTTATGATTTGCAACCTGACTTTGTGGACGGTTCCATATTTTTTTAAATACTTAAACAACCTGATAAGCTGGTGCTAGATATTATCGCAACCATAAGCAAGAGCACACGAAAAGCAACACACAATCACTTATTTTTTTGGATACAATCAGAAGATTTCTTCTTCTATATATTAATGGCGCACGATCAATTTACTGATCATTCTGGCTCCTACGCATGTAGATGGGATTTGCAATGTTTCTGTGCCTGGTGTTGAATGGGATATTTCACTGGTTGAAAGGGCTACTCAGCGAGGGTTGGAAGGCCTGAGGCAATTGACGCCAATGTGTCAAGTGCTGTCGCCTCAAATGTTCCTCTTGGAAGCTTGTTCCAGTACATGATGGAATGAGCCGTTCATGTGCTGGCTTCTTGCTGGTATGAGCCGGAACTGTTTAGTTTATTTATTTGATTCTAAGTATTAAGTACATATTGGAACAAGATATGTTAGGGTTGGATTAAAAAAAAAAAAGACACCTTAAACCAGCGGTTCTCAACCTGTGGGTCGGGACCCTTTTGGGAGTCGCACGACCCTTTTCACAGGGGTCGCATAAGACCATCTGAAAATACATATGCTCTACAGTTATGAAGTATCAACGAAAATAATTTTGTGTATGGGGGTCGTCACATCATGAGGAACTCTATTAACGGGTCGCGGCATTAGAAAGGTTGAGAACCGCTGCCCTAAAAGGACTTTTCGGCTAGATGCCTTCTTCAGCAGACAATACAATGATACAGGGATGAACTTAAATTTATTTTTAAAAGGCACGAAATAAAATACATGTTTTGTCCAGTAACATTGTATTGTCTGGAGGGCTATAACTAGTTGTTTCTTTAAATATCCAGAGTAGGGAAATACTCAATTACTGCACGGTTTAAGAAGAGGTTATCAATAAAGTATATGACAGTTTCTTTTGAGTGTATGTCGTTGGTGAATGTAAAATAATAAATTTTTCATTTGTTTCGATGGTAACCGAATGTTATCAAGTAAGTAATGAGTGATTTCAACGTGACAGGTGAGTCAAAAATGTAGAGTCACGAGCAATAGATCTACGTATTCTTTAGACTTGGTTTAAAAAGTAAAACAATAGCAATGTGACAAAGAAAGCCAGAAAGAACAAAGATGTGGAGATTCTTAATATAACCTAGTATTTTGATAAAATATCATTTCATTCTTCTTTCTTTTGATATAACATATTGATGTTTTAGTTTTTTTTAATCTCAATTTTTTTAAAGTGTTCGAGAAAATATTTTCTAGCTTTGAAATGATCACTGATTGTATTATGCTTACGTTATAATTGAAATAATCTGGAATGCTAATTATTTTTAAATTTCTTTTCTTTTAACTTTTTCAATAGTTTTAAATCTAGAAATATACCTTAGAAATACACCTTAGAAATATACCTTAGAAATATACCTTAGAAATACACCTTAGAAATATACCTTAGAAATTTACCTTAGAAATATACCTTAGAAATATACCTTAGAAATATACCTTAGAAATATACCTTAGAAATATACCTTAGAAATATACTTTAGAAATATAGCTTAGAAATATACCTTAGAAATATACGTTAGAAATATACGTTAGAAATATACCTTAGAAATATACCTTAGAAATATACCTTAGAAATATACCTTAGAAATATACCTTAGAAATATACCTTAGAAATATACCTTAGAAATATACCTTAGAAATATACGTTAGAAATATACCTTAGAAATATACGTTAGAAGTATAAGTATTTCATTTGAGCCATTTAAAAAAAAATCCGAAATGGCTAACCTTTTGCTTCATTTAATGCTTATCGCCCCAAAAAAAGAGCGCATTTAAATCGCGCCTCAAATCTAATTATGAGAAATCATGTTATCCTCAAAAGCGGCCACACAAATACATTTGAAAGGATTACCCGTGTCTCGGCTCTCTGTGTATCATATGTTTATACTTATTCATATAAACATCAAAGGCGCATACCCGGAGGCATATCCAGGGATCTATCATGAAACAAACAATTCAGGATCCAATTGTGACACAACTGCGTTAACACTGAGTGCGCTGATCATTATTTTTAGATACTTCGTCAACTTTTAAAGTGGCGGAGGGAATGGGTGGGTTATGGGGGAGTTCAAGGCCAACATTTTGTTCTGTGTCGGCACAAGACTTCTAACCTGTAGCACCTCATCAGTCGGGCGACCCATGGGGATGTACATATCAACAGTCAGAAGAGCGCCATTGGAATCATCTCTAAAAAATAAAAGCGTCTACTTATTCCATCGTTTAAAAACAACTTGGTAAATGCAAAGAGATAGCATCCTCGTTTTTTACCATGGCCGACAACTTGATTGCGGTGACCCGTAAAATTAAGAATAAAACATTTAAAAATAATGAAAACATTTCCTAAAGGTATCCATAAACCTAACCTGAGCCCTAAATCTATCCCTAAACCTAACCTGAACCCTAAATATATCCCTAAACCTAACCTGAACCCTAAATATATCCCTAAACCTAACCTGAATCCTAAATCTGTCCCTAAACCTAACCTGAATCCTAAATCTAGCCCCAAACATAACCTGAACCCTAAATCTATCCCTAAACCTAACCTGAACCATAAATCTATCCCTGAACCTAACCTGAACCCTAAAGTCACTGTGCTATCTCTTCGCATTAGCCGTGGATGCTATTTCTTCCCATTAGCCGTGGATGCTATCTCTTCCCATTAGCCGTGGATGCTATCTCTTCCCACTAGCCGTGGATGCTATCTCTTCGCATTAGACGTGGATGCTATCTCTTCGCATTAGACGTGGATGCTATCTCTTCCCATTAGCCGTGGATGCTATCTCTTCCCACTAGCCGTGGATGCTATCTCTTCCCATTAGCCGTGGATGCTATCTCTTCCCACTAGCCGTGGATGCTATCTCTTCGCATTAGACGTGGATGCTATCTCTTCGCATTAGCCGTGGATGCTATCTCTTCGCATTAACAGTGGATGCTATCTCTTCGCATTAGCCGTGGATGCTATCTCTTCGCGTTAGCCGTGGATACTATATCTTCCCATTAGCAGTGGATGCTATCTCTTCGCATTAGCAGTGGATGCTATCTCTTCGCATTAGCAGTGGATGCTATCTCTTCGCATTAGCAGTGGATGCTATCTCTTCCTATTAGCCGTGGATGCTATCTTTTCGCATTAGCCGTGGATGCTATCTCTTCGCATTAGCCAACAACTTCAGCTATCTGAACGAACTCCTCCGTCTGTATGACCTAAACCATCTTGGTGTGAGTTAGAAACAGAAAGATTTAAAAAAAAAAAAAGAATGTCAACGTCCTGCGTAGTTGAAAGTAAAACAGATTTGAGTCCATGCTTCTGGCCTCTGTCTGAACCTCTCATTCACAACTCTGACTTCATGTACCAGGCACATCATATGTGTTGTTCGTCCTTCGCCACGCGATTACCAAGGCAATTTTCGACTTGAGTATTAACCTTGATCTCAGTTGTATTTTTGGATCAGGGGGCATGGACTGCGTTGGGTTTATGACAGTGCTTCTCAACCTTTCGCGACCTTTTAATACAGTTCCTCGTGTTGTGGCGACCCCAACCCACAAAATTATTTTCCTTGTTACTTCATAACTGTAGAGTATATGTGTTTTACGATGGTCTCAGGCGACCCCTGTGAAAGCGTCATTTGACCCCCAATGGGGTCGCAATACACAGGTTGAGAACCGCTGCTTTATGACATACATAAGATGTCTGACAGTAACGAACTCTCTAAGCACGTCTTCTTTAGGGTGTAGTCAACTCTGAAGTGTCGTCTGAAGTGCGTTAAAGTGGGGATGAAATTTGAGTATGAAGACGACAAATAACAGGAACTCAACTAAATAATATATCGTTATTACAAGCACTATGATAATAAAGTACATCAATATCCCTGGTTACTGGTCTGAGCTTTCCGAGGTTGTGACGTCGCTGATTGGTAGCGATATAGGTGAAGAACATAAGCGTTTAAGTCAAATGATGTAAGACGCACAGTGGAGAGGTCAGAGGTTGGTTTATAGTTAAATCCTAAGTCGCTATATGTCTAACAATCGATAAATCTCTTCTTCTGTATTGCAACTTCTAAAAATGGTTATCTGCAAATAAGACATAGAATATAAAATAATCATAGAATTATTATTATTATTACTTTAAAATTAGACTCACACTGGTCTTTCTCGTGGCTAAATAGCAATGCCTTTCTCAATTGGACTTGATTTACGATAGCCGGTGTTACGGGCATCTGTTTCGAGACCGGTTGTTTATTTTTACATAGTGATAAATGATTTCTTTTTTTTTTATCAATGGTGGACCCCTTGCCAGTCAGGTGAAGTCAATGGTGGACCCCTTGCCAGTCAGGTGAAGTCAATGGTGGACCCCTTGCCAGTCAGGTGAAGTCAATGGTGGACCCCTTGCCAGTCAGGTGAAGTCAATGGTGGACCCCTTGCAAGTTAGATTGAAGCAATAGTGGATCCCTTGCCAGTCAGGTGAAGTCAATGGTGGACCCCTTGCAAGTTAGATTAAAGCAATAGTGGATCCCTTGCCAGTCAGGTGAAGTCAATGGTGGACCCCTTGCAAGTTAGATTAAAGCAATAGTGGATCCCTTGCCAGTCAGGTGAAGTCAATGGTGGACCCCTTGCAAGTTAGATTAAAGCAATAGTGGATCCCTTGCCAGTCAGGTGAAGTCAATGGTGGACCCCTTGCAAGTTAGATTAAAGCAATAGTGGATCCCTTGCCAGTCAGGTGAAGTCAATGGTGGACCCCTTGCAAGTTAGATTAAAGCAATAGTGGATCCCTTGCCAGTCAGGTGAAGTCAATGGTGGACCCCTTGCAAGTTAGATTAAAGCAATAGTGGATCCCTTGCCAGTCAGGTGAAGTCAATGGTGGACCCCTTGCAAGTTAGATTAAAGCAATAGTGGATCCCTTGCCAGTCAGGTGAAGTCAATGGTGGACCCCTTGCAAGTTAGATTAAAGCAATAGTGGATCCCTTGCCAGTCAGGTGAAGTCAATGGTGCACCCCTTGCAAGTTAGATTGAAGCAATAGTGGATCCCTTGCCAGTCAGGTAAAGTCAATGGTGGACCCCTTGCAAGTTAGATTAAAGCAATAGTGGATCCCTTGCCAGTCAGGTGAAGTCAATGGTGCACCCCTTGCAAGTTAGATTAAAGCAATAGTGGATCCCTTGCCAGTCAGGTGAAGTCAATGGTGCACCCCTTGCAAGTTAGATTAAAGCAATAGTGGATCCCTTGCCAGTCAGGTGAAGTCAATGGTGGACCCCCTTGCAAGTTAGATTAAAGCAATAGTGGATCCCTTGCCAGTCAGGTGAAGTCAATGGTGCACCCCTTGCAAGTTAGATTAAAGCAATAGTGGATCCCTTGCCAGTCAGGTGAAGTCAATGGTGGACCCCTTGCAAGTTAGATTAAAGCAATAGTGGATCCCTTGCCAGTCAGGTGAAGTCAATGGTGGACCCCTTGCAAGTTAGATTAAAGCAATAGTGGATCCCTTGCCAGTCAGGTGAAGTCAATGGTGCACCCCTTGCAAGTTAGATTGAAGCAATAGTGGATCCCTTGCCAGTCAGGTGAAGTCAATGGTGGACCCCTTGCAAGTTAGATTAAAGCAATAGTGGATCCCTTGCCAGTCAGGTGAAGTCAATGGTGCACCCCTTGCAAGTTAGATTAAAGCAATAGTGGATCCCTTGCCAGTCAGGTGAAGTCAATGGTGCACCCCTTGCAAGTTAGATTAAAGCAATAGTGGATCCCTTGCCAGTCATGTGAAGTCAATGGCGGACCACTTGCCAGTAAGATGAAGGAAATGGTGGACCACATTCTTGTGAGATAATGGCGATGGTGGACCCATTGCCTGTTAGATGAATGTAACGGTGAACTCTTGCCTGTTAGATGAAGGCAACGGTGGACTTTTGCCTGTTAGATGACGGCCATGGTGGACTCTTGCCTGTTAGATGAAGACAGTGGTGGACCCCTCACTGTAAGATGAAGGCAAAGGTCCCACAGTGCAGAAACAAGATGATTTTTCTTTCATTTCAAAATTCTCATAATAGCAGTCCTAAAGTCTCATTATAGTAGCACAAAAAGCCTCGTCACAGCTGTTACGAAATCTCTCATGATAGCTGCACAAAAAGCCTCATACCAGCAATACAAAATTTTCATAATAGATGTACAAAAAGTCTCACGACGGGTGTACAAAAAGCCTCATCATAGCTGCACAAAAAGCCTCATCATAGCTGCACAAAAAGCCTTATCATAGCCCTACATAAAGCCTCAAAATAGGAATCTTAAAAAGTGTCATCTGTATCAAGATTGTTAATGTCAAAAGTCAAAAGTGATATCTTCCTTGTGTTAAATATAAAATTCCTAGAAATATTTGGACAATGTAGGTGATTCTGGAAGTTTAAACTCAATGTCTAGCTTCTGTTGCTAATATTTTCAGATGCTGAATGGGCCAATGCTTGTCTGTCACAGTACAACTTGGCTTTTTTTTAAAGGTGCATTTCCCTTTCGTTAGAGATTATGGTCACATCCTGTTTATGTTCTTTTCTTTCCGGCTAGATGTTAAATTCACCAAAGGTGAACAGGTGACCATTTTCGTTAAGAGAGAGAGAGAGATGGTTAAGAGAGAGAGAGAGAGAGAGGGGGATGGAGATTTAAGAGACATTGAGATAGGTGATCGAAAGAGAGCGAGATAGCTGGTATATTTCCTGAAGTTTTGACAAAAAATGCTTACAACTAAAGCGCTCTTATAAGAATTCAAATTAGTGCCCCCAACCCCTCCCCCCACCCCGTCCCCCATGTCTCGCAACCGCAATGTTTTTTTCACGCCTCTGAACTATGTTAATATTCTAATGATCCACCCGCGTTTACACAGCATATTTATTTTACCAACTATTTCAGAAAAACAAAAATATTACGAACCAAACGTACATGCGATATTTTTTAAAAAAAGAGTCTCATTTAGCGCAGACATCGGAGATTTTCCTTCATCTTCCCATTGAAAAATAGGAAAATCTGACATTAGGAGGTTGGGGCTGACAATTTGACAGAATGATTTGTCATAAGCAGCAAGTCTAAGTACCTACTTGCAGATCGATATACTGACGGAAAGTGGGTCAATTAGCCATCCGAAGATTTGCCCTCCACGAAAAAATCAAAGTTAATATTAAGGATGTTTTTTAAAAAAGGAATGCAATAATCAGACCTTCTATACACATTATTTTAAATGAATTGAAGCGCTATAATGACGTTGCGAGGTAAGTCAGACAGGATCTGATCTGAAAACGAAAGATTCGCGCACGTTGCGTGTCGAAATGCTGTCCCTGGGCTGTATGGTTCATTTCAGTTCAAATATCCAGATGTTACTATACGCACTTGGCGGGTCATTGTAAATCTTAATATATTCATGGCCGTGTGAAGATTGGGAGATTGGGGTAGCCGCCATCAGGTGGGCTCCAATTCGTCAATATATATATATATCCCGGGTGGATGGGACTCGTTAACCTTGGATGGCAACTCATCTAAGAGAAGGAAACTCTGAATTCAAACCCGGAGATGGCGTCCCGTAGGCGGATAACATTTACACAATGAATTATTTCTGCAACTCCTGGGACGCCACTGGTGCCAAGCTGTATCATCCACGTACGATGTTCCTCTAGGTTATCCAGCGGCGTGCAGAGGGGCAATTTGTTGTGTAGGGAACCAGCTTATAATCCTTTTTTTTTAAATAACCAAACATTGTGTATTTGGTCCTGCAAAGGCTATCACATCGTTACATTGTTACGGGCGAAGGCCAACATATATAATATATATATATATGTTGGTATACACGACGATCAATCACCAAATCAAACATATCAAGCGATTCTGCTGGAAGATTGTACAAAACTTTCAGATTAACTTTTTTAATGATATGCATAATCTAAAAGTCTTTTTTTACCAACACGTAAACAAACATTTGAAAAAAGTAAACAAACACTAAAAAATTTTCGTCGCTAGAGAGCGTGTTTACCTTGACTACGGGATAATTTTTGAAAAAATAAAAAAATTATTCTCTTTGATCAAGGTTATTTCCATATTAGTTCAGCTAACAACCAAAAAAAAATTATTGATGGTTAGAGACAGTTGTAAGTAAAAGCGTTGATAATGACTTTGATTTTCAGAAAAGAATTTATTTTAGTACAGCCTTAATGACGGTAGTAACGTTGTCATATGCAATCGAAATATATGTTAACTTGTTTAAGAAATAACAAGAAAAAAATATTACAATTATGTTTGTAGACCATCTCTGCAGTACAATAACAAGATAGGTGTCAGCAATTTCACACTATTCGAAGGTCTGAGGACTTATATAAGACTTAATTTAAAGATGGATGAAGAGACAATGAGCAACAAAAAAAGTTATGATATAAACAAATAATTTATTGCAGGTGCCTCGGGCGTATAATTATGCATTAGTAACAAGGATTTAGAGTGCATGCACATAGTGTACAACCCCGAATCAACTCGACCCCGCTCCTAAGTTGATCTGACTTTTTAAATTACTCGCATAGGTCGCGTTACAGCAAGATTCCACCTCAGATTTTCACGAAACAAATCTGCAGCCAAGTTATTTTTTTAAATATTTTATTATATTATATTATTATATTAATATTTTAAATTAATATTTTAAATATTATATTTTTCAAGTTATTTTTTTGTTCTGATAGTTAAAACTAAACGACATGATTAAATACGTCTTACCGAGATTTAAACGTGGCTTTCTCCATGTCATAAATGACATTCAAGTATTCGCCCACACATAAAGACACACTATCATCCATCCCAGTGGCGCCACAGCACATGAAGGGCTTTGTGCTGCCTCACCACTTCCTTCCACTCAGACCTAACTGGTGTTTTTCTTTTCCATGCATGGGTATTTCCAGCTGCTCTAGACCTTTTACCACATCACCCATCCACCTTAGCCTAGGTCTGCCTCTGACCCTTTTTTTTTCCCTCTGTGGTTTTGGCTGTGCCCTCTTCACTCCTTTGCCAATTGGCATTCTCTCTAAGTGTCCCGCCCAGAGTAGCCTGCCCTTTTTTTATTTCTGCTACTATCGTGACATGCTGATATAATTTACACAAAGACAGACAACGCTGGCTAAAATACTCTTGGTTTATTTACATTTCTCTCCCCTTCTATTTAATTGGCTCTTTATATTATCTCCCTTGTTTTTCATGGGTAAGTGACTCTTGGATTCAATATTACACCTTTCACCCCCCACTCCACACACCTCATCACCGACTTGAAACGGGGTTTATGTGGTACCCAGGGTCCTGGAAAATATCAATAAATACTTTTTTTATCTAATTTTTTTTTTAATTTCAGGAAAATTTTATACCTAAACATTTGTAACTACTTAGTGCCATCTGAAAGACGTTTATTAGATCGTACGGTTCTCTAGGTTTTCAATTTTTTACGACGCATAAAATACGTCTCTTAAAAATGACGATGTTAACCGGATCTATTCATATTAATTGCATCGTTAAAATAAATGAAAAAAATTATCCGGATTTAATTCCAGGAATTAAAAAAAAGTAGTATCTATCTCTTCTGCAATGATGGGTAGTCGAGCGTAGCAGAGACAGCTTTGATGGGCAGCCGAGCGTAGCAGGGACAGGATTGAGGCGTAACTATACCAAGTCCACCATCTTGAGAATTGACTCCGGTTAGACCACTCGGCCACCCAGCAAACGATCCACTTTTTGACCAATGGTAACGCCTTCATGACTTACAGACGGACTACACTTTAACATTATATTCCTGTAGAGCAATTTTTTTTTAACTTACTTTTGAAAAAAAACACGTTTTTCTATACAAAACAATGTACAAATAAGTATCAAATTAATGTCTCCCAAAACTTTAGAGTTTTTACAGTGATATGGATTTACAAAAAAAACAACCCTCCCCCCCCCCCACACCAAAAAAAAAAAAAAACCGCTGGGTGCTCATGAGCTCAATTTTCATTTTTTCAGCTCAACTGGAGATCGGGAAGTGGGCCAAATTTAAAGAGGTAAGATTTCATTACACACAAACTAACAGACACAGCACTTGAAGAAAAAGCCGTACGACATGATTGTATTTCATGGATGTCTCGCATTGTTTTAGTCATATGACTCTTACCACGCTTAACGTTTGGGGGACATTTATTATATATTTTTAAGTTACATATTTGGGAAAAGCGTGCGTTTTTTTTTTAAAATACCATTTTTAAAAAATATTTTTTATTGTGTCATTATTGTCAACGTGTTCAAAGTTTCAGCTCAGTGTGAGATCAGGAAGTGTCAATGCTCAGTAAAGAAATGCACTCAAGCTGTGTGAAGAAAATAGTGGGTCAAGCGATGTGGAAGCTTGAAATAGAGAGACAGGACACTACAAGAAGATTGTTCGGCTAAGAGCCTTCCTTGCGGGCAGGACAAATGAAAAAAAATTACAAGACGTAGAAAGTAGTTTTAAAATTTTTGAGGATTTACTTGTACTGACAAAATGTATTAGTTTCATTTAATTATGTATGCATGTATATTTCTGGTATTTACTAAGATAATGTATCTACTCTATAAAGGTGATACTTTGTCTGTATGTGTGTTTTTATTGCATACGTTTCTACATGGATGGATAGATCTTGATCAAACGCGTAATACACAGCTTAAGCCCTTCATTGTCCTAAAGGGCAATACTGACCGTGTTTGAATTTTAAAAAAAATATAAAATTATAAGAGATGGATTGATCCAGGCTAAATTTTAATTTTTTATACAAGCTATACAAATAGCATGAGAGAGTCCTAAATTTACTTTTACGCTGATAAGCTGATACTATTTTGGAGTGTTTTGATGTTTTTTTCCGGACTGCAAACCCGAGTAACGCTGGGTATATTTGCAATTTTGTATATCAAAAAAGAAAGAAAAGCAGAATTTAAAAATGTATTAGTGAAAATAACGTTACTATACTTGTCAGATGGCTTGAGACAATGTATAATCATGGCGGCTTCTAACAAAGCTAACTCCACAGTGGCAAAACTGGATGTATTACATAATCGAGGGGCATGCATAAAGGGCGCTTTGGCGTATCCATAGGCTTAGGGGGTTCTTTTCTTGATATTTATTACCATCGGGTCGGGTAGGGAGAATCTCAATATCGGAAGTTTGCCCCAGTCAGCACTTAGTTAAAATACGCCTCTGAATGGGTGGGTGTAATTTAAAAGTATAGCCATGTCTCTAACGCACAATTCGTTCCACACGGATAATTTTAGTACTTAGTTTATTTCCACTTTTCATATCAAATGTTATAGATTCATTATACGCTTTTAAAACTCTGCATGCAATACCGTTCTGTCTAATATCTATCACCGACATCAGATAATGAAACTTTAGTGAAACAATGGAACGTGGTGCAAGACACTGAACAAAAGAAACCATACGAGGCAATATCCTTCAATATATAAGGTGCATGTCCTAAACTTTAAAAAAAAAAAAAAAAAAAAAAAAAAAACTTGGATCTCTTAAAAATATTTCAAATGTTTATTCATGCATCTTTCTTGTAAAATATATAGCTAAAGTATAAAAGGGAAACTAGAATCTTTTTTTGTACTCTTTAATTTCGAAATTATACAATTTTATATCGCGCACTTATTTCTCCATTTCAAAGTTGATACTAATGCATCTCATAATGTCTATTTTTATGGATGGTTGCACCACACGTCACACACTGTCCTTGATAGGGGTGGTGATATAATATTTCTATCTTTGTTGATAGGTCCGGCTTCCTCATTCACTTCTTTCCCTTCAACTTTCTCTCTCTCCCCCATCCCCCTCTCTCTCTCCCTCCCCTCTCTCTCTCGCTCTCTCTCTCTCTCTCTCATAAAACTTATTCCTTTCCATGAGGTTCAAAGATTCTTATTTCTTAAATTACTAAATTAAAGTGGCATTTTTATATTCATATCTGGCGATCCCATCTGGTTAACAATAGCTAGAAAACTAGAGGCAAAAATATTATATTATATTTCTTAGAATAATAAATAAATAAATAAAATATATTTACATATATGTGTGTGTGTGCGCGTGTGTTACGTTTAAGTCATATTTCAAAATTATATAAATTGTAAAAAATTGTCGAAGCTACAAATGATGACATTTAAAACGATTGATCTGTTTGATATTATTCTTAACTCATAATGAGCCATTACTCTTTAAACATAATACTTAGGTCCCTAAAATGTCAGGATAAATAATGGCCTGTATAATATTGGACTAGATTATTATGTTTAGCTTATTTAACTGTTAAAGAAACGAAATAAAATGAAATGCTATCATTATAAACATTTTAAATATTATCAGCTACAGCTATGCAAATTTGAACTATCTCGAAAGACCAAATGAACCCCCTTGCACGTGTAGAAATACAACAACATCACGAATTGGCTAGTTGCAAAGCATCCTGGTAAAAAAAAAAAGGTTTATCATTTGCTATGTTGGGTTTGATCTTGTGGGGCACAAGGGTTCCGCTCGGTTCCACTTTAGCAGTTCTAAGCCCCCCCCCCCCTAAGCCCCCCCCCCCCGGTTGTTGTTCCAATCATTGGGTGGATTGCGAAATAGAAACAGTCACGGCAGCGCTCCAACCAATACCCTTAACAAAACCAGTCTTTCAAGTTGGATGAATATTGTGCCCCTGCGCATCCCACTACTAATTTTTTTTTAAAAATAGATATTTAGAGACTATGTTTTATTACCTCGAGTGATAAGAGATCAAATAATCGATTCTTCTTTCTCTCCGTGTCTCCCCCGACTTAACGGGGTGCATGTTACCATCCTGGTGGGATTGTCATGGTATAATCTATTTTTATCTCTCGAACTCTCGGGTTATTTTATGTAGCATCCATTTGGTTAAAGAGAGGTTCGAGAGTATAAAAGGAGGTGATCGTCTGGCAGTTCAGCGTACTACATACAAGGCGTGTCGACTGGACCAACGACAACGAACCTGGCTCTAGAGGGGTTAAAATCGTCTGCTAGTCGTGGGTTGAACTGTCCGCTGCAAATCTTGAGCTATATTTAACACTAAGACTTATTCTCCAAAAAATTGTCGCTCAGATAAAATACTGAGTCTATTGTTTGTATCCACTAATAACATCAAAAGATGTTCTGCTACTTCGTGATAGCGCTTATCGCCGTTGGGCAATGCTATGGACAAGGTAATTATATACATAAAGCAATAAATAATATATATATATATATATATATATATATATATATATATATTACTGTGGGCCATGCCAATCATGGTGATTGTTTTTAATTCTTGATTTCACAATGAATGTTATAATATTCAAAATTTAAAATTGCAAAATTTGTATAACATCGTGAACTATTTAAAAAAATAATAATAATAATGATAAATTATTTCACATTTTCAGAAAATTAACTAATCAAATCCTGTGATTATTATTTTTTTTTTAAATTTAATTTAGACGGCCAAAAAGAAACTATTTTTGGTTTTGATTCTTAAGATTCGTTCATGGCACACTACTGGGATGGAGTTCAATGCCCTGAATATTTTTTTTTTTACATTAACGAAAATGTCCTGGAGAAACTCTGGCACTGTTGACAGACATTTTCGGCAAACGTGCGATCTGGCGAAATTCTCTTTCATCATACACTCCCTTTCAATGTCTTGGTTTCACATAAGGAATCATCAAAACTCTCTTACCGAGGGTATGGTGGTGAATCGGTTTAATTATCAATGAAGAAAAACACTAAGTCCTCGTACAGATATATATATATATAAGTGTACAGCTGCATTACTAACGCAATTGGGTAATTTAATTTTTTATTGCTTTTATTTTGTATTCTTTTAAACTGTTTACTATGAGTTAGTCAAGGACATGATCCCGAAGTGTAATTTTTCCCCGAATCAGAAAAAAACTTGCACTTTAAAAATTTTAGAAACTTCTCCCAAGATTGTTTCACGAAACAAACATCGACAGACGACGCTAAACGTTTGAAATTTTTCGTTGCCCCCCGTTTCTGTACCAGTGTCTCGAAGTCATAGCACCAAATTGTAAGATTATATTTGTGCGGCGTTATGGTCACGCTGAATTCATTGAAACCTGTTCCGAAAATCGTGCAAGAAATTATTATAACTTTCAGTAGAATGTTTGTTATTTGTTGGTTGTTGATTGTTGTTGGTTGTATTTGTTGTTTTGTTTTTTGTGTTGTTGTTTTTTTATACTCTTTAATGGCAGAAAGTAATCTACCATCTAAGAAAACTAACAGATTTTGTCAGCGAAAGTATCTCGAATTTCCGCGGACACCTAATTCGGAAATTAGTTTATAACTGAGTTGAAATGTTACAAAATGTTTGACATTTATCTTTCATTTTTTTAAAAAAGATTTAGTCATATGATTCGTTTTGCTGTTTATTTGTTAATAAATATGTATATATATATTTTAGTAATAGATGCCGAAAAAGACGAGCCTGCTACTTACTCAAGTAAGTTAAATACATATCTAAGTAACATTACCTTAAGCATGTAGAAAACAGCAAAATATATATTGACTTGGACAGGTATCAATTACGTATCAATTTTTCTTCAATGTCTTTTTTGCCGTCAAAGTCTTCCAGATTTCCAGGCCAAACGTCCTCTGTTTTCTTTTGTATTTTTTTGCAGGTTTTCCCCTACCCTCTGTATTAATTAAGCAGGAAGAATGAAGGAATTATTAACTCGAAACGTTTTTTAAGGCATTCTGTTTTTACATAAAGCGATTCCACAGTTTGTTGTTTTTTTTTTCCCTTCGGATTAAAAATCAACAATATTTTACGTGACATTATGGCCACCAAATTTTTGAAATACTTAAAACCTCATGTCAGACTAAACAGTGCATCGCCCTATGTCAACTCTTCACAGTTCCGGCAACTGAGAGGCCACATGTTTTTTGGTGGTCATTGGGAAAAGCAAACGATAAAAATGTATTAATTACATCGCCCATACAAAGTAATTAGAAAAGTTGTTTTTTTTTTTTAAGAGAGAGTAATTGTATTTTTTTTTTTCTTTTAGGTATAAAATTTTGCGAACTCAGAACGCACGGGTTCTACAACTTGCCGCAGATGTCAAGAGCCCTGGCCACGGGGAGCGTGACAGACGCAGGGGCGGCTTTCAGACAGGACTTCAGAGATGTCAGTTACAGTTAGCGTTTTATTTTGTTGAAATTGATGATCATTTATTTTGTTGAAATTGATGATCATTTATTTTGTTGAAATTGATGATCATTTATTTTGTTGAAATTGATGATCATTTATTTTGTTGAAATTGATGATCATTTATTTTGTTGAAATTGATGATCATTTATTTTGTTGAAATTGATGATCATTTATTTTGTTGAAATTGGTGATCATTTATTTTGTTGAAATTGGTGATCATTTGTTTTGTTGAAATGGAGGATTATTTGTTTTGTTCAAATTGGTGATCATTTATTTTGTTCAAATTGGTGATCATTTATTTTGTTGAAATTGATGATCATTTATTTTGTTGAAATTGATGATCATTTATTTTGTTGATATTGGTGATCATTTATTTTGTTGAAATTGGTGATCATTTATTTTGTTGAAATTGATGATCATTTGTTTTGTTCAAATTGGTGATCATTGGTTTTGTTGAAATTGATGATCATTGGTTTTGTTGAAATTGATGATCATTGGTTTTGTTGAAATTGATGATCATTGGTTTTGTTGAAATTGAGGATCATTGGTTTTGTTGAAATTGATGATCATTGGTTTTGTTCAAATTGAGGATCATTTGTTTTGTTCAAATTGGTAATTTAAACAAATTCTTTTAAATTATGCATACTATTCTAGTTATTTACACATACGTATATGGCAATAGGCAATGATGTGTAAAACGTTAACAGTATATTATCAATCGTCTTTAAAATGATAATAAGTTCAAATACACCGCCATATTCTGAGCAATACGTCCTTATCATATTTTTCTACCATGCACTGAAAACATTGGGGTCTCTTTGTGATACAAATCTTAATCCATGCCCGTTTGTGTCATTAAATGGAGGATATTATTAACATGGAAACTCAACAAACTGTAAAAAAAAAAAAAAATTTCATGTAAATCTTTGACGTGCATTTTGTGGGATTTTATTTTATATTAATAATCTCATGTCCCACCCACTTTTACATCGCAGATTTATTTTATCAGAAGAACAAAAGTAAATATACGCGCCAATCGCACTTGCGATATTTAAAAAAAAGAATTTCATTTAGTGCAGTTATCAGGAATTTTATTTTGTGAAATAATTAGTGAAAGCATAGTTCCTTGATCTTCCCCTTGAAAAACAGGAAAAAAACTGATTTTGCGAGGTTGGGAATGGGGTGAAAATTTAAAATAACGTGTTGTCATTGGCGACGCGTCTATGATCCCAGTTTCAGCTGGATCCGTTGAAGGGAGGTGGGTCAAATAGCCGTCCGAAGATTTTGCCAGCCAGAAACGCTCGAACAATAATCAAAGTTAATATAAAGGATTTAACTAACACAGAACTAGAATATGGCGTCTAAAAGGAGACACAGTTATGAATAAGAACTACATTTCAGTTGTTCACGTCTTCCACCAAATTGTCGTCGTAATTGTAATCCCTTTACGGTTCCCCCAGCTGTGTACAGATATCAATTCAAAGAAGTTCCGGACGTTTGACGGAAGCTGCAACCATCCGAAGAACTGGGGCACGTCATTCAAACCCTTGGTCAGGATGTTGCCGGCAGAATATGACGATGGTAATCCTTTTATTTATTTCTCTCCTTTGGTTGGGTTGGGAATGGAGGTGGAGAGGGGCAATTATTAGAGGATTATTAAAATTGAATAACAGTTTCACAAATACTAACAATTATATCCTTTAACATCATCATGTCCCTTAGTCCTTGGACCGTTGGGGCGCCACTGATGATATGAAAACTATCCTTCTCCATTCCTCTCTGTCTTCTGCAGTACGCATTGCATCGCCTAGTTTTAGTCCCGTCCACTCTTTGATGTTATCTTCCCAATCTTTTTTCTCTGTCTTCCTCTTCTTCTCCCTCCTCTCGTTGTGCCCTGAATGATTTCTTTGGCGAGCCCTTACTTTCTTGTCACGTGGCCATACCACTCATGTTTGCGGTTTTTTTTACAGACACCAGGAGGTCATCGTACTGCCCAGTTGCTTGACGAATCCTTTCTTTCACTTGTTCATTGGTGATCTGGTCTCTATAGCAGATGCCAAGGATTCTTCTGAAACATCTCATCTCCATTTAACAACTTCATACGAAAACAATAATGTTCTAAAAAGACTTGTCGAGCTGATTTCATTATTGGGCGGTCCTATTTTTTTTACTTAGGTGTATCGTCCCCCAGAAGGAGGGGAAGTGCAGGTACGCCTCTGCCCAGTCCCCGTGCCATTAGTCGTTTCGTCCACCCGTCCACACCAGATCTCATCAGCAGGACCATCATGATCATGCAGTGGGGTCAATGGCTGGACCACGACCTGTCAGTGTCACCGGTGGCCTCGGGTCAGTGATATCACGATACATTGGAAACCTTTTGATAATTGTAACATTGCAGACGTCATTAATTAAGGTTGAACTATCATACTTGTCTTATTACTATGATAACATTTTTATATTATTTTATTATATTTCCAATTAACTTCATTAAGATATTATGTGGGGGGGGGGGTTGAAACTGGGGGGTGTGTGGGGTATTGACAACTCCTCTGTTCTACTAGATTGGTAATCTGTCAAGTACTTTCAAAAGGTTGTCATACGTCATACTAGTATTGAATGAAGTCTGTTATCACAATAATTGTAACTTAAATGCCTAATTATATACACAGGCTTCACTTTCCATAAACACATGCATAGAGCGCAGTTCGCTATCAGACAGAAATAAAACACAACCTCCATTCACAAAGTTCCCCTCACGTCTGCCAGACGAATAAAACGTGTGTCACAATACAGTATAGACAATACGTCACAGGCAGCATACAAATACGTCACCAAGTCAAGCGCGGGAAGTGCGTTCACTAGCTAATTAATATCGCAAACACACACCGCGCTTAATTAAACATATAATTCAGTCGCAACCATTCTCAATGAACTCACCATACTCTACATGTATGTTCCTTATATTAGAAATGATATAATGACAATGATTCATAATGCAACAATTTTGAATAAAAATTTTCTTACCTGTTTCTATTCTGCGACAGAGGTTAACCGCGTCATCAAATGTTGTGGTCCTAATGGGACACTACCCACATTACCCACAGACCCGTAAGCAATTTTTTAAATTCCGGCTAGAAACGAAACAATTCGTTCTTTTTTTTATAATGATCCTGATTTTAAAACCTGGCCTCAAGTGCTGAATGTTTATTTTCAATGTTCTATATATAATTAAAGGAAGAGTAATCTTAAGCAAAGAATTTTATTTTTTAAAGTCTGCTGGAAATTATAACTAAATTAGTATTACTGCTGGACCTTTTCTGTAACAAATCTTTGCATGGTTGTCACCCCAATAATCATATCTTTCAATGCAGACGTGATGCTGTTTGTTGACAATGTGATATATATTTATATACAGGAATTGTTTCCCCATAATATTGCAAGAAGACGAGGAAAATTTCGCGGGACAGTGTATGGAGTTCGTGAGGTCGCTTCCAGCATTTGATCAAAATAACTGCATGCTGAGTAAGTGGCCACTCTAATTTTTTCACTCAATTTCTAGTAAAGATGGTATAAAAAAATTAATAAAATTAATTAAAAATAAATAAAACAAAAAAACTGCGCACATAGTTTGCATTCCTCTTGTTTTCAGTAAAATACTTTCTAAATATTGAATTGAGCATACAAAAATAAAATCTTCATTTTGAATAAGACTTAGTCAATCTCAAGCTATAGTGGAGTAGAGTTCAAACACCGATCAGATCAAACATCACCAGCACGCCCCGGTGGACGGAGCTCGTTAACACTGGATGATAATTAATCCAAGAGGGAAAAGAAGGTGAGAGACTGCAGTCAGGTTAGCAAAATGGGAAATGTGTGAAACACAGTAAGGTCAAACCTGGAAAAAAAATGTAACGCAACAAAACAACACTTTTTGACCTTACTTTGTTTTACTCTTTGCCAAATTCATCTTGGAGAAGGTTAACTCTGAAATCAAACCCGAAGATGGAGTCCCGTACGCGGTATGACATTGATACAATGAAAATTCCGACAACTCTAGTGACGTAAAACGCATAAAGCGCACAGTGAGACACAGGAGACACACTGCATCCTGGTCTATTTTATAGTCGTTTTGAATAAGTCTTGCTATTGGATCTAATAGACAGGGAACAAAGAGTGGGGCTGACGATTTGAAAAACTCGCTCTCACTTTAAACCAAATACAGCCTAAGTCAAGGCTGCAACTCAAGTCAAGGCTGCAACTCAAGTCGAGGCTGCAGCTCAAGTCAAGGCTGCAGCTCAAGTCAAGGCTGCAACTCAAGTCGAGGCTGCAGCTCAAGTCAAGGCTGCAACTCAAGTCGAGGCTGCAGCTCTAGTCAAGGCTGCAGCTCAAGTCGAGTCTGCAACTCAAGTCGACGCCAAAGTCAGCATATAATGGCGAAGGACGAACAATAATTTGAAATGGAATTAAGTTACGCAACGGGCTGAATAATAAAACGTTTAGGTCCTGTTCTATTTACATACTTTTCTATTAACATAATGTTCTATTTACATACTATTCACATCCTGTTATATTTACATTATGTTCTATTAGCATACTGTTCAATTCACATACATTTCTATTTATATACTTTTCTATTTACATACTTTTCCATTTACATACTCTTCTATTTAAATGATGTTTAATTTACATACTGTTCACTGACATACTGTTTTACTTACATACTGTTCTACTTACATACTGTTCTATTTACATACTGTTCTATTTACATACTGTTCTATTTACATACTGTTCTATTTACATACTCGTCTATTTATATCCTGTTCTATTTACAAAATGTTCTATTTGCATATTGTTCTATTAAAATTCTGTTCAATGTACACGTTGTTCTATGAACTAACTTGTGTTTTTTAAAATTAAAAACAAGAACATCGTTTTATTCCCCCATGGCCCAGGGAACAAGTCAATGTCTTGAATTCTTTTGTTGACGCCTCTCAGGTCTATGGCTCTACGGATGATTTGGCCGCGAGGCTTCGAGTTGAAGGAGGTTTGTATAGAATAGACAGTGATACTTCAAGGAGGTTTGCATAGGATAAATAGTGATACGTCTAGGAGGTTTGTATGGAATAGATAGTGATACTTAATGGAGGTTTGTACAGAATAGATAGTTATACTTCATGGAAGTTTGTATAGAATAAATAGTGATACTTCATGGAGGTTTGTATATAAAAGATAGTGATACTTCAAGAAGTTTGTATAGAATAGATAGTGATACTTCATGGAGGTTTGTATAGAATAGATAGTGATACTTCAAGGAGGTTTTGTATAGAATCGATAGTAATACTTCAAAACTCCATTTTTCAAGGAACTACAAGAAAAATATATGCAAAAAATAACGAAATCCTCTCGGTTCCAACAATGTTAATACAACTCTGGAATTTTATATTAAAGTAACTCTTTCGACAAAACAGATTGTAAGGGACGATAAACACAAGTTTGATAATTTAAAAACTGTTCAATTTGTTTAAAGGAATTTTTCAGTTTCTTTTTTTTATTCGTTTATTTTAAAAGCAGTATTTACAGATTTACAGCGAAAAAGACAAAACTTTATGTAGGAGGACGGTGGTTATCGCTTCGTTTCTATTTTTAGATTTCCTGATGAAGACTAAGAATGATATCTTTTTGCCCGAAGACGTGACGAGCGCTAGCATTCGAAGACCTGGGACCAACGATTATTGCTTCCTCGCAGGTACGCACTCTTTAAGAAACATTATTTTTTCATCCTCATTATGCTAAATTTTCATAGTAAATATACATATATATGTATTTACACAATATAATTTTATTTTCTCTCTAACAATATGTCTCTTGATAATCATATATCCCACATTTGTCGCTCTGCCTACACGGATATCCGTCAGATCAGCTCAATCCGCCACTACCTCACAGTTAGTGCAACAAAAACACTAGTCTGTGCTCTTGTTCTCTCTCGTCTTGACTATTGCAACTCTCTTCTGTCAGTTTCACCAAAACACTTCTAAAAAACTACAAAAGGTTCAAAACTCAGCTGCTAAGCTAGTTTTAAAGGGAAAAAAACGTGATCATGTCACACCACTACTTCATTTACTTCATTGGCTCTCTGTACAAGCACGTATTGACTATAAACTCTCTATGTTCTCTGCCACAACTTTTTCTCGAATTCCTGCCCTTCCTATCTAACCGAACTTCTCTCTGTCTATTCACCCCTTCGACAGCTTCGCTCCTCCGCAGACAGGCGTATTCTTTCTGTCCCCAAGTCTCGCACAAAAACACATATCTTTAAACTCTACTACCGCGACTGATTCCCCCACATCTGACCGATAAACGATGCTGCTGGCCGCCGTCCATGGCTTGTCATGTAAAAGTTCTGGAGTGGATGGGTTGAATATGCATTAGTTACTGTTTTGTCTTTATACATCTTTTCTTTATTACATAAATGTATTTTATTTGATTGTCACAATTATGTCTCTTTTTCTAATATTTTTATGTACAGCGCGGTGAGCCCAGCCCTTGACCGGGGTACCGCGCTATATAAGACAACTACTAATAATAATATATATATATATATATATATATATATAATATGTGTGCAGGCCTGGATTACACAATACAAAAGTATTTAAAAACATTTGCACCGTGTTATAATTCTTTTTCCTTCAGGAGACGTCCGGGTTAACGAGCACGCGTCTCTTGGTGCCATGCACACGATCTGGTTGCGGGCGCACAACAAGATCGCCAAACAGCTTAGGGAACTGAGACCCAAAGATTCGAATGAGGAGATTTTCCAGCTGACGAGAAAAATTATCGGAGGTAGGTGCCGTCAAATGGCAGAGGCAAACTGAAAGAGTAATGAATTGAAGGTATCGATATGACACCGACATGGCTATGGAGGTATATATTACGATACACATCTTGATCAATATCGTTACTAAAGTGTTGTTACGATACGCAACTGGATCAATGTCGATACTTTAGGTATATATTACGATACACAGCTTGATCAATATCGATACTAAAGGGATATTACGATACAAAGCTTGGTCAACGTAGATAGTAAAAGGCTATAACGATACACAGCTTGACCAATGTCGATACTAAAGGACGATAATGATACACAGCTTCACCAATGTCGATACTAAAGGACGATAATGATACACAGCTTGACCAATGCCGATACTGATGATCTATTAGGATACACAGCTTTATCAGTGTCAACAATGAATGGCTCACAATCTATAGCTTCAAAATGGTTTATAAATTAATTTTTTGTTGCATTAAAAAAAGTGTTATGTCAAAGAAATAAATTTTTCATCTTTCACAGTTTCCTTAGTCCATAAAACATAAACTAACTCCTTGAAAATGATGAATTAATTACGAACTAACTCATTTAACATGACATAATTCATAAAACATGACCTAAAATCATAAAAGATTAACTAATTCATAAAACATGAAGTCATTTAAAATGTATATTAAATATGACCATTTTCTAAATTTTTACCATTTCTAAATCCCCAAAAAAAATATTTTTATTTTTTAAACTTGCAAATAAAAATATTTTCCCCACACCTAAAGATTTTGTTGAAAAAAAAAATTGTAATGAACGTCACGTTACGCGAATGTCACTTATTTTTAAAACGATTTTCGTTTAAAATTAATTTATGTTCGTTTAATTATTATTTTGTTTTTGTTTTTTAAAAACATCAATCTTTACATATTTTTTGTGTTACGTAGCACTACAGCAGGTGATCACCTACAACGAATGGCTGCCCATCATCCTGGGGAAACATGCGACCACCCAGAAACTACCGTCCAAGACCGGCAGGACCCAGCGCCTCCTCTCCGCCGATCCCAGGATCCTCAACGAGTTCTCCACGGCAGCTTTGAGATTCGGCCACTCTTTCATTCCGGACAAGTTCCCCATCGGGGACCGGCGGGTGCCCCTGAGGGAACTGTTTAACAGGTATTTTTTTAAAAACGTATTTTAATGCACTTCAACGCTGTGGGTTTCATAACGCTATGTTACTGCACCCCAATATTTTAATCAATAATTCTTGATACTCTAGATCAGCGCTTCTCAATATGTGGATCGCGACCCTTTTGGTGGTCCAACGACCCTTAGAGAGGGGTTGCCAAAGACCAACAGAAAAAATATATTTATGAAGTAGCGAGGAAAATTATTTTATAGTTGGGGTCACCACAACACTAGGAAATGTATTAAAGAGTCGCTGCATTAGAAAGATTGAGAGCCACTCCTTTATATTAGATGATAGATGGATAGATTAGATAGATAGATAGATAGATAGATAGATAGATAGATAGATAGATAGATAGATAGATAGATAGATAGATAGATAGATAGATAGATAGATAGATAGATAGATAGATAGATAGATAGATAGATAGATAGATAGATAGATAGATAGATAGATAGATAGATAGATAGATAGATAGATAGATAGATAGATAGATAGATAGATAGATAGATAGATAGATAGATAGATAGATAGATAGATAGATAGATAGATAGATAGATAGATAGATAGATAGATAGATAGATAGATAGATAGATAGATAGATAGATAGATAGATAGATAGATAGATAGATAGATAGATAGATAGATAGATAGATCGATCGATCGATCGATCGATCGATAGATAGATAGATAGATAGATAGATAGATAGATAGATAGATAGATAGATAGATAGATAGATAGATAGATAGATAGATAGATAGATAGATAGATAGATAGATAGATAGATAGATAGATAGATAGATAGATAGATAGATAGATAGATAGATAGATAGATAGATAGATAGATAGATAGATAGATAGATAGATAGATAGATAGATAGATAGACAGATAGACAGATAGACAGATAGACAGATAGACAGATAGACAGATAGACAGATAGACAGATAGACAGATAGACAGATAGACAGATAGACAGATAGACAGATAGACAGATAGACAGATAGACAGATAGACAGATAGACAGATAGACAGATAGACAGATAGACAGATAGACTGATAGACAGATAGACAGATAGACAGATAGACAGATAGACAGATAGACAGATAGACCGATAGACCGATAGACCGATAGACCGATAGACCGATAGACAGATAGACAGATAGATAGATAGATAGATAGATAGATAGATAGATAGATAGATAGATAGATAGATAGATAGATAGATAGATAGATAGATAGATAGATAGATAGATAGATAGATAGATAGATAGATAGATAGATAGATAGATAGATAGATAGATAGATAGATAGATAGATAGATAGATAGATAGATAGATAGATAGATAGATAGATAGATAGATAGATAGATAGATAGATAGATAGATAGATAGATAGATAGATAGATAGATAGATAGATAGATAGATAGATAGATAGATAGACAGATAGACCGATAGATCGATAGATAGATAGATAGATCGATAGATCGATAGATCGATAGATGGATAGATGGATGGATGGATAGATGGATGGATGGATAGATGGATGGATTGATGGATGGATGGATGGGTAGGTGGGTGGGTGGGTGGATGGATGGATAGATATATAGAAATCGCTATGCCAAATTATGTATCCGTGTTCTCTTAACAGCTGAACCAGCAGCTTTACATGATAACAGGATTAATTTATTCAACAATAGTTATCATTAAAATGTACCTACTTCTTTCAAGAAATATGCAATCATGCCAGTGTCTGAAAAGTGACAGATATTAGCTCTTCAATTCATGTCCTTCATTAAATATGTCCGAACCTGAGGGAGGTTATAATAAAATGTTATACACGGATGATGTCGTCGCTTCGTTTCTAGGCCCGCGGAGGTGCTGGACAACCTTGATGACCTTGTGGCCGGCGTTGCAGGAGTAGCGGGTAGCAAGGCGGGTAGCAAGAGCGCTCAGAAAATTGACAGAAACTTCGGTAAGAGATCTTTACTGTTCAAGTTCGATACCGGCAAGTAATGTAAGTTGGTTTTTTTTTTTCTATTTTCTGTAAAAATTTCTTTATGACATTAATGGTTCAGCAACACGTTTGGTGGTCGCCCGAATAAACCTTGCTTTGGTCAACTGCAGTTCAGAACTATCTTTGTGATGTAAAGATAAACATAGTAACGGAAGAGAGCGGAGATTTGGTGAGAGTAAGCGGAAACATTTACGTTTTGGGACTTAAGGAGGAAAAATTCATGCTGTAGAGCTCAAGGAAACCTGATGTGTTGTATAGCTCAAGGAGGAAATGCTGGTGTGTTGGGGCTTAAAGACGAAAATATGATGTGTTAGAGCGCAGCGGAACAAAATGTTGTTTTGGAGCAGAAGGAAAAGAAATTGATGTTTTTGAGCTTAAATGGGAAAAGCTGATGTGTTGGAGCTTAAAGGTGAAAAGTTACTGTGATGGGGCTCAAAAAAGGTGGATGGGAAATTTATGAGTTGGAGCTCAAGGAGAGAATGGTTTTTAAGTTTTGTGAATCCTATGTTTACGTTAAACTCGTTTACTCTAAGACTGGATCAAAGTTTTTCTAAAACAATTTAGATTACAATATTAGAAATATCTATTAGATCTTGAATTTTATCCTCAAGGATTAGATATACTAATAAATATAATTTAAATTTGTTCCCAAACTCGTAAAGTTGCCGAAATCACCAACCACTTGTTCGAGCCGCCCACAGGTCCACCTGGACGAGGCCTTGACCTCGTCTCCTTGAACATCCAGCGAAGTCGTGACCACGGCATTCCTCCCTACACAGCTTACAGGGCCGCGTGCGGACTCCGGCCGCTGACAGGGTTTGATGACACGGATGGCCTGGGCACGAACGCGGCTCAGTTGGCCCGTGTGTACAGGTGAGGTCAACACAAAAATATAAACGCCCACTACGGAGTAAAGAAATATGCTGTACTGATAAAGGATTTTATTCAAAAGACTTCTTTCTAGGCATGTAAAGTAAATAGATAAATATCATTTGCATATATAGTTTCACTATTTCTTTACTACTAGGGCTTAACTTGGTGCAGTGTTTTTACACCTGGTCCGGGTATTTTGAGAAAATAACCGATGGGTCCAAGTGTTCCAAAAAATGAGTTAACGTCTCTTTTTCTATAAACAGTCTACAGACAGCCCTACGTGCAGCAACCGACCTTTAAACAATAAGTATAAAGACAGACTCACAGATAGTCCTACAAACAGTCCTATACCCTAACTGCCGGCCTTTAAAAAATAGGTATGAAAACAGACTCACAGATAGTCCTACAGACAGTCCTACAGACAGTCCTACACCCTACCTGCAAGCCTTTAAACAATTAGGTATAAAGAAGTCTCACAGATAGTCCTCCAGACGGTCCTAAAGTCTTGCACAATATCAGTGGCTATTTATTTATTAATATATTAGTCGCCTCCGAAACTATTCCACCTCTTTACCTGAGTTCAACCGTCACGCATGAAATCTCGTGTAGTTACAACTTTTTGTCCCCACTCACCACTATTAATATAAAATATGTTGAGTAGAGGAACGCTTATGAAAAGGAAGCAGCCACACCAGAAGTAAAATACAGTGGAACCCCGCTATAGCGCGATGATCGGGGTCCATAAAATCTATATACAGTGGAACCCCGCTATAACGCGATGATCGGGGTCCATAAAATCTATATACAGTGGAACCCCGCTATAACGCGATGATCGGGTCCATAAAATATATACACAGTGGAACCCCGCTATAACGCGATGATCGGGGTCCATAGAATAGGATCGCGTTAAAAGCGGGGACGCGTTAATGCCCGTTTTGAGAATGTTTACTTTCGTTCTTAGCACAGCGGAAATCCCTTACGTATTACTATTTATAGTTCTACCGGAAGAAAGTCTCGTTTTCGGCATTAATTTTGATACTAGTTGGAAAGTGGTGCGTTTAAGGGCTCATTCTCTACGATATTTTGAAAAGTTGTGATTTTGTTTCGCTTTAAAAGATGGCTTTCCAAGCAATGGATAAAATTTTCCAAAAACTTAGGCCTGATGGAGTAAACGAATTTCAAATTTCAGGAACCATGCCACTATCTTATTATTTTAAAAGTCACAACTAATCTCATGCCCAAAATGAAGTTAATTTCTTGTTTTGTTTTTTTTACTTTTCTCCAATTTTTTTTCTCCATGTGAATGAATATACAAAATTTCGGGAGCCATGCTACGACCGCGTTATATCCGAATTCGCGTTATGGTGGGGCGCGTTATAGCGGGGTTCCACTGTATATATAAGAGATGTTGACGTCCGTCAAAAAGTTGTTACTGTTGGGCTGATTTCGGTGCCTCTTTAAATAACTCGGCATTATCTTTTGACCCGCCTATGTTTTTTGTTTTTTTTTTTTACTTGAGCGGAGATTGTAAGTTGTCGTGGTTTGACCTCTAAGTGAGTGTTTCCCAAACCCTTATCAAAACACTTATTTTCAGGTCTGGAACGAGCAACAATATCATGTCCCACTTGTGTATTTCCATTCCGTCACATAATATTCATTCACGTGTTCCGAGGTTTTTGCGTGCTAACCGGTTATCCCCATGCTCTCCAACGCGGGGGTTGCCAATTAGCCATGATGTTGCAAGCGGGGAAAATGTGTTCACATTTATTTTTGCCCTTCTCTGACTGGGTTTCACATTTCTTAAGATTTCAATCTGGCACATTAGCAACAAGCTTCCCATCGCTTCTATTAGCGTACAGCACAGTGCATTCTCATGGTCAATAATTAAGACATTCTCGTTTTTTTTGTTTTTTCGTTGGTTTTCGAGGACGATTTTGAAACAAGATTCAAATTTGTTTTCCTTATTTCTTGACTTGAGACGTAAGTTTTTTTTCCTTGTCTTGAGACTTAAGTCTTGTTTCTTGATTTGAGATGTTAGCCTCATTTTTTGGCGTGAGACTTACGATTTGTAGACCAATGACAATCCGCGAACAGCCGCCTTGGTGAACAGTGAAAGTAGTTAAGGGAAGAAACTGGTGATTTAAATCAATAAATGAATTAAATGAAATTTAGCCCCATAACTACTTGAACAAAAGTTGGAATAACGAGAATTGCTTTGAGGTACCTGCTGAGCAGTGGCGTAGCGGAAGGGGGGTGAGGGGGGCATCATGCCCCGGGCGCTACTCACAAAGGGGCGCCAAATGGTATATTTTACATATAATATTGTATGGTTTTCGAATAAGGAGGCTCTAAAAAGGTATTATGCCCCGGGCGGGAGTTAAGCTCGCTACGCCACTGCTGATGAGTGAGTTTAATTGCAACTAACCAATGTGGACAAGATCTGATATGAAAAAGGTACCAAAGAAAAACAACAACTATGTTATACTTTTCACTTCCTGTTTCAAATCTGTGTAAAGGTCGGTTGATGACGTTGACCTATTTACCGGCCTGGTCCACGAGCCGCCAGCGCCAGGAAGCAACGCTCTGGTGGGCCCCACCTTGGCCTGTATCCTGGGCACTCAGTTCTACAACTTGAAGTTTGGCGACAGATTCTTCTTCGACACCAACGACAAGCTCATTGCATTCACGGACAGTGAGTTGGTCATGCTTTCGTGTTTCTTGTCTAAATTAATGGCATTAATGTTATTTAATAATTTGTATTTAAAACATATTATTCATTAGGTATACTTTCGATATAGTTCTCTTTACTGAACTGAATATACAGAAATATAGCTTATTACTAAACTAGTTGAAGCCCGTCAAACAAAGTCGGCGGCATTACGTGAACTTCCCATCATCTAAAGTTACATTCAAGTAACGCACTTCATGCGTATTCCAATTAGTGCTCAACACTATCAATAGTATGATGTCCGAACCGCATTTCATCCCAAAGATTTATTACATCACAGTTGATACCATTTCCCTTAAAGAAAAGAAAATATTACGCACCAAAATCACTTGCGGTATTTTTAAGAAACCCATTACGCTCTGTTGTCGGGAATTTTACTGTGCGCGCTACTGAACTCACCATTACACCATACTTTCTTTCACACCTAGGGAATTATATGTATTGTATTGACATATTCAACATACGTTTTTTTCTAAACCTTCACATTCTCAAACGTGGACATGCATCAAATGCGTCGATCCTACATAGATAACTCAATAACATAAATATATATTTTTTTAATGAATTTAAAGAGCGAAAATACATTTGAAATTCTATCATTTTAAATTTGTATTCCCTAAAAATGAATTTTAAAAAAATTAGACATTAAGACTCGCTTATAAAAAATGTAACTGTTATATTAATCGATTGAGATAACGCATAGCTGATAATAACAAAAGTCTCGCAGCTAACTGAGTCCAGGTTTAAGCTCTGTAGTTTGTACGTAACATAATTATATGGTAATGCATTGAAGAAATCCTCGGTTTGTTTCAGACCAGCTCAAGTCTCTCAGAAACACAACATTGGCTAAAGTGATATGTTCCAACACCAACGTAGAAGCTCTGCCAAACAACGTGTTCAGTTTCTCTGCAAAGTAAGTGTGTTGGACTCAATGTTTTTTGTAAGTGTGTTGGACTCAATGTTTTCATAAGTGTGTTGGACTCAATGTTTTTTGTAAGTGTGTTGGACTCAATGTTTTCAGTAAGTGTGTTGGACTCAATGTTTTAGTAAGTGTGTTGGACTCAATGTTTTTAGTAAGTGAGTTGGACTCAATGTTTTCAGTAAGTGTGTTGGCCTCAGTGTTCTTAGTAAGTGTGATGGACTCAATGTTTTTAGTAAGTGTGTTGGACTCAATGTTTTTAGTAAGTGAGTTGGACTCAGTGTTTTCAGTAAGTGTGTTGGCCTCAATGTTCTTAGTAAGTGTGTTGGACTCAATGTTTTTAGTAAGTGTGTTGGACTCAATGTTTTTAGTAAGTGTGTTGGACTCAATGTTTTAAGTAAGTGTGTTGGTCTCAATGTTTTCAGTAAGTGTGTTGTACTCAATGTTTTTAGTAAGTGTGTTGTACTCAATGTTTTCATAAGTGTATTGTACTCAATGTTTTTAGAAAGTGTGTTGGACTCAATGTTTTTAGAAAGTGTGTTGGACTCAATGTTTTTAGTAAGTGTGTTGGACTCAATTTTTTAGTAAGTGTGTTGGACTCAATGTTTTTAGTAAGTGAGTTGGACTCAATGTTTTCAGTAAGTGTGTTGGCCTCAGTGTTCTTAGTAAGTGTGTTGGACTCAATGTTTTAGTAAGTGTGTTGGACTCAATGTTTTTAGTAAGTGAGTTGGACTCAATGTTTTCAGTAAGTGTGTTGGCCTCAATGTTCTTAGTAAGTGTGTTGGACTCAATGTTTTTAGTAAGTGTGTTGGACTCAATGTTTTTAGTAAGTGTGTTGGACTCAATGTTTTTTGTAAGTGTGATGGTCTTAATGTTTTCAGTAAGTGTGTTGTACTCGATGTTTTTAGTAAGTGTGTTGTACTCAATGTTTTCATAAGTGTATTGTACTCAATGTTTTTAGAAAGTGTATTGGACTCAACGTTTTCAGTAAGTGTGTTGGACTCAATGTTTTTAGTAAGTGTGTTGGTCTCAATGTTTTCAGTAAGTGTGTTGTAATCAATGTTTTTAGTAAGTGTGTTGTACTCAATGTTTTCATAAGTGTATTGAACTCAATGTTTTTAGAAAGTGTGTTGGACTCAATGTTTTTAGTAAGTGTGTTGGACTCAATGTTTTCAGTAAGTGTGTTGTACTCAATGTTTTCATAAGTGTATTGAACTCAATGTTTTTAGAAAGTGTGTTGGACTCAATGTTTTTAGTAAGTGTGTTGGACTCAATGTTTTCAGTAAGTGTGTTGGACTCAATTTTTTTAGTAAGTGTGTTGGACTCAATGTTTTCAGTAAGTGTGTTGGACTCAATGTTTTCAGTAAGTGTGTTGGACTCAATGTTTTCAGTAAGTGTGTTGGACTCAATGTTTTTAGTAAGTGTGTTGGACTCAATGTTTTCAGTAAGTGTGTTGGACTCAATGTTTTCAGTAAGTGTGTTGGACTCAATGTTTTTAGTAAGTGTGTTGGACTCAATGTTTTCAGTAAGTGTGTTGGACTCAATGTTTTTAGTAAGTTTGACTCAGGTTATTTGTTCTAACACCAACATAGAGGCTCTGCCAGTCAATGTTTTTTAGTGTGTGTTGTATTTGCGCCACCTCAAAAATTGCACTCAAAACACATCTCTTTAAACTCTACTATCCCGACTGATTCCCCCCCCCCCCCCTATGACCGTTAAACGATACTGCTGAGTGTCGTCCATGACTTCACATGTAAATAATTATGGAATTTAATTTTTATGTTCATGATTATGTTTGTTAAATTGTATGTACAGCGTGGTGAGCCCAGCCCTAGGCCGGGGTACCACTCTATAGAAAACTACCAATAATAATAATAATAATAATATCTATAAATTAAAACTGTGTTAGATTTTTAATTCAACTAAAGTTCGATGTTACGACACCAACCTAGAAGCTCTACCGATTTGGTGGGTTAAACTCTAGTCATAAACAAAAAAACCCACCACGAACACTTTCCGGAACGAACTCTGTACATATCCGTGACAACTATTAAATATACATTTGACCTTATATTGATTCGTCTATTTTTAAATTCTGTTTTTTTATACTGATTACCTTGCTAAAAAATTATTGAATTTTGAATACATTCTTTTCTCTCCAGGGCTAATCATTTGATACCGTGTACACAGCTGGAAGAGGAAGGTATCAACCTTTCTTTGTTTACATAGTGACGGCCGATGCGGAGAAGGTCAACCTGGAATTTTAACGACCGCCTGAATTGGATGTTATTTTTTTTTTATAATTGAAAAAATAAATACCATGTACATAGATTATGTGTCCACTAAGTATTTTGTTAATCTTCATTATGTTAAGAAGACCATTATATGTGAACGTTCGTAAAGTGTTTCAATGAAAAAAAAAAATTTAATTTAATTTTTGAGTGCCTGGAATATGCATGCTTCATAAATACTTTTAAATTACCATCATCATCATCATTACAGCCCATGTAGGGCCCTGGCCTGCTCTACCACATCCTTCCATACGGTTCGATCCATGGCCTTCCGCCTCCATGTGCGATTCCCCAACTGGTGTAAATGAACTAAGTACATTCCAGGTCGCTATCCGTATGTCATATTTTGGTTCAGGCATGGGTCGATATCCAAAATTATGTATTTGATTTAGCTTTCGTAACATTTGCTTTTTTACGTGGCAATGTTGTCAGCCCTGCGCACAACCATCTGGGGCGGGGGGGGGGGGGTCTCTTGCAGCTCTCAGGGTAGCTGCCTTTGTATTGTTCGGGTCCATAGCCTATGTGGATCCCTCCACTTCCTACAAGGCAGTATGTACTGATTTTGGTCCGCCCCAGGTATTTTATTTCCACGGCACCCGCCCTATCTGGTGGGCTTTCCCCTATCCGCCACCTGGGGAGGCGCTCGATAGAAGATCAGTATCTCCTCACGAGTTGAAATTACCAAACGATCTTATTAAGTAAGTACTCTAAGAGGCACTCACGCACTCTGGCGTAATGTTTGACTGATTGTAGCTGGTAAAATGTCATCACTAATTATTATTAATATTATTATTTGTTTTCTTATATAGCGTGGTACCCAGCATAGGGCTAGGCTCACCGCGCTGTACATAAAAATATTAGAAAAAGAGACATAATTAACTCTTTATTGCCACTAAGAGAGTTCCTTACTTTGTTTATTTTTTATATGTTTGTTTTTAAATTTGGTATATGATGGCTGATTTTTACGCAGCTGAAATGATTTGGAAGTCTGGTGTTTAAATTTTACTCACTGTAAAATGTTGTCTTGGTTAAACTATGTACTTATTTACTTGATAAAAATGAATATGTACGATGTAATTGTAAAAAAGAAAAATTATTAAAAATTGTCATTTATTGGGATCAATAAAAAGATCTTATGTTATTTAATCTGATCTCATAAAATAATTTACATATTAACGAGAAAACGATTTGAGCCTTCATATTAAGACAATTAAAATCATCGTCCTATTAAAATGTCGCATTTTTATCTTAGTTAGAAAGAAAATTAATTTTTCATAAGTTACTCTTTTTTTATAATAATTAAAATTTAGGCCTACTTGTTAAATCAGAGGTCCCCGAACTTTTGTGTCTCGTATACATACCACTTGCCATGTTTTTCGTTTTTGAGTAGACATCCTGCTTACCTGATATTAATGTTTTGCAAATTCATTAGCTTCAATTGTATTTTTGACAGCCGGTATAGTACTACTCACTTTAAAATATTTAAATTTATATTCGCAAATATCAGAAAATATACATAATAACTTAAATTTTAACATGCTTCTTCATCACGTTTCATGAACATTTATTTTTTTAAATTTTTACTTCATAGGTACTTTTATAAATTTATTTAGGAAGATAAAGTAAATAGGTACTATCTGTGAATGTGGATTAATCCATTAATGGAATGCCAAAATGGAAGTCACGACCTGCTTACATGAGATCCACTATCTTTGACCACCATTTTTATTTCATGGACCCCCAATTTTTTTTTCGCTGACATGGACCCCGTGCAAGTTGTCGTTCGTCGACCCATGGGTGTCGATATACAGGGCCGGATTTACAATTTTAGGGGCCCTAGGCCAAAAAAAATTTGAGGCCCCATTTTGAAAAGTAAAAAATATTGCTAAGTTTTTTTTTATTCAAAAATATATATTTTTTATATACTACTCCCAATTTTGGGGCCCCTTATTTCGCGGGGCCCCTAGGCCACGGCCTAGTCGGCCTGTCTGTAAATCCGGCCTTGTCGATATAGACCACTTTGGGAATCACTGGGTTAAATTTTTCAAATAAATAAAATTTGAAATTTCAGAAAATCTGTTGTAACTGAAACTTCCCATTAGACAGTCTAGCGTGGTATACAGCACCGCCTCTCCACGCTCCACCTCCCACCCCCAATAGAAAACCACACGCATTCTGGCCGCGTCGTCTTTTTTAAAAATAATCAGCGAGTTGATCTTGTCCGACACAAGGGAGCGAAGTGGTAAAATATTTGTAACAGTGGCTAAATTTGTATTACATGCCTTGAACCTTGGCATACGCATTTAATGGACTACGATGAGTCACTTCCTTGTTTTGTCACGTGATACGTACCAGCCATTGGTAGGCTTTCTGCTACACATAACAACACATAACAACAGGTAACAGCTGATCAGCCATTGCCATTATCATTAATTTTAAAGCACAATGTTTGTCTCCATCAGCGCTTCCCCAGTGTTAATTAAACATTTTATTCTTGAATACACGCGTTTCTTTAAATGACATTCATTAAACGTGACAATGATTATAATTCAGTTATGATTAAAGGAAGAAAGTTGTTTGAAAAAAAATTTGTGAGCGACTAGTGTGTTGCAGACAGCCTACCGGAAGTCTTACTTGTTTTTACGCTTATCACGTGACCAAACAATCGACTCATCGTAGTCCATTGTCATCATCTATAGTAAGGATGCGCTGTAGGCTTGCAAAGGGCTGAAGACGTTAGTAAACTGAACGTATGAGGTTTTTGGTTGTTGTTTTTTTTAAAGAAAAACATCATGGGACAACATAAACCATCATATCGTGTGCAGTTTATGGATATGGGGTTTGACCTCGTAGCAGAATTAAACAACCTTGAGAATTTGAAAGAACGTGTTGTTATCGGCAACAAGCATATGTGCCAAGTTTCAGCTCGATAGGTTGGCGGGAAGTGGGTCAATTAGCCGACCGAATATTCTGCCTGCCACGAACAAAGGCGGCGTTAATATAGAGGATTTTTTTTTTTTTTTAAAAAGCTATGGATTTCTTGGAGAGAAAAGAGCACAATGGGTAGGTTCATATCATTTCCGCTTTCATAGCATTGGTTGTTGTGATAGTATCGGCTAAGTAAATATGGATTGGATGACAACACCGTGAATTGAAAGGAAATAAATTATTCAGATTAAGTGAAAAGTATTACATGTTTTTAAGTATGTTATTTTTATGTATATTTTAAATAGCTCTACTAAACTTACTAAAAATCAATTTTAGAAACAACAAAAAATGATTTTGGAGCCATCCCAATTTTTTTTTTTTTAAAGTAGGCGGCAACCACGGGCAAGCTACTCTGACAAAACATTTCTGACGTGCCCAATAGCTACCCAACATCACGAGAATGCCGCTATCGTTTGCTAAAAAATTCTCCTTGAGACTGTCTACATTAATGGGCCACATAAAACCACTGCAGTCTTAACAGCAACATTTGCATGTAACTAGAACAGCGGTTCTCATCCTGGGGGTCGCGACACATTTCGGGGGTCGCATGACCCTTTCACGGGGGTCGCCTAAGACCATTGGAAAACATATATACTCTACACTTATGAAGTAGCAACGAAAATACTCTTGTGGCTGGGGTCGCCACAACATGAGGAACTGAATTAAAGGGTCGCGGCATTAGGAAGGTTGAGAACCACTGGGCTAGAACAATTCGCTGGTACTGCTACGGGCGTGACTTATGGTTCTCTTATATTAAAAGATATCCTAGCATGAAAATATGACATCTAGATTTAAGTCAACGAGACGGTCTGAAATGTATACTTTAGGACGGTACAGGTTCGAAAAGCAATTTAAATTCTTCCAAGGCTTAAAGGAAGAATTAAGCAGGGTCATGATTTAAAAAAAAATTAAAACACTATTCCCAAAAGAGCTTTAAATAGTTTCTTTGCAAACTTACAATATTTTCCTTGTTCAATTACTTTTAAATTTACATTTTATTTTGAAAGTGCAGAGTTAAAATAAAGTGCTGTATGTCTGATAATATCAGAAGGGATTCAGAATAACACAATCTATTTTAAAATGAAGAGAAAAACAAAATTGTTGTATCTATTTATTTCTGTGTATCGGCGAGCGAAGAATGTGATTGCATGAGTCACGGGCAGCGACGAGGCAGGTGCGCGCATTCAGGGCCGTCTTCACAACATATGAGGCCCTGGGCACAGCAATACACTGGGGCCCCCCAAAGCAACACAACACACCTGGGCCGTGAGAAGCGGAGCGAAAGGGGGCGCTCGCCCATGCTCAAACAGTGTGGGGTGGTGCAAACAGTTTTTTGCTCCCCACCAACTCACCAAGATGAATAAAAATGTCAAATAAAAATAATCATTCAATTAAGTTAAACTTCGATGAATTCAAAAACTTGTTGACTTAGAGTTATTCCCCTTTAAAAGTTTTAAAATAGTCCAAATTTGATTCGCATTTATAATATTAATTTTGGAATGTGCTGATATATAGCGTGGATTAAAATTGGTAATTTTAGATCAATTTAAATTATCAAAATCTTTCAAAATTCATTAAAAATATGTAAAGCATGATGCCTCTATAAGAGTGACTCTCCAAGGAAAGTGGGGCCCCCTACAAGTGCGGGCCTTGGGCCAGTGCACACTGGGCCCATGCCTTAAGACGGCACTGCGAGTATTCGGGGATGTAAAGAGACATACTTGAATCGCTGTATAACCAGTATGATATATACAGTTTATAAGAGATACAAAGACATCATCGTAATGTGATGCAAAGTTGTTACGACATTGGCGCTTGTCTATATTGCGACATTTAGTTTGTCTATGTTACGACGTTGAGAGTGTCTATATTACGACGTTGAGCTTGTCTATATTACGACATTGGAGCTTGTCTATGTTACGACATTGGAGCTTGTCTATGTTATGATATTGAGCGTGTCTATGTTACGACATTCAACTTGTTTATGTTACAACATTCAACTTGTCTATGTTACGACATTCAACTTGTCTATGTTACGACATTCAACTTGTCTATGTTACGACATTCAACTTGTCTATACATTGGTCTTTTATACCGTTGACATCATAGCTATCTGCATTTAATGTAAAAATCTGTTCATTTTCTTTGATACAGTTTTTTTTTCCTCTATCCCTTTATATATTGATTGATATAAGAGAAAGTTTTGTTTTATCAGTGTCCGGTTTCAACAAATCTTGAAAATTATCTCTGAGATTTTCACTTTTATCATTTCTCACCCCTTTGTCATATTATAATATCAATGAGGTATAGACTTATTATTGAATTAAATTGATTCAGTTGAAAGCTTCTTAACATTTTTCAGCATTTCCACTGTTGTAATCTTTGTTGTTCATCTGCACAAACAAGGAAGCTGCTTATAGTTTACTTGAATGCCTGTCGCCCCAACACAAAGACTACCCCCAGAGATAGTATTTAAATTGCTCTTCAAACCTGCCATTTTTTAAGCCATTTCATCTCCCATAAGCCAACTAAAATGATTTTTAAGGCTTACCGGACCTGAGCTTTGTGTGCGTTTTATCTGATCAGACTATTCATAAACATCGCAGTGACATAACCCGGGGCATGTCGGGGGACTTTATCATAAAACGAACATTGCGAATCCAATTGCGACACAACTGTATGAATAATGATGTCACGCATAATAATTTTTTAGATCATTTAAAAACTGAACGGGTGGAATTTGGTGAGGGAAAAAAAAAGGGGGGGGGGTGGTCCAAGGTCATGGGATTGTTTTGTTTAAGCGCTCAAGACTTCACAACATAAATAATATATAAACCAAATCCATAATTTTACGTAGCTGCCGTGTCTTTTTTTCCTGTTCGGTTTCTTAAAATTTTACTTCCATCCACTTCCTTTCTGAAATTTGTTTTTGTCTGGGTCTTCTTCTTCTATATATTAAGGGCCCACGATCAATGTGTTGATCATTCTGTCTCCTATGCATGTAGAGGGGATTTGCAATGTTTCTGTGCCTGGTGTTGATGAGGATATCTCACTTGGTTGCAAGAGTTACTTAGTGAGGGTTTCATGCACTGGGGGTTGGAAGGTTTTGCGCCCATTCCTATTCTTATCTCATTTTTTTTAGGTATAAGATAATGTGGCTCAAGCCTCTGCTTTGAATAGCTCAGTCTTCCTTTAAAAAAAAATTATAATGAAACTGATAAATATTTAGAAGACAAAAAAAAGGAATGTATATTTTGACTTTTTTCGAAAGCATATGTCCCAGATTTTGGGTTGTTTCGCTTTTTTTAAATTATTTTTTTTTAATTTTTTTTTTTTTTTTAATGAAATCTCAGTTTTCTGGGCATAGACAATGTCTTCTTGTTGTGGAGTCATGTTCATCAGCGTGTTCAGTGAATGGGGAAATTCTTGTGATACACACTAAATACTATTGATTGCGTACATTCTATTTTTGGGACCATCAGTTATACAATTATGCAGTAATTGTTAACATAGCATAGTTAATTGTTCTTATTTATTACAATCTTTAAATGATATTAAAAATCCCTAAGATTTGGGGGAAAAAAGCCCCCACTACCCCCCCCCCCCCCAATTTCACCATGTATGGCTATCACGCCTCTGTGAAATCCTGAATCTGGATTGCTGGTGTTTGTTGATAAAGACAAGATGTGCGCAGTGACGTAGCGAGCTTAACTCGCGCCTGGGGCACAATACCTTTTTAACGCCCCCTATTAAAAATCCATACAATATTATATGTAAAATATACCATTTAGCGCCCCTTTGTGAGTAGCGCCCGGGGCATGATGCCCCCTTGCCCCCCCCCTCGCTACGCCACTGGATGTGCGACAACAAAAAAAGAATATTCCCTCTAAGCATCGCTTCCTGTACGGTCTATACAACCCTGAGGCATCATCAACGCCTTAGAGCAGCTTTTCCCCGAATAGTGGTCTGCGGACCGGCATCGGTCCGTGAGCCTTACGATTTCCGGTACGCAAAATATAATTTTAAAAAAAAATAATTTAAAAAGTTATAATAATTTCCATGAAAAGAGATAATAATTAATATATCTGACGCCCGCCCCATGTGCAACTTGGAAATTTTGCCCACCTGGTCCGCCAAACGTAAAAGTTTGAGGAACGATGCCTAAGAGACATTTGGGCAGAAGTTAACGTTGAATAGGGAATAATAAAGTGAGAAAAATTAACCTAATAACATTCATCCCAGCCGCTATGACAACAAAGGGCAGTTTACATTGCGTGAGATCGTGACGTCACTGGCTGGTGCGTTACATGAAGTGGGAGAGGGGCAGGGGGTCAAGTGACGTAAGATGTAACCAGGAAAGGTCAGAGGCTGAGGAAACCAGGAAATTTCATAACCTAAGTAATGAAAGTATTTAAGTATTGAAAAGTGTAAAGCGGCCCCCAGGGGTGGGGGTGAGGGCGCGAGTGGCTGGTCAATGTTTCAATGTATACTAACACTAGCTGGATACTTGACAGTGTTCAAACTGGACATCAGTTAAGGGTCTATGTAATCGCTGATTTCAAAAACGATGACGCTTGTTTAGAAAAAAAATTGAAATGTTATATCATCACACAATATATATATCATCACACAATATATATCATCACATAATATATATATTATCACACAATATATATATCGTCAAACAATATATATATATATATATATATATATATATATATATCATACACAATATATATATATATATCATACACAATATATATATATGTATATATATATATATATATATATATATATATATATATCATCACACAATAAATATATCATCACACAATATGTACATCATCACACAATATATATTTATATATATATACATAATCACACAATATATATATAAATATATATATATATATCATCACACAATATTTATATAATCACACATTATATATATCATCACAAAATATATATATCATCACCCAATATATATATCATCACACAATATGTATGTCATCACACAATATATATATATATCATCACACAATATATATATCCTTACACAATATATATATTGTCATCACACAATATATTTATCATCACACAATATATATACATAAATATATATATCATCACACAATATATATATCATGACACAATGTATATCATCACACAATATATATATCATGACACAATATATATCATCACATAATATATACATCATCACACAATATATATATTATCACACAATATATATATCGTCAAACAATATATATATATCATCACACAATATATATATCATCACACAATATATATATATATATATATATAAAAATACACATAATCACACAATATATATATATATATATATATATATATATATATATCATCACACAATATTTATATCATCACACAATATATATATCATCACAAAATATATATATCATCACCAAATATATATATATATCATCACGTTATATGTATATCATCACACAATATTTATATCATCACACAATATATATATCATCACACAATATATATATCATCCCACAATATATATATATATATCGTCACACAATCTGTTATCTTTATCTTGATACCTGTGACAGGCGATGTCATTTTTTCCCCTTCCGAAAGCTTAAGCTAAAAAAACCTCAGGGGTACCACGTAACGAAACGACGGGTGACTTGGTGCAAGGCTACGGATGCAGCGCCCCAAGCCCCTACCTGCCCAAACAGTTATTTTCATATAGCAAAATAACTTCATGCAACTGGGTAGGTAAATCCCCTCTATGGTGTCATCAAACGACAATTTATGTGAGGTTTTTTTCCCCATTGGTTTGTCAGAAAGAGGCGCAGTTGACAAAAAAAAGGAATTAAAAAAAGTTCCCTATTTTAAAAACAAGGAGTTCCCAGTTATAATAAGGGCGGATTAAGCCATTTTAGTGCCCAAGGCACAAACCAACATGGGTGCCCCCTTCTGCCCGAGACCCCTGATCCTTCACTGACCGTGACCGCTAGTATGTTCAATATTATTCAAAGAAAACGGTTGTTAACAAATATGTTTGTAGTTTGTATTACTATCACTTATATAAAACCTACAATAAAGTATTTCTGTATTAAAATTAATAGTTAATAAATTTTGAAATAATAATAGACAAAAATACTTTATTTTTTATTAGATGAAAAAATCAAAAAGATATTGTCATTTACATTTTAAAGTTTTTTTTTCCTAGATTTACATCTAGTGAAGTTTTTGAGTCTATCGTCAAAGTTCATTATCATAAACAGAGATAAGGAATTGAGCCTTTCTTGTTTCATTGATGATCTATTTGGATTTTTTGTACGTTTCAACTGAGAAAAAGAGCGCTCAGTTGGACAGTTAGTAACCATTAATTTTTAAAATATGCGCAAGGCGATTTCAACATTTTAAAAGGAACACTCGATGTTGTCTCTAACTATTAGTTTGTATAATTCTCCATGATTGAACGTGTTGTTTTCCGATTTTGATGCATGCAACTTGTGGCGAATATATGAATGAAACTGTTGTAGTTCAGTACATAAATTATTGTTCAGATCTTTAGGATAAGCATTTATTAGTTCTTCACAACACTGAGATGTTTGTGATAGTGAATACAAATCAGCACACGTTTTCAAGTTCACATGCTCATTTTGTGTCTATTACTAAGGGGTTCCCGGTCGAATTAATTAAATAATATTATTTTAATATTATTTGTTGAAAATATAAAAATGGTTTAAAAATTTTTATAAAACTTCCCAAAAATTTTTAAAATTCGAATACGACCGCATTATTTATTTACTCTCCCCACTATCTCCATCGACGACTGCGACTTGGATGCTCTTGACAGATTCACATATCTAGGGTCGAACATTTCGAGCACCCTCTCAATGGAGGATGAGAAAAGTGGTAGGATAGGGAAGGCCGCAACTGTCATGGCGAGACTGAAGAAAATAGTTTGGTCCAATGCCAAGCTCACAACAAGAACTAAGCTGCAGGTATACCAGGCCTGCGTACTGAGCGCACTCCTCTATGTATGTGAGTCTTGGACCACATACACCAGGCACGAAAAACGGCTCAATGGCTTCCACCTCAGATGCCTGCGCCGCATCCTTGACATCAAATGGCAGGAAAAAGTCCCCAACACGGATGTCATGTCTCAAACAAATATGTGCAGCGTCCCAGCCATTTTAATCCAAAGATGCCTTCGCTGGCTTGGGCACGTCAAGCGAATGCAACCTGGTCGCATACCTAAGGACGTGCTGTACAGCGAGCTGGTGACAGGGAAAAGGTCAGTTGGACGGCCTCTTCTCAGATACATAGACATATGCAAAAGAGACATGAAAGCGGCCAACATCAACATCTCAAATTGGGAGGACCTGGCGGAGGATCGATCCACATGGCGGGGCATCGTCAAGGAAGGATCACTACATGCCAAGGAGCTTTACCGGGCGGAAGCAGCTGTAAAGAGAGCGCAGAGAAAGGTCAGAAAACACTGCTCCACCGCATTCCTGTGTGGGACATGCAAAAGAGACTGCCACTCGAGGATCGGTCTCACTAGCCACACCAAGAGCTGCAATCAGAAAAGATAAATCTATCGTCTCTCGTAGACGGAAAGATGCCATACATATACATACATTTATTTACAAGCCGAGTGAGTCTGCATGGTCCGCATTATGCTCATTACCATTTACCAGGAGTTTTTTTAAATTTTTTATGCGCTTAATTTTTAAGCATTTATAATTGTACCAAACTTGAATGTGAATTTTTATTATAATGTTTTTCTTCATTTTCATAGCACTTGTCAATTTTCAGTTGTTTCTGGGCTTAAATTTGTTCAAAAAAAATTTTTTTAGGCCTTGTGGTGCCCCCAAACGCTTGGTGCCCAAGGCACGTGCCTTGTTTGCCTAGAGGTTAATCCGGCCCTGGTTATAATGAAAGACTCTCGAACTCTCCGTGCAACAATAATAACTTATTTCTAATCAGATTAAAAGGTCTATCAGGAAACATGTCTTAAAAACACAGCCGTTAATCGCCAGTGATCGAACATCATCAATACCATAATAAGTCCCATATTTCACAGTTGACTGACTTTATACCTACATCTCTCCCCCCCCCTCCCCCAATTCCATGCCCGGCCCCGCCGCGACGACGGTAGATAGCCTCGAACAGGATACGGCGCGGTTATGATTAAATGGGGGAAAAGTCTCTCTACCTGGACCAACTTTCGAGCCATGAGTTTACGTATCTCAAGGTTTCTCAAACTGTTCATTGGGCACAGACCGACAGGAGAGTATTCCACGTTTCAGCACTGACCAGTCACTCCATTTACTCACCGTTGTTTTTATTTTATTTTTTTTATCTTCCTAATTTGTGTTCACTGCTCACGGATAGGTGACTGTGCGCTCGGGGAACCGTGGAACCACCACTTTGAGAAGCTCTGACGTATTAATATCCTTATCGAACCTCATTTTTTTCCCCATTTATACTTTTCGGGTCTAGAGTACACATTTTCGGACGGCTGTGATTGCCGTTGAAGATTGTAGGAAAAACAATTCTGACCAGAATGTATAATTTTAGCGGATTTACTTTTTTTTTTCTTTATTTGCTAGTTTTTTTGTTGTTTTTTCTTTTTTTTTTTTTTTTTTAAGGTTGTTGTGGGGGTTTTTTTTATGCTACTCAAAAGATACAATTTTTTTTTTATGCTACTCAAAAGATACAATTTTTTTTTTTTTATGCTACTCAAAAGAAACAATTTTTTTTTTATGCTACTCAAAAGATACAATTTTTTTTTTATGCTACTCAAAAGAAACAATTTTTTTTTTTATGCTACTCAAAAGATACAAAATTTGTTGGGTTTTTTTTATGCTGCTCAAGAGATAAACAATTTTTTTTTTTTTTTCAAACCTTAAGGATAAAAAAATACCACATTTGTTGAAATGAAGAGAAAGTAATAAGAGCAGAAAACCATAAAAATAAAATATTTAAAAAAACTAAGAAATCGCATCAAAAACGAAAAAATTAAAGAACTGCAAACGATTCACCACTAACCATTTGGTTATTATACCTATTACTCGATCAGAAAACAATTAGTTTTATTTTAAAATGAAACATTTATAAGCATATCGCTAGTACGAAGATAGTCATGAGAAGCGAAGGGCTCCTTAAAGATCCAAACATGCAACGGGGGAACAGCCCCTTGCCAATAACCCTAACGCTTGCAGTCACAGAATACATGCAAAAAATGCACGCTAACATTTACACATACGCCCAAAACAGTCGAGTGACATTTGGAGAGCCCCAACCCCCCCCCCCCTCTCCCGGGGCAACTTTTTTTGTATGTGGTCTTTTGTGGAACCCCTTGATTTGTAACGTGACAGATGTCACACACAAATCATTTGAGACACTGCGGCTTTACTAAAAAAAATTAGGGCAAATTTAAATGTTTAGATCGACTCATAACAATGTATTTTCATAGAAATGCACGCTTAAAAATTTTAGCAAACTTCAGTGGGAACATACTTTGTATATAACCACAGACAATTACTACATTCGAGCTCCTTAAAACTTTGTTTTCAATCTCTTCCGCTATTGCTATAACCTTACCAAATATGATAGTTTAGCACCCCCAATCCAATTAGTTATGGTTACTTTGAAAACTATAAAATTTTTGAAACCACTATCCCTCCTCCCCCCCCCCCCGATATCATGCTCCCCACTATCCCTCAGATGTAATGCTGTGTTACTTTCCGGAGATTTCATGCTCCCCCACTATCCCCTAGATGTCATGCTCCCCCACTATCCTCCAGATGCCATTCTCCCCCACTATCCACTAGATGCCATTCTCCCCCACTATCCCCCAGATGTCATTCTCCCCCACTATCCCCAGATGTCATTCTTCCCCACTATCCACCAGACGTCATTCTCCCCCACTATCCCCAGATGTCATTCTCCCCCTATCCACCAGATGTCATTCTTCCCCCACTATCCCCAAGATGTCATTCTCCCCCACTTTCCCCCGTTGTCATTCTCCCCCACTATCCCCCGAAGCCATTCTCTCCCACTATCCCCCGATGTCATTCTCCCCCACTATCCACTAGATGCCATTCTCCCCCACTATCCACCAGATGCCATTCTCCCCCACTATCCCCAATGTCATTCTCCCCCACTATCCACCAGATGTCATTCTCTCCCACTATCCCACGATGTCATTCTCCCCCACTATCCACCAGATTTCATTTTCCCCACTATCAACCAGATGTCATTCTCCCCTACTATCCCCAGATGTCATTCTCCCCCACTATCTACCAGATGTCATTCTCCCCAACTATCCACCAGATGTCATTCTCCCCCACTATCCACCAGATGCCATTCTCCCCCACTATCCACCAGATGCCATTCTCCCACCCCCACTATCCACCAAATGTCATTCTCCCCCACTATCCACCAGATGCCATTCTCCCTCACTATCCACCATATGCCATTCTCCCCCACTATCCACCAGATGTCCTTCTCCCCCACTATCCACCAGATGCCACTCTTCCCCACTATCCACCATATGCCATTCTCCCCCACTATCCACCAGATGTCATTCTCCCCCACTATCCCACGATTCCATTCTCCCCCACTATCCTCCAGATATCATACCCATCACCCCCGCCTGCTACACTGATCACGTCAGATCGTCCAGCGTCTCTATCTTATTATACAACACTATATTTGACCGGCTTAATAAGCACGAAATGCAAACAAAGAATTTAGTCGCGACCCTCTGGTGAGACCAGGAAGAGAAAACTTGACCTAGCTCTGCGACACACCTTGATTTCAAACGACCTGTCTCACAGGGAACCCCCTTCTCTCCCGTATCTGACTGAAAACGTTCGACTCCATTGTCCTTACCATTTGGCTTTCACACTGACGGATGTTACCGAATTAACGAAGATTTATAAAAAACATAATTAAAAAGTACTTTCACATTAAATTAAAAAGACGGAACAAATACATTTAATCTACAAAATGGAGGCTTTTAGATATATTTTTTTCTTTCTTTCTTTCATTGTTTTAAAAAAAAATTATTTTTTTTTGTGCGGAGTTGCATTTTTTTTCCACCGTAAAGCTTATGACGTTACATTAACCGCGTCTCAACGTCACTTCATCTTGACGTTCGATGTCAAAATGACACTCGAATGACAGCCCACACAGACAGACACCCGCACCAGCGAAAATACTCATGAGTTATTTGCATTTCTCGCCCATTCTATAGTTAATTGGTTCTTGGATCTCTTCTCCTTTACACTTTCTCCAGGTGAGGGGACTCCTCGAGTCGATTTTAGATCACCCCCAGACCCCACACTCTTTACATCTTTTTTTTTCAACTTTTCATCGACGTACAAAAAAAAAAAAAAAAAAAAAAAAAATGATGTAACTTTGGCAACGTTGGATAGGGAACTTGAAGGAAGCTCGTGCTGCTAAAAATAGTTATGACATCATTAGTATCGTACTACGAGGCCATTATAGGTCAAAGTTCAATAATTCTGTCTACCCATGCATTTCGAATGCAGGCTACTAAAAATAGTTATTACATCATTAGTATCATACTACGTGGCCGTAAAAGGTCAAAACTCAATAATTCTGTCTACCCCATGCATTTCAATAGCAGGCTATCACAAGATACATTTTTGTATCCTTTATATTAAGCTCGCTTTTCCTCATGTGTTTCTTTCCGGCTGGGTCTGTGGCAAAATCTTTGGATGGCTAATTGACCAACCTCTCATCAACTCATCGAGCTGAAATTTAGCACATAAACTCGTTGCCAATGACAACACACTCTATCACATTTGCAGCCCAATTTCCCCAACCCCAAAACCCCCAAAAATTAGTTTTTCCTGTGTTTCAAGTTCAAAGGGAAAATGAAGAACATATGATGTCATAAAATATAATTCCCGATAACTGGACTAAATTACATTCTTTATATATATATATATCGCAAGTGCATTAGGTGCGTAATTATAAAAAAATAAAAAATATGTATGTGTTCTGAAATGAGATGTGAAAAAATATCTGGTGTAAAAGCGGGTGGGTCATTAAAATATTAATATAGTTAGGGGGCGTGATAAAGAATGTGTAGTTTCGAGCATAGGGGTTGGGGGGGGGCACCAATTGGGATTCTTATAAAGTGCGTTACTTGAATGCATGTTTTGTCAAACTTTCAGTCGCACCACCCATTACTCGATATTACACAAAATGACAGATTTACACGAAAAACTTCGTTTTTAAATTTTATTAAATTTATTGGTTACATACCTCATCCACGACGGAATGTGTGTGTGTGTGTGTCTTTGTGTGTGTATGTGTGTGCGTCCTAAAATGTCTCGATGATTACCGGATCTAAAGAAACGTATGCGCATCATTAAGACAAAGACTTATCGGTCTCAGGTTTCCGGATGTCATACTAGGAAATGACTTTTTGACAGATATCATTTATCTTTTTCTCCTTCGGTGGGCCGCAGTGCGTGGCTAAGACGACATCTTGGCGCATCTGCACCTGGTGTGGCGAAGCTAAATACCCCCACCCCCCTTTTTTCTGCCTTAATGCAAATTTGTGCAATCTCGGTTTAGGTCAGTTTTTTCCCCATTTTACACGTGGCTTTGTTATCGTCTGCGTGAGTTCAAGGTCTTTGCGTTTCTGAAATAAAGTAGGTAAACAGGCTTAAGGGTGGTGATGGTGCAAAGATTGTTGGTTGTTTGTTGGTGTGGGACAAATTTGTCTAGCTCTAGTTGTTGCGAAATTTAATTATTTTTAACATTGTTAAACTAGGAGAGCGGTTCAACTGTAACAGACGTCGCGTCTTGTAAATAAACTGCTACGGTAAATGACGTTGGATCAATGGTAACAGACCAACGTTATCTTTTTCACGAATGACTTTAGATGTCTGTAACTTGACCTACGCCATTAGGCTAACGACGCTTGACTGACGGCTCTCTTACTTGACTTCTTATGGTGAGGCGAAAGGCTCATAGAACATATGAGTAGTGATATTTATTTAAATGAAGAAAAATCTAAAGGGGAAAAAAACGTTTTGCAGAAATTAGATGAATATAATAAAACTTTTTTTTTGTTGTTGAAAGCTGCTCCTTATTCTTTTGTCCTGTCTGCGGAGGAAGGCTTTTAGCCGAGACCGTCTCCTTTGTTTGTCCCGTTTTCATATTTCAAGCTTCCACATACCCTGTTCCACTATTTTCTTCACACAGCTTGAAAGCAGTCTTTCATTTATTATCCTTATTGAAACAGCCTACATTTTCTTTTAAAGAATCCGCTCTAACTTTTGGTAAGCTGGCAACAATGTGTTAAAGAAATTATATATTATAAATGATAATTAAACTTTAAGATTGTAAAATATGGAATACTTTATATAAAAATAATGTCATACCGTTTCCCGGAAAGCCCATCTTGTCAAACCCATTCTCTTGAAGATATCAAAGATAAATCGTATCTCCGAAACTCTGCCTGTGAAGTAGCATGGCTCAGCCAGCATAATGCATGCCTTGGAAACGTGAAAATGTCTATTTTACAACAATATTGGTGAATGTAATAGTACAAATGTGTTCCCCTTTTTATTGTTTTAAGTATGTAAGAGAATGTGTGTTTTTTAAGTCACTATAATGTTAAAATAGACGAGATGTTGAATCACGCAGTCTACGTGTCTACTCAGGTTAAATTGTCATGCAAACACTCACACAACCAAAAAAAAAATTGAATGTTGAAAGCGAAGTAGCCTACGCGTAATAATTTGATTGATTTTTTTTTTAAACCCACATACCCGAAATAGAGAAGAAAAAATCATTTTTAAATGATTTTTTTAAACATGAGCCTTATCTTTCTAAGAAATCTCACTTGTTTATTTCAAAATATAACGAACGAAATAGACGGTTCTGAAGGCTTAATATATATATATATATATATTCATAGATCTTAACTATTATTTCAATTTTCTCTGCAGAAATCTTCGGTTCGTTGCAACTCTAAAAATGAACTCTAAATGTTATTTCTTTGCCTTGCTTCCCCTTTCTACCGGAGGGCTGGAGGAAAAAAAAAAAGCGATTCATTAAATTCGCACTTAAAATATGTTCATAATAGTTTAAATAACCTTTTTTTGGAGTTTGGTCCAAAAACAAAGGGCTGCTCAAAATTGTGGTCCGTGGACCGCAACCAGGCCACCACCTCTCCGTGCGAACTTTCAATCACAGTTCGGCAGAAAGCAAAAAAAAAAATTAAAAAAAGTATATATTTTTTTTGTTTAAATCTGAAAGGATCTAAAGATGTGCTTCTACCAAAGTCTGGGTGAGCGACATTTGCTTCGGTGTGCATAAGTCTAGACGGCCCGCTTCACTGGGATGTTTACACACAAAACTACAACTCCATTGACCGCGAACTTCTTCTGTACACGCCACGCACTTTCCTCTTTAAATGGAAGGTGGCATTTACACGTGCCATATTGTCTTTTTTGTATGGATGGTTACACTGCACGTCACACACCAACTTTATGTATACGGATCGTCATATAATATTTCCTTCTGTCTTATTTCAGCCAATGAGCTTTAAGCAGCCCGTATCGCCTTCTCTGACGAAAACTATACAGTGTTGCATCCAAATGTAATTAATTAACGCCTAGTTACGGGATGAAAGCTTGTTGGCCAGGCCTCTCAATTAAATAGCAGGCGCGTCATATAAACATTGAACTTTCTCATTTCTTCCCCCCCCCCCTGACAAATGATTGATCTGAAAATCTGCCACAAGCGTAGTTTGAATATTTCGTGACGTCATGAAACTGTTAGATCCGTTTAAGAAAAAAAAAGTTGATTAAATTATTGAATTGCATAGGAACGGCTTCCTCGTGCATCGCCCTCCCTCACCCACCACACCCCTTACACCCCCCCCCCCCACACACACACCTCTTCCTTTAAAGGGGGTGTATTGTATAAATCAAATAGATGCCCCCGCCTCTATTCAATCGCGATGCGACCATATCGAAATCTATAATAAGCCACCTTCCTCACTTGAATAAGGATGTTACCATCCTGGTGACACCGTCATGGTATAATCTATTTTTATCTCTTGACCTCCCCACCCCCCCCCCCCCAACCCATCGGGGAGACGTTTCACTCCATCCGTTCAACAACGGTTCGAGAGTATTATAAAAGGAGGCGTCGCTACTACCTGTTGGACATTCGGGTTAACTCAGACGTCTCGAGTGGACCGGATTCAACGCAAAAGTGCTTATACGTTGTATCGCCTCTTGGTCGTAGGCTCCACTGTCTGCAGTCAATCATCAACTTGATTAAGTCATATCTATATAATTTCCCCTTAAATTCCTGTTCAGTCAAATACGGAGCTGGTTGTTGTGTTTTTGTTGTTGATTTTTTTTCTCCTCTAAAATTAACATCAAAAGATGTTCTACTACTGTGTTATAGCGCTGACTTTCGTTGCGCTCATCTATGGACAAGGTAATTTTTTTTTCCTCTCTTTTTTTCTCTTTTTTAAATTGCTTTAATTAATAATGCAATCGTTAAACTCATTAACATTTAATGGAAAGGAACTCTTTTGCTTATAAATGAAACTAAATTATGATAATAGCTCTCACTTTATTAACTGCAATTATATATATATATATGTATAGACTTTATAATAATTTTAATCATTAATTTAGAATTTTAGAATTTTTAATATTTTGTGTTGCCATCATTGGTTATTATTGATATCGAATAATTAAAATCTTAAAGGTTCTGTAAGAGAGAACTCTTTGTTGCTTTCGCCAAAATTTAAATCGCAGAATATTTAACACACTCCAATAAATGTCCTCATTTTATGATTATGAAAACTTGAGCTGTCCATTGATTTGTATATTGATTTTTCTTTTAGACTATGACTTGGGCACTCTCGCAGAAGAAGAGGTCTATGACATTAACGTCCTAACTCAAACAGACAATGGTAAACACACACAAAAAAAATGATATTTAACATTCCGATATTAAGTCGAGTAATTTGTTTCACATCTAATTTAAGACTTCACCCGACGGCTCATTTGAACACATGGCCAGAGATCTCTCTGGGCAGTGAATTACTACACACGTAAAGTATTTCCGGACACACACACACACACATACACAAACCACAATTGGCATTAAAATTAATTATTGTATCAACGCTTAGATCCTACGTGAATAAAAAATATCTACGAATAAAAATTACCACTATAGCATCTAACTATCCAAGAATACTGTCAATAAATACGTGTAGCCTTCCCAAAATGTTGTTCGCGTTTTAACTCCAACACGAGTGAGTACATTTAAACCAATGCAAACCTCTCCATTTATATTTTAAAAACTCATACTTCTAAAGCAGCGGTTCTTAACCTGTGGTTCGCGAACCCTTTGGGGGTCGAACGACCCTTTCCCAGGGGTCGCCTAAGACCATCGGAAAACACATATACTATACAATTATGAAGTACTAACGAAAATTATTTTGTGGTTGGGGGTCGCCACAACATAAAGAACTTTATTAAAGGGTCGCGGCATTAGGAAGGTTGAGAACCAATGTTCTAAAGGCTCAAAAAATGAAGTTTAATCTGTAGGGGTATTTCCCCCTCGGTTAAGTGTTGGTGTAGGAAAGGGTGGGGGCGGAAGAGGGCTGCCCGCCCCAGGTGGTGCGTTTTTTCTTTGTATGGAAAGGTGTGGGGGGGGGGGTTCTTGGGGGAGGGGCGGCGAAATTCTCTGCCGAGCACCGGGCGGCATTATCCCTAGCCACGCCACTAAGGTCATTGCCCACCTGTTCTATTATATTCGTTACTTGTATTATTAGCAGCCAATTTTTCGAACCATGAAACTTGATTTTGAGTCAGAACAATATGCTGTGGATATTCTTTTTTTTTTAATGTCGTTTCCAACCAAGATATCTATACGCAAAGGAATTAATGTAGGCCAAGAAAGCTCCATCGGGGAAAAGATGGCCCCCGCGGGGGTGGGGGGTGGTTGGCGATTGTAAAACATAATTAAGAAATGTGATTTTTTTTCCGCTTTGAATTTTTTTTTAATTTTCATTGAGCCTACAAGAGTTAAATCACAATCACATTTTCTTTTTAGAATCCACTTTGGGCTATCTTTATATCAGTCTTGTAGCTGATACCAGCGAGCCTATCTTTATTATCCACTTTGTGCTTATTTCAATCACGTTTGTATCACAGCTGATGTGGTGGAGTCGACACCATCTAAGGTTGGGGGACGGTTCAGCTCTCTAGACGCGTTTCAACAAAGTGCACCAAGACCAATAGGTGAGTGCGAGCCGCTTAAATTATCCAGGAGGAAAGACATCTTAATTCACAAGATCTTGAGATTTTCATATATAATGTTTGTTTATTATATGTATTAAAAAAAGACTTCATAGAAATGAAGAACTAAAATTATTATTTTCACCACAAACCGTAGCGTAACTAGGAAGCGGGTGATAGGCATGGTTGTTGACCACACCGGGTGGCCCAGGGGGTAGAGGGGTCGTGACACAAAATGAAAAAAAATATAAATTTTTCAGTCCTCGCTCATGGTAGGCTTCATAGCAGATTTTGGCTACATAAAGCAACTAGAGCAGGTTACCACTAGAGCTGCTTGCCACTAGAGCAGTCAGGTGCCTACCAGAGCAGTGTGTTGCCAACCAGAGCAAGGTGTAATCAGGGCAGACAGAATCTCTCGTAATCCATGAGTTTGCCGCACTGACTGACACAAACTCAAGTAACGGCTATGCTCACAAAAGCATCGACTATAAGTAATCAATTTATCGTCGGATTTTGTTTGGGGGGGGGGGGGTGTGGGAAGACGACAATCTTACCACAAGTGAAATCTATTAATATATATAACATGTACCGCTTCTTAAATAAGAGTAATATTTACAATGGAATTAGAAAAAAAGAAAAAAAAACATTGTCACTTCTTTTGTTTCTTTAGATGTGTGTGTGCCCAGCTCTGGCGAGTTCTACAACATGCCGGAGAGGATCAGCGCCATGTCCACAGGAAGTATCAGCAGCTCCGCATTCCGCTTGTCACAGGACTATCGCGAGGTCAGGATCAGTGCTTACAGTGGATATTATAATATTTTATAATGTATATATATGTATATATATATATATATATAATACAACGCTATTCGACAGCATAATCTGTTCCTATGATACAATTCGTCTGCGAACAAACAACAGAAAAAAAAAAAGCGGAAACATTTGTTTTTTTTAATGGCTCTCAGCTGAGATGTAGTATTCGAGAGGGCAGCAAAAGAATTGTGGTTATCGGTTAGTCTTTCAGTTGGCTTTTTTAAAGATTATTATTAACGTTTCGCGCAACTTTTTGTCCGCTAGCCACAATGGTCATGCGACGATGCTGTCAAATTTGCATACGCAAGTTGATTTTTGACTTCCGTTACGCCTCTGATACACATGTCCCTTGTAAGCGCAGCCGAGGCCGTTCGATTTGTCTAGCCTCCTCTGCAACACCTACGCTATTGTGAATACCTACATGACATTTACCCCATCAAACCCCCCCCCCCTCATAAAATCTACCCCCCCCCCCCCGTTTCCTTTCTCAAGATAGTATTTTCTGTGTAAAGAGTATCCGAATATGTTTATACAATATAAATGAAGGCAGCTTATTATCAGTCTTATAGCTGATACCAGTGATCCTATCTTTATATCAGTCTTATAGCTGATACCAGCGATCTTATCTTTAAATCAGTATCATAGCTGATAAGAGCAATCCTATAAGATTATTCCCTTTGGTTTTTATCAAGGTAATGTTAAATAACAACCATTACAGCCTGGCGTTCTTTGTGTCCGTGCGGATGATAAATGTCTGATTATTTCAGCGGTGCGCCGATTACAATGTCAATGAGAAATGTATGATTATTTCCAGCTGTGCACTGATTACAATGTCAATGAGAAATGTATGATTATTTCCAGCTGTGCGCTGACTTCAGCTCCAAAAAGTTCAGAACCATCGACGGGTCGTGCAATAATCTCAGAAACTGGGGCACGTCCTTCAAGCCTGTCTCGCGCATCTTACCTGCGCGATATCAAGATGGTAAGTATTTTAATTCTCTTTTCTATTCTTTTGATTGGAAATGAACAACAACAAAGCAAAAACAATATGAAGAATATTAGAAACGAGTAATTTATTTGATAAATTTACCAATGTGTAAAGGGCGAACACATTACAAAGCTAGACAACCTATTTAGCACGAGGATTTTATTGCTGAACTGTCATAAAAGTAATTCAACTCATTATAAGAGTGTTGAGTGTTCATAAATCTTTAAAGTAGATTAATTAGTCACAATCAATTTGTTTGAACAAAAAAATATACGTTCAGTTTTAATAATGATCACACAGAATACTATTCTGTACTATTAAATAGCAATGTAAACGCTTCGGCTTCTGCGAAATGCCTTCAATAGTTTGTTGAATGATATTGTTTCGGCATTTCAGCAAAGCCTGTTCTAAATGATTGTTTTGAATAGACCGGCGTTTGAGATAATGACGTTTCTTGTATTCCCGTTAGGTGTCGGTTCCCCCAGAACGAAAGCCAGCGACGGCACGCCCCTGCCCGGGGCACGCTTTGTGAGTCTGGCCGTCCACCCGGCCGTCACCGATCTGACCAGCAGGCCAATCATCGCCATGCAGTGGGGCCAATGGATCGACCATGACATCACCGGGTTCGCCGCCGCCACAAGTAGGTTTTAATGTCGCAAAATCTAAACCAGAATTAAAATAGTAACAGTTAAATGAAAAATGTGTGGTAAAAAGTGAAATACCCTTAGGTTCTAGTCACTTAAGATAAGGCTGCGACCATTCGTATCCGGGTACCATAAGTGAGAAGTGAGGCTTAAAAACTATTTAAAATATTATTGTTGGGTTTGTAAGACAAAATGAGGTATCAAATGAAAGATGATTGAATGGATTATACGTTTGTAAACTTAATTCTTCAGTTTAACTAAAATAAACTACCACAAATGACATCCGAATGGCATTGAGTCTAATGGGACACGGGTGCGAATGGTGGCGCTGCGTGTCCGGGTCCAACAATAATATAAGAAATCGTTTTTTTTAAATCTCAACCTCTCCCTTCTGGTACCCGGGTACGAATAGCCAATTCGTTAAGATAATGTTTTTCTCTTGAAATTTCGATTTTAATTGTCACTAATAATATGTCACTAATATTTCCCTTTTTAGGTCACTTAAAACGTTAGTTTGCGCTAGATAATTTTTAAAAAAATGCCAATGATATCTTCTTCTCCTAATTTTAAATCCAAAGTGCGTTCAGGTCTAATGTAAACTAATTACCAACAAAAACATGAGAATGTTAAGTTATTTTCTGTGGTATCTAAACAGGTCCCAATGGACCGCTCATCTGCTGTGGACCCAACAACACCAACCCACCGGCTAACCTTGACCCGTAAGTGATTCGTGTTGTACTTCGAGGTTCTCAAATCGCTTAGTACAACTGGCTTAGTATTTGTGATAATCGCATTGAAACCTACTTTGACCTTTAAAGATATCTAAAGAAGTATTTCATCCCCCCCCCCTAACCCCATCCCACCATTTTTTCAACCAAGCTCAATTGTTTTAGCGATTTAAAATGCTGGGCTACAAATAAAAGGGAGGGAATTTAATAAATAAGTTCATCATCTTAAGTTTTCTTACCTCCATTTGCTTAACTCTTCGAAATCCTTCCTCTCTTAAAACTAGAATCCACAAACGATTTGGGTGAGAGAGAGAGAGGGAGAGAGCGAGAGGGAGAGAGAGAGGGAGCGAGAAAGCGCTAGAGGGAGAAAGAGGGAAGGACTTAGAGAGAGGGAGGGAGAGTTAGAGAGAGAGAGATATATCTAGAAAGAGATCTAGAAAGAAAGCTAGAGAGAGAGCTAGAGAGAGAGAGATAGAGAGAAAGATATAGAAAGAACTGTAGAGAGAGAGCTAGAGAGAGTTAGAGAGAGAGAGAGAGTTAGAGAGAGAGAGAGAGTTAGAGAGAGATAGAAAGAAAGAGATCTAGAAAGAAAGCTAGAGAGAGAGCTAGAGAGAGAGAGAGAGAGAGAGCTAGAGAGAGAGAGAGAGAGAGCTAGAGAGAAAGATATAGAAAGAACTATAGAGAGAGACCTAGAGAGAGTTAGAGAGAGAGAGATGTACCTTATTGATAAAACATCCCATGGCCGACATTTGAACATTTTAAAAAAAAACTATTTTGATCTCCACAGCAACTGTTTCCCAATCTTGTTGCCCGCAAGCGAGGAGGACTTTGTGGGGACGTGCATGTCGTTCGTGAGGTCTAACGCGGCGACTGACGCCAATGGCTGTCAGCTGAGTAAGTTTTGATCCTACAAGGATTTTTTATGTGGTGGTCACCGCCCTGAGTTCTGGGGCGTTCACATTTTATAAAAAGATATAAATTACTGTTTTGTATATTTTTGGGCGAACTTTTCAGAGCTCACCCCCGGCTGGCATTAAGTAAAGACGCGCCACTGCTTGTTTTGTTTATAAGGTCTGTTTGGTTTGTTTGGTTTGTTTGGTTTGTTTGGTCTGTTTGGTCTGTTTGGTTTGTTTGGTTTGTTTGGTTTGTTTGGTCTGTTTGGTTTGTTTGGTTTGTTTGGTCTGTTTGGTTTGTTTGGTTTGTTTGGTCTGTTTGGTTTGTTTGGTTTGTTTGGTTTGTTTGGTCTGTTTGGTTTGTTTGGTTTGTTTGGTTTGTTTGGTTTGTTTGGTCTGTTTGGTTTGTTTGGTTTGTTTGGTCTGTTTGGTTTGTTTGGTTTGTTTGGTTTGTTTGGTCTGTTTGGTCTGTTTGGTTTGTTTGGTCTGTTTGGTCTGTTTGGTTTGTTTGGTTTGTTTGGTTTGTTTGGTCTGTTCGGTTTGTTTGGTTTGTTTGGTCTGTTTGGTTTGTTTGGTTTGTTTGGTTTATTTGGTCTGTTTGGTTTGTTTGGTTTGTTTGGTCTGTTTGGTTTGTTTGGTCTGTTTGGTTTGTTTGGTTTGTATGGTGTTGTTTGGACTTGTTTCTATAATTTGTTTTTAGGTTGAGAATAAAAACTCTAGGAAATAAAACAAAATGTTATTTTTCTTTTACATTTTGGCAATAAAAAAGGGGGGGGGGTTGCTTTCTTTAAAAATGTTCCATAGAAATAATTATTCAATTATTTTTTTAGACATAGGGATATGCAAATTAAAATTCTCCCCCCCCCCCGCCCCCCGCAACTCATAAAAAAAACGCTGGATGCTGCTATACGTTGCTAGACAGGGGTAGACAGTACTTGGGGTGGGGGGTGATGAGGTCAACTTTGTGTTTACCAATTGTTGTTTTTAAATGTATCATTTTCTGTCATTGCTAATTTTCATATGAAGCCTAGCTCTAGGCTGGGGTACTGCGTTATTTAAAACCACCTTAATAATAATAATAATAATGATGATAATCTCTCCCCCCCCCCCCAAAACCCCCAGTCCTACAAACATGCACATTTATTTTTTTTAAATCTCGTAGAAAGTAAAACTCTGTGTGATATTATTAACATTACGTACGGAAAAAAACTTTCAAAAAAAAGACGCAAGTTTAAAATAATCTACTTTAAAATGAAAGAAAAAAGCCTCGTCAATGGATTTAAAAGTACGATCAATTTTTAAAAAAATGTAATCCAGTTCGAACCAAAGCCTCTTCTTTAGTGAGTATAGACCGACAGAAAGGGATTTTCTAATTTGGGCCGAAACTAGGCCGAAATTTAATAAAGACTTTCGGCTGAAACCGAAATTAAACCGAAATTTAACTTTTTGGTTTCGGCCGAAACCGAAATTAGGCCGAAAGGGATCAAATGGCCACTTTTGGCGCCAAAACCGATAGTAGTTATATTTAACGGACTAATAATGTACGATAATTTTTATTTTTTTTTAAAATGAACTTTCCACCCTACCCCTACCCCCCCCCCCCCCCCCCACACCTTTTTTTGTGTGCTTAAGTCAAGATGTCCTTGAAAACATCAATTTTATCCGAATAACCGCTTTTTGTCTCTCGTCCAGAACCAAGACGTCAGGTCAGCTCAGTTACGCCATTCCTCGACGCCTCGCAGGTTTACGGGTCAACGGATGCCGCGGCCGCCAGCGTCAGAGACGCCGGAGGTAAACAAATGATATCTATAGTTTTTTTTTTTTTTTAATGCATATTATACTTTGATTTTGTGAAGAATTTTAAGAATTATCAACCAAAGAAATTTTAAGTGAGTGAAATTTTCTACACAAAATATATTTACAGGTTATAATTTTACCCGATTGAAAATAAAGAGTTCACGTCGGGGATAATTTGTAAAAAAAAAAAAAAAAAAGTAATTCTTATGATTATAATTTTTTAGGTCATTCTTGTGCGATACTCCTGCCTACATTCATATACCTGACTACGTAGATATACCTGACTACTTAGATGTACCTGTCTACTTAGATACACCTGACTACTTACACATACCTGACTACTTACATATACCTGACTACTTAGATACACCTGACATCTTATATATACCTGACCACTTAGATACACCTGACTACTTACACATATCTGACTATTTATATATACCTGACGGCCCATATTTACACCTGACTACTTGTTTATACCTAACTACTTTTTGTTCAAATTCCCCGATTTTCATGATTTTTTTTCACATATCTACAATATGCATAGAAATGTCCTCATTGGCCTTTGTAGAACATAGTTTACAATTAAACAGCAGATTTCATTTTTATTGCAAGAACTCAATAAACTTCCATTATTTTTCGTTCTTTTCGTTCTTCAGATTTCCTTCTCAAAACTAAAAATGAAATTTTTTTGCCTGAGAACGTGAACGGTTCATGTATTCGCAGACCTGGGACGAATGACTACTGCTTCCTCGCAGGTCAGTGGCAGTGTCCTTAATTAAGGTGGACTCGCAAAATATATTATGTCCAGTCAGTGGTAGTGTCCTTAATGAAGGAGGACTCACAAAATATGTTTTGTCCTGTCAGTGGTAGTGTCCTTAATGAAGGAAGATTCTCAAAATATATTATGTCCTGTCAGTGGTAGTGTCCTTAATGAAGGATGATTCTCAAAATATATTATGTCTAGGATATACACGATTTTTTTTTCTTTTCGTAATAGAGAATTACAGAGAGACATCTTCCTGCCGAAAGACATCAGTTATTATTCTAGATGAAATGTTTCTCATCAAAGTTCACGAGACATAAATTCATCGTTGATCAAATTGACTTTATCGAAGAAGTAAATAAAAAATTAGCTAAAACTTAAAACATAATTAGATGTCAACAAAAATATTAGCTAGAAGGTTAATATATTTTTTTTATGGATCCGCTTCGTTATTACTACAAAGTAACGTATCGAGATTTGATTCGTGGTCTTATTTCAACTTTAGAAAACTTCAGTTTATGAGTGATATTTGTCTAAAACTTTTCCAAAACCGAAGATGCACATCGGTAAGTTGCCGTGATAGTAGTTTTTAAACAAAAAAAAAAACAACGTCTTTGATTGGTTACAGGTGACTTCCGGGTCAACCAGCATCCGTATCTGCAATCTCTCCACACCGTGTTTCTACGTGAGCACAATAGAATCGCCAGGAAACTCAGAGCCCTTAGGCCAAAAGATTCAAACGAAAACATCTTCCAGATGACCAAAAAAATCATTGGAGGTAAGTTTGCATTTTTAATTTTCTTTTTTTTTAAGGCCTTACGTTGTCAACCCAAATGAATCTTGCATGAAAACGAAGTGCGGGAGGCAAGTAAAGAAAGCCTCACACGCCCATCCATCCTTCCATACATCCATTCCATCTCTCTGGCGGTACAGCCCGTGTAGGGCTTCCGCCTGACTAACCACTTCCACTCAGACATAACTGATGATTTTCTTTTCCATGCTTGGACTCCCACCTGCTGTAGATCTTTTGTCCACATTATCCATCCATCTAAGCCCAGGCTTGCATTTGAGTTCACCTTCTTCAAATAATTTTAATGCACGTTTCCTGCATGGCAATACGGCCAATAGACTAATTTTTAATAAGGCATTGAAATTTTAATCACAAATATTATTTTTTTTATTTACCACATATAAGCTAAGGTATTAATTTCTTGTGTTAATTAACCAAATCAGTTTTTTGAAAATAAAATAAATAACACATAACGATTATATTTAAGAATCTGTTGTTATCCATAGTAATGAAAATGTGATTTTTGTTTCTGCCACATGGGTTAATTCGCTTTGGTCCATTCATAAATATCTTAGTTGATTCCCTTTTATCCATGGTCGAAGAGTGTAATGCTTTTTTAAAATAAGTTATTGTGTCTTTTGTGTATGGTTAGAATGGTTGGGAGGGCGGAAAAGAGTATGGGGGGGACCTCACAACAGCGCTTCAGCAGGGGCGTTATCGCGATACTAATTCAACGGGGTCTCACAAAAGTAATTCAACAGGGAGGGGACTCACAATAATCTTTTTGCAGGGGAACTTCACAATATTGCTTCAGCAGAATGCACTCACATTAGCTCTTCAACGGTGGAGCCTTATAATATTGCTTCTGCAGGAGGTGTCACAAGAATCCTTCAGTGGGGGTGGGGCCTCACAATAGGGCATCAACCGGGGGAGCCTTACAATAGTGCTTCTACAGGAGGTGTCACAAGAATCCTTCAGTGGGGGTGGGGCCTCACAATAGGTCATCAACCGGGGGTGGGTGCTCACAATAGTTTTTCAGCAAGAGGGGCTCATCAGAGTGCTTCAGCAAGGGGTGGGGCTGTACTTGCAGCCCCTATATATTTCCAGCAAATAAATTGATATTTAATAGAACTCTTCTCGTTTCTGCCCCATGTCATCAGCTGTGCAGCAGTCTGTGACCTACAACGAATGGCTGCCCGTCATCCTGGGCCAGACCGCCACGAAGCTCAGGCTGATCTCCAAAACCGGAAGGACCAAGTTTCAACCCAAGGTCGATCCCAGGATTCTCGTCGAGTTCTCCACGGCGGCGATGAGATTCGGTCATTCGCTGATCCCCGCAGAATTCCCCATCGGGGATCGCCGTGTTCCCCTCAGGCAACTCTTTAACAGGTAGGCCCTATTCATCGACGGTTCTCACCTTTAGAACGGTTTACCCTCGTTCTTGTACACAATTGGACTTAATTTACGCTTGGACAGTTGGCAAATATCGGGTTTTATCTTAATTTCCAATGTACATGGGCGTAGATTCTTATCTTTGAAAAAGGCTTTCTTTAAAAAAAAAATTAATAATGTTTAATAATGTTGGGTCGATTCTTAAAATTATATTAATTAATTATGAACAAGAAATCATCGCTTAGGACACACGTCATCTTGTGCAGATGGTATATGACACACTTCTCGTGTAGATCTATTGGCAGTATTTTCTATTATATAAATACATCTATTTTTTTTTAATTTTCACCTCAATATCTTTCTATAAAGATAACATATAAATCATGTGTCACATTTTTAAAAAAAAATCAGACCTGGTGATGTTTTGGACAATTTAGATGACGTGGTCGCCGGAATGGTCGGCGTCGGGACACCGGGAAAGAGAAATACACAAAAAGTGGACCGGAATTTCGGTACGGATTGTTTTTTTATATTATATCATACAGAAGAAGATCTCATATTAAGTTTTATTAACCAGATAATGTCTAAGGTCCAGTTTTATTAACCAGATAATATCTAAGGTCCAGTTTTATTAACCAGATAATGTCTAAGGTCCAGTTTTATTAACCACATAATGTCTAAGGTCCAGTTTTATTAACCAGATAATGTCTAAGGTCCAGTTTTATCAACCAGATAATGTCTAAGGTCCAGTTTTATCAACCAGATAATGTCTAAGGTCCAGTTTTATCAACCAAATAAAGATTTGGTAGCGGTCGAAAGACACATGGCCAGCCTTAGGCCATTGCAACCTATGCGGCCGCAGTAGGCCGCGCACTTTCATAGGCCCCGCCCCGAATTTATTTTCTAATACAAAATCTTAATTTTCACTTATTATCCTTATTCCTACCCAGAAAAGGCCCCGCGCAATCCGTTTCGCAAAGGGCCCCGAAATTGCTAGGGTCGGCCCTGGAAAGACATGATATATATTATAATTTAGATATTTTAAAAAATATCAAAATTGTGAAATAAATAGGGGGGGGGGGGGTAGTGTAAAGTATTAAGTCAAAGGCAAGGATTGTATTTATGAGAGACCGATACTGATGTAATTATTGAATCATTCGAAGCATCAAATGTAGGAAATTCATTTTTTGTTAAAAATGGAAAACCCATTACGAAATATTTAAAAGTCTTTACAATGTGAATTGTTTAATGCAATAAATGTATGAAAATTTTTTTTTAACTCTTGTTTCATACAAAACAGTGGTAGAAATCACCAAACACTTGTTTGAGCCACCCACTGCCCCCAAGAGGGGTCTTGACCTTGTCTCCTTCAACATACAGCGTGGCCGTGACCACGGCATCGCCCCTTACACGACGTACCGTGCCCTTTGTGGACTGAAACCAGTCCGTGGATTCAACGATGTCAAAGCCCTGGGACCGAACGCAGCCGACTTGGCTAAAGTATACAAGTAAGTGAAACAACTCTACCAGTAGGGAAAACATACATAGAGCAAGTGAGTTAAACAACTCTACCAGTAGGGAAAACATACATAGTGCAAGTAAGTGAATTAAACAAATATATAAGTAGGAAAAACGTACATAGTACAAGTATTGTATCAACAATTTCACAAGTAGGGAAAACATACATAATGCAAGTAAGTGAATTAAATAATTCTACCCATAGGGAAAACAAACATAATGGAAGTAAGTGTATTAAACAAATCTACCAATTGGGAAAACATACATAGTGTAAGTAAGTGAATTAAACAATTCTACCAATAGGTAAAATTTAAAAAAAAGCTGTATACCACAGAGTCAAATAAAACAGTTGCACATGAAGGTCATTTTAAACTGTTGTAAAATACGGTATAATAAACATTTGTACAATTATGTCAAATAAAACGATTTCTACAAGTAGGTGAAATAAAAGACTGGGTACAAGTAGGTTAAATAAGATTATGAGTACAATTAGGTCAAATGAAGCAATGTGTACAAATAGTTTAAATAAAACTATGTTTACAAGTAAGGTCAAAGAAAACAATTGTATGAGTAGTTATCTAAATTGAACTTTTCCTTGCAGATCTGTTAACGACATTGACCTATTTACCGGCCTGGTCCACGAGCCGGTCGTCCCAGGGAGTAACGGCCTGGTGGGCCCGACCTTGGCCTGTATCCTCGGCACACAGTTCTACAACTTCAAGTTCGGCGACAGATTCTTCTTCGACACCGACGACAAATCCGTTGGCTTCACAGACAGTGAGTTCGATCTTCATTCTGGACAGAATTTTTACTTTGTTCTTTGTTTTTTTTGCTTATTGTGGTTGTAGTTCTCTTTCAAATTAAGGATGTTATGTCTTTCCAGTATGTATTCATTGATTTTTTTTAATCGTGAGAGTATGTAAGTTTGTGACAGAAAATAACGCTCATTGCCTGTTGCTTTACATGTAATTTATAAAAAAAAAAATTTACTTTCCCGAAATTGGAATAGTAAATATGTAGTATTTGTTTTCTTCTTTATTATTTTTATTATTATATTCCTATTAGTTTTAAATTATACACACACACACACATCTATATATTATAATTATTACTTTTTAAAAATTAATTATTGTTTTTATTTTCATTGTTATTATTATGTATTATTATTTTGCTCATAGATTTTGGTTCTTATTATTCTCAGAACAACTGCAGTCCCTAAGAAAAGTGACTCTAGCTAAAGTCATGTGTGCCAACACCAATATTAAGGCCCTGCCAAAAGACATCTTCAAATTCCCTTCAAGGTAAGTTGCTGTCTTATACTCTGTGGCATTGACTACTGCTATTGTAGTGGGGTTTAGTGTTTCAAGTACTGATCGACTGTGTCATTTGAAGTAAGGATAACGAATATAGCATGAGGACTTTGTCCGTGGCTCGAATGCAATAAACTAACTGGCAGACGACCATTGACTGTGCCCCTATAGAAGCCCCTATAAAAGCCCCTACAGAAGCCCCTATAAAATCCCTTACAGAAGTCCCTACAGAAGCCCCTATAGGAGCCCATACAGAAGCCCCTATTGAAGCCACTATAGAAGATGTTCGGAATATAACTTTAACGTGTAACAAAAAAAAGGGTAAATTATCCAAAAACGTTGGGGGTTTTCTCTTGTAACGTCTATAAGGTCTTACGCCTAGGATAACCATATCCTATTACTAATAGTATTAGTTCTTTGTTGCTTGCTGGGAAATTATGTAAAAGTAGAAATATGTTCAGCTGTCTTAGTGCAGTCAATAATGTCTTCAATGTGCTGTCAGTTCGTCACAGCTTTTTTTTAAAATATATTTTCAAGTCAAGTATTTGATGGGTTAGCGCCAAAATTACTAAATCGAAATAATGCGTGGATCGTTATTAATATACTTTAATTCAAATGACAAGATTTCTCGTCTGCAATTTGATGCCGATAAAAGAAAATTGTATTCAAGCCAGCTCGCACGTCACTGAAGATTCTTTTATGTCAATGGTTTTTCTGATTTATCAGTTATACACTTGTGGTGTCGAGGGGGGGGGAGTGTAATAAAAACATCAATGTTGGGGAATGGGCTCCAAAAAATGCAGGCGACGCCTCCGGGTATATCTCTGATGTTTCTCATTTAGTATAAAACACTTCTGGTATATCATTGACACATCGTTGTTATTTCATTTTATAACTTGTCCACTTATGGTGTATAACATTACTATCTATATCTTTTCCTTAATGTTGTATTCTAACATTACCTTCTATATCTTGTCCTCTAATGTTGTATATCATTACCTTCTATATATCGTCCCCGTATGTTGTATAACATTTCCCTCTATATCGTGACGTCTGATGTTGTATAACATTACCTTCTATATATCTTCCACTCAGCTCCAACCCCTTGATCGATTGTGACAGCCATGAAGGCCTTGACCTCTCCTTGTTCGCCTAAATGGACAATGTTGGATGTTACATACTCTCGACGATGTTTCTGATTTGTTTTTAACCCCCTCCCACCTTTGTCCATTACATCGAACTACTGAAGACTCGTCCTCGCATTCTGCGATAACTAGATTGATATATATATATATATACGTCATCGTAATGCATCAATGGCATAAAAAAACCAGTGTACTATAATTATATGATTAAATCTACCACAGGGATTAGCGATCTCCATAAGGAGAATCGAGTTTATACAAAGTCAAGGTCTCATTTATGTCAAGAAGTCATTTTTTTTTATAATTTTATTTTTATTTTATAATGATATTATTAGATATTGTGCTTCTTTTGTGATGCATGGTTGAGTTCAAAATTTGTACAAAATGTACGCCCCAGGTTGGGATGTTCCGCTTACAACCCCCAATTCATTGATATATATTTTTTTTGTATTGTTATTGTTGGTTTGATTACACTAAGCATAATATGATTTAATAAAATGTTGAGAAAGCTTACAACTGGATTGTTTGTGTTGTTTCTTTGATATTTAGGCCATGAGAGAAGCAAATCTTTACAGTCGTTCATAGTGTTTGAAGTATAGATGGTATATTAGAAGCTCTGTGCCAATGTATTGTTATTGGAAGCCGTGTGCCAATGTATCGTTTATCTTGTATTTTTTAATTTTTTTTTTTAATTTGAAAGATATTAATGCGTTTTCATAGAGAGGAACAAAAATGACAACTACATTTGTATCCATAATTAAGTTTGTACCGTAACTATATATATCGACTTCTGTTTTGCGTGAATTGCTTTTCAACACATCCATAATCCACGCATAGGCATCGAAATATACAACCTCTTCCAACTCCCCACCCCCCCCCCCCCCACACACACTCCCATCAAACCCTGAACACCCTTGCCGAATTCGCCTAGCGTTATAAAAACTATCACAATCCGCCACATGATTATTCAAAGCGTCAAAATCTTGTAATTCCCGTTTAGATCTTGTCTGCCCCCTCACACACCCCCCCCCCTTTTTTAAACCCTATTGCGCACCATCGTGCGCTCTCATTCGATGCTTCCCGCATTCGTACGCACCAAATGCGCACTAATGGAAATATACAAACTAAGCATCGTTGGGTGCATGGAGCACGGTCTGGAATTATCTGTATCCGTAGATACTGTGCACGTCTTCCAGTATTTTTAGCACGCGCATCGTGGCTGTGTTGCCGCAGCTCGTGTTTCAAAAAATTCTTAAGCACTTGGAATAACTAATCTACTTATTGAACAGACTTAGCAAACACGACCACAAACTGTGATTTTTGTTATCTTTTTTTTTTTAAAGTGTATGCATCTCGTGATTCAACTATCAACAACACTTTACATATATTTGAATCGCCATCAAAAGTCAATCATGGCCATCAAAATTTAATTTCCGATTCTATCTGCGTATCATTACGCCAAACTCGCTTCATTTAGTGTGCGTTCCTAAAAGAAAAGTAAAACCATTTCGATTTCATCCCATTCCTTTGGGTGCGAACACAAAAAAACAAAAACAAAAAACTGTTATCACTAGTGCCGCATAAAAAGTGGGAAGTGTGGCGCCGTGCTTCGCCTTACGGTTTCGCTTGTAATCCTGAAGACCCCCTCACATTTATACTTTGTTTTTTTAAATAATCGAATGACTTACGTCTTATGTTTTATGACTGTAAAATGTTAACAAAATCAGACGACTTGAACCCCCGCCGCCACCACCCAACCCAACTCCACCGCAATTGTCAGTTAATCAATTGGAAAATACAATAGTAAAAAAATAATTCTAGAAAAAAACTTGTTTATTGAAAGCAATGATAATTAGTTCATTAGTAAAACGTAATTTTTATGTGAGGTAATTTTGAAAAAGTAAACCAATTCCAATATCTAGGATCTTTAATAAATGAAAGAAATGAATTACGGATCACTAACTGAAATAAAAGAAAGAATATCGACCGGAAAGAGGGCATTCTTCAGTCGCCACAAAATACTCGAAAGTAAAAAATATTGCAAGAAAAACTAAGAAAACTATGAATGCAGCTGTAATCAGACCAGTTGTAGCATGTGCACGGGAAACGTGGACCCTAACAAAAAATGGTAGGAAACCTATTAAACACATTGGAGAGATGAGTTCGGAAATTTACGGCCCAGCAAAGGATTAATATTTATGGAGATTACGTCGGAGGAATCATTACATCATGCCACACTAGTAGCAAAGTAAAATTTAAAAAGGTAGGCTACGCTGGGCACATAAATGCCAAATGACAGAGGAGTGAAGAGGGTGCACCACCAAAACTCTAGAGGAAAACGGTTCAAATGGATAAATGTAGACCTTTTAGGCTTATGAAGGAGCGATGATGAGGAAAGGGATCTACAGCATGCTGGGAATCCAAGCATGGAAAAGAAAAGCATTAGTTACGTCTGAGTGGAAGGAAGTGGTGAGGCAGGCCAAAGCTCTTTACATGGGATTTAGCGCCATATTATAGAGATGGATGGAATTTTTAAAATGATATATGTTCGTTGTTAAAAGCATGGGTATTTTACCATATATTCGCTTACCACCGATAGGTACTCATTCGAAATTAAATGAATATGTAAACTTACTGCAGCTGTCTATCACACGTGTGTAATACAAAATAGTAGTACAAAGTGTTGATGGCGTACCCTGTGGTGGGAACACAAAAGAAAGTATAGATTTTAAGGGACATGTATTACCTCTTGGCTGAAGTCACAACGAATTCGAGAGAGAGGTAAAAAAGCTTTTTTATGGAACAAGAGAGAAGTCTGTTACAACAATCACAGAGACAAGTTTGTTACAACAAACACAGAAAGAAGTGTGTTACAACTAACGCAGGGAGACGTGTGTTCCAACTAACGCAGGGAGACTTGTGTTATATCTATTACAGAAAGAAGTGTGTTACAAAAGGCACAGATGAAACTGCAAAAATAAATTTCACTATGTCCTTACTTTCCCATTTATCTATTGACAACCGTCCAAATCATTCATATATGTACAGACATTGTGTACCCTTGAAGCAGAAAATAATTATTTAAGCAACCTCATGTAGTAAGGCAAATGGGTTGGGGGGTGTGCATCGACGTAAATAACATGACCAGTCTGTGTCGGAATTTTATTTGCGCGCGATTGTAATGTTAGGTCGTTGTTGTACAATTTGTTTGATTTTATTCGTAGTGTTCAAAGGACTTTTAATTGTTTCTTCTTTTTGTTTTTTAATTAGTTAAGTGACGACTGAAAAGCGTATCTACTGTAGGCTTATTAGATAAATGTAGAAAAACGAATCCTACGGTAATTTGTGTACAATCTAATATAGTTTATCCTTTTTTTTTAAAAAAAAAATAATTTCTAGGGAACTGTGAAATTAAAAAATGTGCTTAAAAGAGATATTTCTATTCAATATTACAGCCTTGTTTATTTTATATATATATATATATATATATATATATATATATATATATATATATATATATATATATAGATAGATATATTTATTTATTTATTTATTTAAAATACGAAATGTATTTCATTTACTTTATTGAAATGTATAAGTAGGTGTCACGTTAGTTTTCTAAATTGGCTACTCTTAAATTTGGTGAGACCTAGAGATGGCTCAATAAAGACGCGAAGCGGTGAAATTATACTGTTATCGGCCATTTGTTTGACGGGCGGTGGTCTGTATCCTTGAACCAACCACGGCTGTCCTAGCAATGAAAGGAAATGTTCTCACTGTCATATCAAGTTGAAGCGGCTCACTATCTGCGCCAACATTGCAGGTCCACGTGCCCGTCGCGAGAAAACAATGGCGCGATAGGGGGGGAGTGAGGGGCGCTTGTTGATGTAAGGAACAGAACGTGGGGTGCAGGCAGGTGAGAGGGGAGCACGAGGGTGCTGGATTAAGAGATTAGTGGTCATTTTAATCACCCCGGGTGTTATACTGTCTTAATCCAACCTTTCTCCACGCGACCAGGAGATCAATATTTGCAAGTCCGCACGGATGACTGCGCATGCGTCAAGGCTTTTCTAGCGCAGTGGTCAGTTTAAAATAACTGAACATAGTGCAGTGGTCAGTTTCCAGCATTGAGCTGCCAGTTTGTAAAATGAAGTGACAATTGACCATTAAGTACAGTGGTCATTCCTGGTGTTTAAGAAAACAAATACTGCTGGTTGTCAACTGCATCCTGGTCTATTTCCAGTTGTCTAGATTAAGTCTTTCCATTGGATAACATAGTCAAGGGCAGGCACGCACCTAGGAAATTATGGGCCGTGGGCAGCTGACAGAGCTCGGGCCCCTTTCGTGTTTCAAACATGTGCGTATATTTAAAATAACTCGAAAAAGGTCGTGCCCCCATCTAGCTCCGGCCCATGATAATTGTCATGGTTGTCCCCCCTAGGTGTGGGTCTGTCAAGGGCGAGGTCCGGCCTTAGGGTATTCCATTTCGCTGGATCGGGCCTGGGGGGTGGGGGGACGTCGCTCTTCGTGAGCGGTCGGTCAAGAGCTTCGAGCTCAGTACCGCTTCTGCAGATTGTTGTGTCGAGGGCGAGAGAGTGAGGCTCGCGAATTTGGCAACCTTCACCCACTTCAAACTAAAATTCAGCTGAAGTCCAGGCTACCATTCAGATCGAATATTACCTTGGTCATCTCCGCGCGCGAAGGACGAACAATAAGTAGTGGTCAGTTGTATACACTGCCCTGGTTTAAATATATGGGTTGCAGCGTTCAATACAATGTAGAGATCATTTTAAAAAGAGTCAGTTATCAGTCATATAAGTAGAAGCGAGCTACATAATTGATGCTGTATAATCTTCAGCTCAGATTTTCCAGCGTAATTCACTGCAGCATGTATAGCACTGAGTTAACCTTGACAACTGTGGTGATGGCAGTGATGGTAATCTTTAATAAGTGGGTTTTGTATGTTGTTGTTTTTTTACAAATCTTAATCTTAAACATTTCAATGGGGTTTTATAAGATGGGAAACACATACGTTTTCAGAAGAATTGATAAAATGTTGACTTAGACTTCAGTCTTCTCAGCACTTGGTATTTTTAGATTAAATGTTGAATCACATACATACACACACATATATATATATTTATTACTTTATTTACCTATTTATGTATTTACTAATCTATTTATTTATTTATTTACTTATTTATTTGATTTATTGATTTATTTACTTATTTATTAATTTATTTGTTTACTTATTTATGTATTTACTTATTCATTTATTCATTTTTATATAGAGAGATTGTTTTAGTTGTTTACATCTCATAAGATTAGAACCCTCATAAATAATGCACCTTTGTTCAATATAAATTGTTACGATGGAAGATATTGTATTCAGCGTTCAGAGTAATAGAAAACTTTACAGGCAAGTCAGCAGTCTGAGTTTAAACCACCACTAGGAACGTTTTTGGGGTAGTGGGGAAGGGGGGTGGCTGGCCGGCGGGGGAGGGGGGGGGAGTTTTGACAGCTGATAGTGGACCGGTCTTGTTCAAATTTTTAGTTCGGTGCACTATCACGACTAATGACAGCTTTGTCCAAACGTTGAGTAACCGATAGAAGTCAAGGCGACTTGAGGGAGGAGGGAGAGGGAAGGAGGAGGGAGACATTGGTCGCTCGACCTGGAGACGCCAGCATTCACACATGGCTGGCACGGGAGGAATTCCCGTTTTTTATTTTTTTTTATTTTGGTATCATTTCAACACAGATGTGATTGTGTTTTAATTGTTCCTGTCAGGGTTACTCGTGACGTGCCAGCTGTCGATGACGTTGCATCTGTAGATGACATTACATCTGTAGATGACGTTGCATCTGTAGATTACGTTGCATCTGGGGAAAGCTAAATGTGGTGGGGTGGATTTGCAGAATATAAGAGAACCAGTGAAATTCTCTTAAGAAACGTCCCGGGGGATTGAAGTTGTGTCTTTCGAAGACCAAGTCCCAACCACCGTCTATGAGATTGACGGATGACCGCCACCCCACCCCTTTTTTGTCCACAAAAAAACACAAAATATTTTTGTTGAAATGTATATAAATAACATCAGATATTTCATCAACAACGAATCAGATATTTGTCAAGAACTTTTCGAAAGATCCATGAAGTGTTCAGGTGATCTCGGATATATATCACCATGAAGTGCTCAGGTGACCTCGGATATAAATCACCAAGAAGTGCTCAGGTGACATCGGATATAAATCACCATGAAGTGCTCAGGTGACCTCGGATATAAATCACCATGAAGTGCTCAGGTGACCTCGGATATATATCACCATGAAGTGCTCAGGTGACCTCGGATATATATCACCATGAAGTGCTCAGGTGATCTCGGATATATATCACCATGAAGTGCTCAGGTGATCTCGGATATATATCACCATGAAGTGCTCAGGTGATCTCGGATATATATCACCATGAAGTGTTCAGGTGATCCCGGATATATATCACCATGAAGTGCTCAGGTGATCTCGGATATATATCACCATGAAGTGCTCAGGTGATCCCGGATATATATCACCATGAAGTGCTCAGGTGACCTCGGATATAAATCACCAAGAAGTGCTCAGGTGACATCGGATATAAATCACCATGAAGTGCTCAGGTGACCTCGGATATAAATCACCATGAAGTGCTCAGGTGACCTCGGATATATATCACCATGAAGTGCTCAGGTGACCTCGGATATATATCACCATGAAGTGCTCAGGTGATCTCGGATATATATCACCATGAAGTGCTCAGGTGATCTCGGATATATATCACCATGAAGTGCTCAGGTGATCTCGGATATATATCACCATGAAGTGTTCAGGTGATCCCGGATATATATCACCATGAAGTGCTCAGGTGATCTCGGATATATATCACCATGAAGTGCTCAGGTGATCCCGGATATATATCACCATGAAGTGCTCAGGTGACCTCGGATATATATCACCATGAAGTGCCCAGGTGACCTAAGATATAAATCACCATGAAGTACTCAGGTGACCTCAGATATAAATCACCATGAACTGCTCAGGTGACCTCGGATATAAATCACCATGAAGTGCTCAGGTGACCTCGGATATAAATCACCATGAACTGCTCAGGTGATCTAAGATATAAATCAACTAGAACTGCTCAGGTGACCTCGGATATAAATAACCATGACCTGCTCAGGTGACCTCGGATATAAATCACCATGAAGTGCTCAGGTGACCTAAGATATATATCACCATGAAGTGCTCAGGTGACCTAAGATATAAATCACCATGAACTGCTCAGGTGACCTAAGATATAAATCACCATGAAGTGCTCAGGTGACCTAAGATATAAATCACCATGAACTGCTCAGGTGACCTAAGATATAAATCACCATGAACTGCTCAGGTGACCTCGGATATAAATCACCATGAACTGCCCAGGTGACCTAAGATAAAAATCACCATGAAGTGCTCAGGTGACCTCGGATATAAATCACCATGAAGTGCTCAGGTGACCTCGGATATAAATCACCATGAAGTGCTCAGGTGACCTCGGATATAAATCACCATGAAGTGCTCAGGTGACCTCGGATATAAATCACCATGAAGTGCTCGGGTGATCTAAGATATAAATCACTATGAAATGCGCACTTGACCTCGGATATACATCACCATGAACTGTTTAAGTGACCTCAGATATATATCACAATGAACTGTTTAATTGACCTCGGATAGTTATATATCACCATGAACTGTTTAAGTGACCTCGGATAGTTATACATCCCCATGAACTGTTTAAGTGACCTCAGATATATATCACCATGAACTGTTTAAGTTACCTCGGATATACATCACCATGAACTGTGTAAGTGACCTCAGATATATATCACCATGAACTGTTTAATTGACCTCGGATAGTTATATATCACCATGAACTTTTTAAGTGACCTCGGATAGTTATACATCACCATGAACTGTTTAAGTGACCTCGGATATATATCACCATGAACTGTTTAAGTGACCTCGGATAGTTATACATTACCATGAACTGTTTAAGTGACCTCGGATAGTTATACATCACCATGAACTGTTTAAGTGACCTCGGATATATATCACCATGAATTGTTCATATGACCTCGAATATATATATATAGCATCACGAACTGCTCAAGGGACCTAGGATATATTTCACAAGTGTCCAATGAACTACTAAATAAGATATCGGATATATCACCCTGAACTACAAAAGTAACCTCGGATATATCACCTCAAAGAAACCTCAAAAAATTCATCATGATCGGGAAACGATATCTTGGATGTGTCACCATGAACTGATCACAATATCTTGGATATATCACCATGAACTGTTTACGATATCTTGGGTATATGACCGTGAACTGAACACAATATCTTGGATATATCATCACAAAACTGATCACGACATCTTGGATATATCATCTTTAACTGCTCACGATATAGTGGATATACCATAATTAACTACTCACTAGGTATACTATCTAATTATTTATCTTTGACATTAACGAATCCATTTCAGTGGATCACACAAAACTCATACGTGAAGTATGACACCTGAAATGGTTGTCATTTACTGTTGGCAGCGAGAACTATGACACCTGAAATGGTTGTCATTTACTGTTGGCAGCGAGAACTATGACACCTGAAATGGTTGTCATTTACTGTTGGCAGCGAGAACTATGACACCTGAAATAGTTGTCATTTACTGTTGGCAGCGAGAACTATGACACCTGAAATGGTTGTCATTTACTGTTGGCAGCGAGAACTATGACATCTGAAATTGTTGTCATTTACTGTTGGCAGCGAGAACTATAACACGTGAGATCGTTGTAATTTACTGTTGGCAGCGAGAACTATGACACCTGAAATGGTTGTCATTTACTGTTGGCAGCGAGAACTATGACACCTGAAATGGTTGTCATTTACTGTTGGCAGCGAGAACTATGACACCTGTAATGGTTGTCATTTACTGTTGGCAGCGAGAACAATGACACGGGAAATGGTTGTCATTTACTGTTGGCAGCGAGAACCATGTCACGTGAAATGGTTGTCATTTACTGTCTTGTCTATCCGCATAGGTATGTACCATTTTCCGCTCTCTTTAGTCACATCTCACGTGGGTTCAGACACTTCAGACGGACCTTTTTGTCGAGGCTTCCGGTTCATGTTTGCATATGGATGTTTTACCCACGAGAGATCACCTAGAGCAGTGGTTCT
>OZ024799.1:8024237-8341737 GCA_964017045.1 Omphiscola glabra
GTGTCTCAATAATATAGGTTAAAAATGACAAGAGATACAGCTTTTTAAATTATTAAAATTGGAGACATTGCACCAAAAGGAAGTGACAGAAAATGTTTACTTTCGGGAAAACAGATAACAAAGACTCCAACCAACCATTGTGCTTATCATTTTAACAATTTGTATGATATATACCACAGCAAATCACACAGAATCCTTCACTGAAGCCAACGCGTATTAGTATAGCTCATGCAATTTTGAGTGAAAAAAAAAATATGTTGGGTCCTTCATGGGTTAACCTGAAATAGCCCATGTTAAATGTTCCGTTTAAAGGGTTGTTGCCTGCTGTTGTGGTTTCAATCGGCAGCGATGACCTGTGGCTTGGGTAAAGAGTAACAAAATGGAAACAAAAATCGTGTACAGCGTGTTGATGAAAAGAAGTGTCAAAATAACTTCACAATAAAGTTTGGTCAAACTAGGATCAAACAGTTTGATTCTTCCTTGCATTTAATAATATAGTGTTTCAGTATTTAAATATAGTGAGATGAATTTTACTTTTCATTCGCTACAACTGTGGCTATTTTGGGAAGAAAAAAAATGTTGCCCACTCCTGTCTAGGAATGATTATTCAATAAGGATGGGTTTCCCAATGTTCAGACGTCAAGGAAATGTACACAGTGTTCTTTTTTTTATGAGCCAAGCTATCTTACGCACCGCGCACAGGAAAGATGTTCATTTTTTGTGCACCACTAAAAACATGCACTGAACGTTCATGACCCACGTCACGGCAGCGCTGAATCATGACACCATTTTTTGTTGTTTTTATTGCTCATATTAGAAGAAAAACACGAAATTTGAGCAACGCGGGACAACCTGAGGTCGGAAAAAGTTTGACCTAGCAGGCTAAGGTCTAAAAAAAAAAAGTTGACCTAGCCTATTCTGATTCTAAAATAACCGAGAACATCTGTGGAAAGTTTCAGTAGTTTTTGTGTATACAACCGTCAAACAAACAAACAAACCAAGATTGAGCTTTATATATAGAGATTAAAGATGTTTGTACGAGGAAAGCCATCTATTAATTTTTAGGATCGGACACTCCCTTGGCATTGCACAAAACCGTTATAAACAGTGAAATATGTGCATGCTGAGCTAATAACTTCTTAATTTTATCTATGGATAATGAAATTTACAGAGGTCTTTAAAAAACGAATTATTTCTTTAGACTATATGAAATACGGTCAAATTCGATCGAGAGATGTCACGTTATAAATAATATTGCACATGGTTACTCCTTGAAGTTCATCACAGGCTCCACGTTTGTGATTACTCGTGTAGCAGGCATGGTTCTCGTGCTATTATATGAAACCACGAAAGCGCTCATGGCTTAAACGTCCAACGAGGCGAACCCTAATACTGACGTTGTTTCCTCTACAACAATTTCTCCCAAATGTAAACCCGTTTTTTTAGTTTGTGTCAGCACACCGGCAGTGAAGAGCGTGATGGGTTTTTTTCCATAAAAAGACGGTGGTTTTATAATAATGTGTTGTTATTTAGAGAATATTTGCGGTGATTGTTTGCTCGGATGCTGTGACGTCATTGCTGGGCGCTATTTCTGAACCCCAAGACGTCAGAAGGGAAGAATGAAAAATGGCGTTCGATATTCCCATTACGTGAATATTGTTAGATGTATTTATTTTTTAAACATGACCAGATTGCTATTCTTTGTCAACCATGCGTTCAACTGCATTCTTAGATTAAGTTGAAAATATAAAAAACAATTCAGAGATGTAATGCCATCAATAATTAAAGAACCCCTACAAAAACAGTTTTTCGTATAAATCCTTTATAAAATTTAATATCGAGCAATGGGGGTGGGGTATAAGAATCCCAATTAGAGCCCCCCCCCCCCCCCTTAAAGTCTCGCAACCACACATTTTTTTATCATGCCCCTGAAATATATTAATAATGTAATGACTAATGACCCACACGCTTTTACATCGCAGATTTATTTCACACAATATTTCAGAATAACGAAAGGAAATGTGATAGAATGTGTTGTCATCGGCTACGAGCCTATGTGCCAAGTTGCAGCTCGATAGGTTGACGGGAAGTGGGTCAATGAGCCGTCTGAAGATTTTTCCAGCCACACAGCCAGCCACAAACAAAAGCTAAATTAATTCATAGATGTTGCATTCATCAATCTCTTAATTATATAAGGCTTAAAACAGGTTTTCTTAACCCGTTGTCTGTGGACCACTTTTGGGTCCGTTTCGACGTATCGGCGGGGTCATTGACATGAATAAACATTTGTACTGTTATTACACGTATTTAAAAAGTTATTCTCAGATCGGGCCCGTGGCCTTCATCTGACATGTAAAGTGGTCCATCGACCTAAAAGGTTTAACAACCACTGGCTCTTAATACGCATGCTATGATGCTCCGTCCTCAGAGGTGTTGAGTTGTCATCGCTTCTCACGGTTAATTCTACTAAATTGTTTACACAGATTGTACATTGTAGTTAGTTCCGCCCGGGGGTGGGACGAGAATTTCGCCCCCCCTCCACGAAAAAATATCGGCAGTTGGCTGAACATGCCACCCCTCCTTATAAAGAACCCCCACCCCTTTACGTCACTACATTGTAGCATTCCAAGAGCTGCCTGAATATTTTACAAGATGCAGTAGTCATGGCAACAACGCGAGAGATAAAGTATGGGTGTCGGTTAATTCCCCTTTGACATAACCCAACTTAGCGCCAGACTTATATACACTTGTAAATCCTGGTGCTGACCTGAAAACTATATGACCCCAGAAGGGGTTTGTGGGGTGGGCGCCATTCATACAAAATAATGATTCATAAGCCATTTACTTTTCATTATTTTTATATCTACCAAAGTTCGTCGGCACATGCAAGTGAAACGAGGAACGGATGTCTTCAACCGTTTTGGGGGTGGACACTATGCATTCTATCCTATGTGAGATTAATGAGACACAAACAATATGTGTACATAAAATAATATACGTTTAGCCTTAATTATGATTAGACAAGTTACAAATTCAAATGTTTCGGCCAAATGCCTTCATCAGTACCAAAAAATAATATAATATGAAATTAAATTTACATTATATATTTATATCGTACCTATGCCTAAAATGAAAGAAAATAAAAGAAAAAGAATGGGCACAAGTCCCTGACGAACACAAGTATCAGAAGAACGGAAAGAAGGTGTGAGGAAGTACAAAGTAAAAATCAAACAAGAAAAAAAAAGACATTGCTGTCATGTGCAATTGTGATTGTTTTGGTTTATACCGTATGGAGTCAACGTCGATGTCTGACTCTTATGCGTCAACACTCCGTGTATGACGCCAATACAAGGGTTTTTCTAAAGGGGGGGGGGGGATGTTACACGTTAATACAGTTTGTACTGGGGCTAATCTATATTACTCTTCTAGATTATTTTGTAATTTAAAAAGTCTGCAGAATCTTTTCTTCTCTAAATGTCCACAAATCACACGGGCGTAGACAGAAATACAGTTGTGCAATGTTTTAAATATAGAAATGTATTTTCACTAATGTTGCTTTTAACATGGTTGTATCAAGCAGACTTATTGGTCATAGTATTCACAACCTGGACGAACGAAAAAAAAGGAGTTAAATTATGCAAAACGTTAACCAGATACAAGTGCAGAGTTTGTCTCAGTTACAGTTAACCGAACTTACAACAACGAAACGAGCGAAAAAAAAAAAAATCAGTTGTACATTAGGCAATCTACGCACGTCATTTTATGCGGACTCGCTTAGGAAAATCGAACTTTCTAACAAAATTTATTTATTTTCTAAAAGAAGAGGAAATCACTCCGCTCCATTAAATGTAGTTCTGTGCAAACATTTGAACGTGTATGCGTACGACTGTGGACTTGTATCGCGCTATTTTGTCGACTGTGTACACACCTATACTCTCATGGAGATGAACACATCGATCCGGAAAGATAACAAAGAAAGAAATGTCATCAATTTTTAAAACGGGTTTTTCTTTTTTTTTTAATGTCTCCATCTCTTAGGCAAACATTATTTTTCCCAAATATTGCCTGGCTATTTTAGGTCGATTTCTTTTTTATTTCTTGGTCAATATGAGATAGAGATTAAAAAATATAGTGCAACTGAATCAATTAATTCTGCTTGATGTACAATTTAATGCGACTGGACGGAAGAGATTTCATTCGTTAGATCATATTCTACAATAACCACCGCATACAACAGTTTATCATAAGGTCCTTGTTTTGTTAAGGAGAATTTCATAATAATTCTCACACCTTCCCCCCCCCCTCCCCGAGACTGGAGTATGTAGCTTGTTTTTAAAGAGCTGCCAAGATAGCTAACAGACAACACATGGCTCCCGGTGGCAAAAATTTTAAAAAGTCGAGCTGCAACAAGTGTTGGACTTTCTCTCAATTCGTAAACAACAATTGAGGACTTTATTCAAGGACTCGGCTCACCCACTCACAGCTCTCAATGTTGAAAGCTTTCTAGTCCGAAAATGCTCGGGATACTTCAGCAATTATAAAATTAGGAGTAAAGAGGGGAAATGAGGACAATGGATTTGGTAAAATAATGATTGGGGGAGGGGGGGGGGGCGCCTTTCACAAATAGTTACCAACGCTCATACATTCATTGTATTCCTATATGATATATGGCAATTTCCCATACAACTAGTCTCACAAACTCATAGTTTTCTATACCTCTATTCTCCCATATATCTATTCTCCCACAATCATATTCTCCCCTACATCTATTCTCCCATACTCCTTTAATCCCATACCTCTATTATCCCATACATCTATTCTCCCATACCTCTTTTCTACAATACATCTATTCTCCCATACCTCTATTCTCCTATACCTTTATTCTCCCATACTCCAATAATCACATACCTATATTCTCCAATACTCTTTTCTCCCATACCTCCATTCTTCCATACTTATGTAATCATATAAGCCAATGCTCCTGCTAGCTACATTCCTAACGCCCTGTCGGCTTAGTCAACAACAAGCACAATCTATGAAGCCCATCTACTAACAATGCTTGTGAAACAAACAATCTGAGGCGATGACGAATCATCAGAGATACATTTCAAACACCGAAATTACTCATCACATCTACTAAGCCTGTGTTATACTGTGCCCTCTCGGACACTACTTCTCAGCTAAGTGCTATATTTTATATATATTATTTTTTTATTATTTATTTTTTTTGTCTGATGTTTGTTCGATGACACAGGCTTCCTGCCGACACGTTCGTTGTTTTGCTGCGTTCCTTTTTTCTGGTTTGACCTTACTTTGTTTTACTAATTTCCTATTTTGCTAACCTGATTGCAGTCTCTCCCCTTATTACCCGGTATACTGTATACCCAATATGTGTGTCCTACCTTAGTGAAACAAAACCTTATGATTTTTTTGTGGGGATACATTCGGGTAGAAGTGATTCGCTACCTTTTTCTGATTTGACCACACTCAAGAATTTTGTTATTATGCAGAACATCCACCCCACCGCCGCCAATTTTCTTTTTTCGGTGGTCTCATTGAGAATTTATTTTTTAAACTGACCGACCACAAAAGGAATCACTACTCCAAGGCTTTACACTACTAAGATATTAGAATAGTGTTATAAGAAATGACCTTTCTCACGATCTAGAAGAATTGTCAGTCGTAGACTTGTTTTGAGTTAATCAGGATCACTTACTACTACTTGAGACTCTTTGTGAATTCACTCTTAACCGCCTGGATGAATCGTTGGATTTCACACATAGCTCTTTATGACGTATTTACGCGATGAACCAATGATCTAAGTGGGCATAGCTGCGCGCATTACATTGGTCCCCTTCTACAATCCATGCCTATGAAAAGATACATAAATCTGATGGGGAAAAAAAGGGGGGGGGTAAGGGCTACATTTCATCAGCTTGATTTCCCTCAACCCCTCAAATTCTTCACCAAGCAAAAAAGTTCACTGGGTAATAGAACGGATAAACGCGCATTGCATGTCTAGATCATTGGTAGCTATTTAAACCAACCAACGTATCTAATTAAGAACACATAGGTTTTACGCCAAACGACTAGTTTAAAATTTTCTGATATCTATAAAAAAAAATCTATATGTAGTTGTCACGCATGCAAAGTGGCAACAATGCTTACGGTTCCCAATATTACGTCATGCAATATTGGAGAGTGAGCACTGAAGCTGTTGAACGTTTGATTTTACATTCATTCTCGGCAATAACACCAAGAATTTCAGCCGAGCAAAGTTGGATGCGACTGTCTCCGTTACCATCGAGCCCAAAGTTAAAACAGAAGCAATAGCCACTCACTTCACTCCGAGACCACCACCACCCCCCGCCCCTTTTTTTCAGGTGACCCTACACTTTACTTCAAAACATTTTCTTCTAATTAGATTCACCCTGTGCGGCCGGCGGTGAATACAGCAACCTCAAGTGCGGACCATCAAACCCCATCGTCCTGCTAAGCACAGCTGTCAAGAGGCCCAGCTTTTAATTTGATAAAAACGGAAACGTGTGCGAAGCGGTAGGTCAGTGCAGGTCCTCAAGTGAGAATAACTTCACTTTCAGCTAGCTTGATATAAACCTAATCCAGCAAAAAAAATGGCTACACCACTGTCATCTTCCTCTTGGTTTTTTAAACCCCGATATCATGAAAAGATGGAAAACAAAAAACAAAAAAACATCGGTAACTGCATGTATGGCTAGCCTGTGCTGCGTAAGCGGCAGCGTCCCCGAGGAGACTTGGGGGCGTCCACATGGGGTTTTGCCTCTTCGTGGCGTGGCAGACTAGTAGGGGGGACTTGTTGCTGTTAATGGATACGAGGCTTGGGTGGCCATCAAAACCCATGCCGATGATTTTAGCTACGCGGCCGTGAGAAAGCCGCTCCTAGGCAACCGTTTCGTCCCGCCACTACCAACGTCCCGACCGAAAGACTCCCTGGGCGGTGGGGAATGGCAACGAAACACCAACCCCCCGGAGTGGAAGCAAAGCCGTCCTGATCCACAGAGAGTGGACTGCAGACGCTTTAAACGCAGCGTCCTCGGTCGACCGGGCCTCCCCTAGGTCAAGGGGGAGGTTCCCGGCGCCCTTCCGCACTGGCTGGCGTCGGGTTAAGTCCTTCAGTGCGCTGGACTGTGTAGGGGGGCGCCGGGGGGCATTAAGAGCTCGCGCTCGACGGCCCACCGACTCCATCTCTTATGCGACATTTTCAGTATGGCTAGCCATGTCTCATAATAAAGAAGTCCCACCACGACAAACCAACGATCCACGCCCATGACAAGATATATAAGCTTTTAAAACCAAAAAATTGTTAGACTTAGACTTAGCCATCGCGACCCACACGGATTTATAAGTGTGCGGATTTAGCTCCCACGGCCCACACAGATTTTTAGTGTGCGGACCTAGCAATGGCGACCCACACATATCTGTAAAAGTGCGAGTTGAGAAATTGAAGCTGTTACGTCACTACTGAACCACTCTTAACTCCCTAAAGCAGACCTGCAAAACTCAAAATGTAAGGCGGCTTAATAAAAAACGTGTGCGGGCTAAAAGAAAATAGGACAGGGGGGAACGCTGTTAAGAAAATAAGAATAAAAAATGTTTCGTTACTTCGCGGGCAGCAAAGTGGGTGCTGGCGGGCCGCATGCGACCCGCGGGCCGTATGTTGTGCCGTCCTGCCCTGAAGGTATTGTCAGTGTTACAAGTACAATGCACATCTGTTGCTGCTAAAATATTTAAAAGGAAGATGTCACTCGTTCAATTGATTAATACAAAAGGTGAGAGCATTTTTTTTCCTTCATGGTAAATTAAATGCAGAACGACAATATTATACGACAATTTTACTTTTTTACTAATTCTGTATGTGCCCATAACTATTCATACATTAAATTTATAAATACAATTATTATGATGCAGAATATAACTACCGGTAGCTCCAGTAAAAATAAATCTTATTGGAAATGAGTGAAGCGATGCTATTTATATCAGTTAAGAGCAACAATGAAAATATAATATGAGCCACATGAGTCAAACTGGTCAGCGCCTGAGCTGTGGTCAGAATACAGATAATACAAATAATTTGAGTCCAGAAAATTAAAACAACTTTTTTAAAATCATGATTTACACCCTTTGAAACATGACATTTCCCAGATCTCCTCCACTGTATTCAGATATATGTCCCCGATGACTACCCCCACTCTCACCCCACCCCTTTTCTGTTTCTTGTCAGGTGAGGCTGCATGAACGTTCATATATTTCCAAAAAACTTGTTAGAGGTTCAAGTTCGATACATGTTCATGATAGAAGTGGGTGTGTCACTAATTAAATGGAGATTACATTTTAAAAATACGCTGTGTGTTGTAGTGTTTATTTAAACATACCTTACTCTTTACCTGGCTTTGTTCTGGGCGCCTCACCTTACTCTATACCCGGCTTTATCTGGACGCATCACCTTACTCTTTACCCGGATTTGTTCTGGGCGCCTCACCTAACTCTAGACCTGGCTTTGTTCTGGGCGCCTCACCTTACTCTAGACCTGGCTTTGTTCTGGGCGCATCACTGATACAAATGGCAGGACGCAAAAAATAGGAATTTTAAACGGAGAGCATAAAATAGACCGTGTTGAGAAGTTGAGAGCATGAGAATTTTAAATGCGCAATTTCTTTTGCAGAGCATTCCGATGTTACGTTGTATGTGCAGCAAAAAGTATGTGAAGTTATGTAATCTGTACATAAAAAAATACGCCAGTGCTTTGGGGTTAGCATACAGTCATATTATCCAAGTTTTGTGGTATGTATACTGATATTGTACCAAGGTTTGCAGTATGTATACAGATATTGTACCAAGGTTTGCAGTATGTATACACACGTTGTACCAATGTCGTATGTATATGTAGTATGTATACAGATGTTGTAACAATGTTTTGCATTATGGATACAGCTGCTATATTGTACCAATTTTCTGTCTAATGTATACAGATATTGTACAAAGTTTTGTTGTATATTATTATTATTATAATAATTAGTTGTCTTATATAGCGCGGTACCCCAGCACAGGGCTGGGCTCACCGCGATGTACATAAAAATATTAGAAAAAGAGACATAGTCGTGACAATAAAATAAAATACATTTATGTAATAAAGAACAGCTGTATAAAGACAAAACAAAAACTCATGCATATTCACCCCATCCACCCCAGAACTTTTACACGACAAGCCATGGACGGCGGCCAGCAGCATCGTTTATATAAAGATATTGAACCAATGTTTTGTACTATGTATGCAGATGTTGTACGAATGTTTTGTCGTATGTTTACAGATATTGTACCAATTGTTTGCATTATGTATACATATACTGTACCAATATTTTGCAGTATGTATACAATATATTGCTCCAATGTTACATTGCATGCACAGAAAAACAATATGTGGAACGCATACACATATTAAGTATGACAGTGAAGGTTGGCGGACACATACCCGTGAACTTGTCAACAAAACGGACACAATACAAGATTATGTAAACAATGCGATGTGTAATAAACTCACATAAACACACATACAGAGAGATAGAGCATTCATACACCAATATAACACCTTTTTAACACAGTGCCTAGGCGTTAAAAACTCACCCCAAAATTAAGCTCCGTTCAAGTTGTCAGAAGAACACCATAATCAATATTAATAATTGATACATTTTTTCGGGGGAAAAAAAAAGGGGGGGGGGGGGGTTAAACCATAAACACATCACAGAATGTTAACAAAGGTACGAGCAGAAGTAACACGAGTTAGCGACGCGACCAGTCAACACCAGTACGTGTTTAGTCAGCACAGAATTCACCTCCGCTTGTGGAAGAAGAAAAAATGTGGCGGGTAAAAAAAAATCTCTCGTCATGTAAAGGGACAGCGTGAGCCGTCCTGCCCGGCTCGGAAAAGATGAGGTTCTCGTGGCATGCTCGGAACCCCTGGTCTTGTCGGCGTCGCACGAGCGCTACAAGGAACCAGACGACGCACACGGCAGAGATTCGAAGACTCGCAGACGATCAGGGCTCAACCGGACCTAAGATGTCCCCTCAACCCTCTCCTACCCCGGGGGGGGGGGGTGTGTGTGGAGAGGATGGGGTAAAAAAATCGACATTCCTCCATTTATCAATTGACTGAAGGGACGACAGCGCGAGTTGGTACATGAATCTTTGCGGCCTGAGGCCCTGTCATGAGAGGGTTGGGGGGGGGGGGGGGGTATGTACGATATTTGATAAAAAAAATAAAATAATAAAACCTAGGAGAAGTGGAAGAATTTGAAAGATTTAAAAATATAATATGACAAGGAGGAAGAAAAGAAACGGGTGGGGGTTGGGCAATAGTTTTAATACCAAAGGGAAGAGGCAAGTGAATTGGGGACTTGGAGAAAGACAAGAGGGCTGAAGCCGACTCAAAAGGTGCTGCTAAACAGTGGAGACGGGTGAGTGTCACCGCCAGGCTCCGCACTTGTCCTGGTACCTCGCTCTCGACTCGGACGGCCATCTTAGCATTCTGTCACGTGACGTACTTGGAGGCCCCCGGCTCGTTGCCTTGTTACTTGTCTTAGTGGTTCGAGGGTTGACCGAGGTGGGGGGGCGCTTTCTTTTTTCCACTCTCACTCTCTCTTTCGGTGTTTTGTTTCTCTCTATATGAATATCTTAATCTCAAACTTATTTTCAAATTGGCTATTCTTCTCTCTCTCTCTTTCTCTGTCTTTCTCTCTCTCGCTCGCCCTCTCTTTCTCTGCCTATATTTATTTATAAACACTTTATAAACAGATCTCCTTGTCTGGTTAATTCTCTTCTCTCTATAACCTTTTATTTTACTATCAATGTTTCGTCACTCCTCAATTTTACTATCCTTCTACTTATTTATGTGTGTCACTACTCTCTCTCTCTCTCTCTCCCTTTATCTTCTATTCCTCACTCTCTCTTCTCGTACCCCATACCAGGGGTAAGGGTTGCCGGGGTGAGGGGTGGGGAAGGGGGTGTCCATTTCATTACGGAATCTAATTTTAAAACGGCCTTAAGACAACAGATATTTGGAAAGTTCAAGAATGGGAACGTCTAAAATAGTGAATTAAACGAAAAATTGAGACACACATTCAATAGAATTATAATGGTACGGAAGTGCGGAAGTGATGTCATGTACTACCTGGTTTTCTCTATTCATATTTCTTTTCAAATAGTTACTTGAAGCCGAAACTCCAAGAAGCCCTGTTGAAAATATTTTGTTCTTGTTTTTTATTAATTCTGAACACAGCGAAATAATGACACTTATGTTTTTAACGCATTTCTATTTCTTTCGATCTGTCGTTCTGCATTGTCTTCTGAAAGATGCTTTCAGCCGAAACGTTATCTTTTTATTGTCTTGTTCTCTCACGTAAAGCTTCAACATGCCTTGTTCAACGACTTCCTTCACACAGCTTCAACATGCCTTGTTCAACGACTTCCTTCACACAGCTTCAACATGCCTTGTTAAACGAATTCCTTCACACAGCTTCAACATACCTTGTTCAACGACTTCCTTCACACAGCTTTAACATACCCTGTTCATCGACTTCTTTCACACAGCTTTAACATGCCTTGTTCAACGAACTTCCTTCACACAGCTTTAACATACCCTGTTCAACGACTTCCTTCACACAGCTTCAACGCAGATCTTCATTTATAATCCTTTTTAAAAATTGAAGACGTTAATGGATTTTTTTGTTATTACTTACCAGAATACGGTGTCCTAGAATGGGATCTGGGAAAAGAATAGGGAACAAAAAAAAAAAGTGGTTGAGGGGGGGGGGGGGGGGGGGGGGGGGGGGAGAGAAGATTATACGTTTTCGGTCAAAGTCGAAACTGTTTTAGCTTCAAATCTATATTTCAGACAATAATGAAATTTTAAAAGTTCATATTACAAGTGCTTCTTTTGTTTTGAGATAAAATAACTAATAATTATAGTTCCGAGTGGATGTTGCCTGCACACACACCCCCACACCACCCACGATTCGCACCGTGCTGCGCTCTCATCGTTGCTTTGTCGGTTGTCCGCACCAAATGCACCCACAATAACATATATGGGGGATATATGGAGCGCCATCTGAAATTATTATTATAGAGTATGCACCTAGTTACGTATTCTACACGTACCACATGGTTGTGTTGTCGCAGCTGGTCTATTTATACATGACATCACTCGAGGGAACACAATTATTTAAGTAGCATTTTAGTTTTAGAAACCTTTTTTAAATTTGTATCCGCCTCCCCCCACACAAAGCGTTGTACAAAATGCAGACGCAACAAATCTACGAAATCGGTTCATCTATGTAAATTAAAAATCAATTCATCGGCGCAAATCTTTGTTAAAACATCGTTGATATCGATTGATGTTCAAATAGCAGGGGCTATTTTCTCCGCACCGTGAAACCGGTCTCTTGTCATCGTAGCGTTTAGCCTATTTCACTGCGTACACAAGACAAAGGCTCGCAACCAGGCAAATTAGATTCAACGCGGCCTGGGGTGAGCATGTCACCATGACCTACGTCTCCACAGTTGCCAACGATATTTTTTTTGTTTTTGTTGTTTTGTTTGCTGCTGAACCAGTGGCTTAAGGAGACGAGAAGAAAAAAAACCTAAAGCCTGTGTACAATAATACTGACAATGATAAGACATGAAATAAAATAGTAAAAAATGTTTAATACACTGTGTGTGCATTTAATTACTTTTTTTTCCCGTGACCTAGCCATAAAACTAACAGTTAAACAAAACTAAACGCAGAACATCGCCACTTCGTCTTCTCTTCATCAACTTTACTTTGGTCGTCTCTTCATCAACTTTACTTTGGTCTTCTCTTCATCAACTTTACTTTGGTCGTCTCTTCATCAACTTTACTTTGGTCTTCTCATCAACTTTACTTTGGTCTTCTCTTCATCAACTTTACTTTGGTTATCTCTTCATCAACTCTACTTTTGTCTTCTCTTCATCAACTTTACTTTGGTCATCTCTTCATCAACTTTACTTTGGTTATCTCTTCATCAACTTTACTTTTGTCTTCTCTTCATCAACTTTACTTTTGTCCTATCTTCATCAACTTTACTTTGGTCTTCTCTTCATCAACTTTACTTTGATCATCTCTTCATCAACATTACCTCGAACACATTTTTCCCCAATGTACAGCACGGACCCATCCGTTATTTCAACAGCGTAGCCATATTAGAAAGGTAGAACAATTTAGTTTTTTTTTTCCAATGCTAATTATGTTTTTCTTTTCTTTTTTAAAGGTAGCCTAACTCAAACCCTGAAATCTAACCCGTAGATGTTATTGACACGATGAAAATTCCGACAAATCATGTGACGTAGAACGCATAAAGAGCACAATGAAAAGCAACAGTCCCATTGCTGGTAATCTACTGCATCGTCCTGGTCTATTTCCAGTCGTCCTGACTAAGTAGTGCCCTTGGAACAAAAAGACAAGGACTAGAGAGTTGGGCTGGCAAATGGAGCAACTCTCCCAAACTTTTAACAAAATACAGCTCAAGTCAAGGTTACTACTCAAGCCTTGGTCATCTTCGCGTGCCAAGGACGAACAATTCTTCGGTGCAAGTTAATCTGGAAGTCCAAATTTGCACATTGAGATTATGTCTCCATTGTTTAGATTTTAGATGATAACTGAGTGCAACACGCTCGGGAAATGACATGTTCGGGAAATAATGAAACCTTCGGTAAATAATGACACCTTCGAGAAATAATACGTTAGGGAAATGACGACACCTTCGAGAAATGATACGTTCGGGAAATGACGAAACCTTCGAGAAATGATATGTTCGGGAAATGACGACACCTTCGAGAAATGACACCTTCGAGAAATGATACGTTCGGAAAATGACACGTTGGGGAAAAAACACGTTTGGTAAATAACACGCTCGGGAAATGACACATTCGGGAATTTACACTTTCATAAATTCATTTTTTTAATAGATGTTTTAATGTTTTATTAGAAGTCGTAGAACTTTTAGCTGTACGGACTCTGATCAAACTCAACGATTCCTGCTACAGCCTCCGGCAATGACTCAGTGATCGTGTAAAACCAGTGACAGAACTAGGAGATAAAACAATCTGATGGAAAGACGGTATTGTGTGATAATATATATATTTTTTAAACTTGTATAGTTTATGTGTCTTATGCACCCTTGCATGCTTCCAGAGTCCCCGAGTCCTACCTTTCCATTCCTCTTTTTACACGTGACCCTAGATTTTCTCCGTGTCTCCGTTCAAGCCTGGGGCCATAACACGCAATCACAGTGTTGACCAAGTCTTTCTTGTGTTGAAACAGGCGACGTTTAATAATGCCTATTACCGTCGTCTTTCTTCCTACACGGCTGTTTTCTTGGGGAAGCGTTTCGAAAAGATTGTTTGATCAAGTAATTTACTGTTTGTGTATTAATTTGACCGTGCAATTAGAGGGGTGGCGTGGGGAGTGGGGGGGGGGGCATTCACGTCTATTTCCCAGCGTGTTCTCCATGTAATGGCTTGTAAACAGACCGTCCCGGCCATTACTAAATGTTGTTGGGAGACCTGGAGTTGTCAGGCTCGCGCTCCGAGATCAATGGATCGACGCGTGATCGTAACGGCCGGATCGAAATCGATTTGTCTAAACACGCGGAACCTTTCGATGTGAGTGTGTGGTGAGTGTGTGGTGAGTGTGTGGTGAGTGGGGGGGGTAGGTAATATGGGGGATTCTATGAAACATCATTGTTGTCTCCTTTATGAACTTACCTGCGCTCAAGGTACCAGCAACTCGGACAGTTGCCCGGGGGCGCCAAGTGCTTAGGGCGTCATCAACGATCTTCCAAAATAGGAAAAATTATTGCATGTGGGCGCCAAGAAGGAAAATTCGAAAGTGCAATAAAAAGATTTGCTGATTTAAAGACTACGAAAAAAATGTCATCGGCAGGCTTAGCCTGGCTAATTGTTCATACAGCCCACGGTAGGCTAATTGTTCATACTGCCAACGGTAGGCTAATTGTCCATACTGCCCAATTGTAGGCTAATTGTTCATACTGCCAACGCTAGGCTAATTGTTCATGCTGCCAACCTTAAGCTGTTAGTTCATACTCCCCACGGTAGGCTAAGTGTTCATACTGCCAACGCTGGCTAATTGTTCATACTGCCAACGGTAGGCTAATTGTTCATACTGCCAACGGTAGGCTAATTGTTCGTACAGCCCACGGTAGGCTAATTGTTCATACTGCCAACGGTAGGCTAATTGTTCATACTGCCAACAGTAGGCTAATTGTTCATACTGTCCATGATAGGCTAATTGTTCATATTTCCCACGGTAGGCTAATTGTTTATACTGTCCATAATGGGCTAATTGTTCATACTGTCCACGGTAGGCTAATTGTTCATATTGTCCATGGTAGGCTAATGAATTGTTTATACTGTCCGTAATGGGCTAATTGTTCATACTGTCCATGGTAGGCTAATTGTTCATATTGTCCATGGTAGGCTAATGAATTGTTTATACTGTCCGTAATGGGCTAATTGTTCATACTGCCCACAGTAGGCTAATTGTTCATACTCCCAACGGTAGGCTAATTGTTCGTACTGTTTAAAGACAAGTTTAAAAAACACGTTCGTTATTTTGTTCTTTCCTTTTAAGTCAGGTTTCCTCATATTTTATTTCGCTCTTTCCCTGTTATCGTCTGTGCTATCGCCCATTTAAACGCCTCTTTCAGCGAGTGTATTCCTGGCCGCTCCGTGGATCTCTTCAGTTTTTTCACACCCCTGGAACGCCGATGGGCTATTACGGATTAAGCGGTTTACGGATTACGGGCTTTACGGATTATGGTTCCGGTGACAATAATTCATAGTCTCGGCGAAAGACTCGTGAATGCCTAAAGATCTTATAGCTGCTAGGTACTTTTGTTATATCTTTTACCCAGTCATAATATTTCAAGTCTTAGGATTGAAGAGTGTGGAACTATCTGGCAAGTAGCGTTTGGGCTTCTTGATATAAAACATGTTATCTTCTATGTTATTGTCCATGTAATCGTCTACGTTAGTGGCTTTGTTATCGGCTACATTTGCGATCAGTCAGCTAATGGCTAATAGTATATACATGTATAGCCATGCTATTTAGATAAAACCCGCACAAACCTTCTGGGCGAGTCGGCTGCGAACGCTTTAAACGCACCGTTTCGGTCGACCGGGCATCCCCCAGGGGGTAGGTTCCCGGCGTGCCGTCGCGCGGGTTTGGCGGCAGGGAGACCCGGCGTCTAGCCCATGTGGAGGTACGCCAAGGGGGGCGCTCGACGTCCCACCGACACCATTTCCTAATGTAACGTATTTAGATCGAGGATTCGTTTTTGCAATTTGTTTCGCAGCCTACATTTTAAAAAAAAATCTAACTCATTGTTGGATAATTTAAATTATACTTGTTTTTTTTAAATATTTAAACGTCATATTTAGATATAAGACCTCCAGAAAGGATCAACTCCACACAAATGACGCCTCGAATATGGTCTAGTAACAGAGGCCCGCAAGCCAATTAACAATCCTCAGTTTCAATGTGTGGCTATATTTATTATTTTTATTCTGTGCATCCTTAGCTCCACTTGTCTCAGAAACTCAAGCCTAACGCTTTGGAATTTTAATAGCATGCCGTTATTTCTCGCGAGTGTAGGGTTAAATGAATCGATTATCCGATAATCTCTCCTCGTCCTTCAAATATTATCATTCAGTACTCATCAAATATGAATTTCTCGAACCCATGCACTCAGGGCGCTATGTAAGATGCGATTACAACATCGTGTAATGTGAGAAATGCATGTTTAAAGCTGAAGCGTCAGACAATATTAATTATTGGTGTAAAGATCAAATATTGGATCTTCAAAGTCGAGACAATATCGTGCCAGTCTGCCTTTGACAAAACTAACACTGGAACGAGCGGTGGGTACGTTATGATGACTGCCGTTGACAAAACTAACATTGGAACGAGAATTGGGTAAGTTAGGATAACTTGCCTTTGACAAAACGAATATTGGAACGAGATTAGGGTAAGTTAGGATAACTTGCCTTTGACAAAACTAACACTGGAACGAGAATCGGGTAAGTTAGGATAACTTGCCTTTGACAAAACTAATATTGGAACGAGAGTTGGGTAAGTTAGGATAACTTGCCTTTGATAAAACTAACACTGGAACGAGAATTGGGTAAGTTAGGATAACTTGCCTTTGACAAAACTAATATTGGAACGAGAGTTGGGTAAGTTAGGATAACTTGCCTTTGACAAAACTAACATTGGAACAAGAGGTGGGTACGTTGGGATAGCCTGCTTTTGACAAAACTAACATTGGAACGAGAGGTGGGGAAATTAGGATAACATTTCGTTCTGACATGACACAAAATAGATGTTTTAGTTTTCATTTTAAAAAAAAATAATAATAATATATAAGAGTAATTTATAATGATATTTAATAGTAATATTTTGTGGCTTCCGACAGTCACAACGTGACGATGGTGTAGACTTCGCAGGACGAAGTCACGAGGCCTGTGATTATCCTTTAGGAGGACAAGCTGATTCCTTAGCAAATCGCCTCTCTTCACGAACCTGGATAACCAAAAGGGAACATCATATGTGGATGATACAGCTTGGCACCAGCGGCGTCGCAGGTGTCGTCGGAATATTTCACTGATTCAATTTTATCCGCCTACGGGACTCCATCTTTGGGTTTGAATTCAGAGTTTTCTTCTCCTAGATGAGTTGCCATCCAAGGTTAACGAGTCCAATCCATCCGGTGTGCTGGTGATGTTCTTGCTTGAATTGGCATTTTTGGGGGGGATTGAACTGCAGACCACAAGCTTGGGTTGACCGAGTCTATATCAATAGTAATATATAATAATTTCCCATTTTCTATGGATCAGTGAGATTTCAAGATATTGTTTAAAAATTATAATTATAATTTTACTTTTTTAAACTGATTTAGGTGAACATTTTATTCTTGAATTTCAGTGATAAATCTACAACACGTCTTAAAATGTCAGGCCACATTTTGATTTTAATGCAGTGTTTAGGAAAGTATTATTTTAGCTTATTCTGATTGTCACTTGCCAGGCCCAGTCTGTTCCATCTGTAAGAGACACTATATAACTGATGGACCGCAAGCTCCTAGTTTTCTCGGCACGAGTTCATTTGACATGCGCGATAAGTCCGCACCGACAACATATCATCCGATTGGTTGCAACCGTTCACTCTGAGAGTAGCCTGTGATCGAAGCAGTTTGTTTAATAATGGCAGCTGAGAGTCCAGGCCCCGCATTGACAGTATACAGAAATAATGCATCAATTAGTATTGATCACGAGAAATCGATGGACAGTGTAGATGCTGTCACGGCGAAAAGAAGTGCAAACTTGACAAGTTTAGCAGTGACATAAGTTAAATGTTTGTTTTAAGTTGACTGCGTTGAAACATAAGACTGTACGAGTTCAACCCTTAGCTCCAAATATATCATATAAACACATACAAAATACAACAATGAACTTTTTCGAACGAATTCACATTGATGCATATAGCAGGAGTATATTAGTCCAAAATAATGTATTTAGAAATGGTATTGAAATCTGTGCGTTTTCATATTGAACAATTGTTTTCACGTCGTCTACCGATAACAAGATAAGAACTAGATCGATATAAAATCGGATACAATCTTAAAATATCCTTAATTGAAACAGTTGATTAAATTATGTTTTAAACCGGAAATTTTCTAGTAATAACTTGGTAGATTCGTAAAGCGCGCTTTGTACTGTAAAACTGTTTAAATTAGTGGTCAAAACGTTGAACTTATGGAGTAATAATATGACGTAATTGTTCACCCTTGACCCTTTTTTTTTAATGGACAGCTGAGACAATGCCATCCAGTCGAAAATGGGGCAAATATATTTTTTGTCCGTTTGGACTGGTGGTCAAAATATTAATTTGCATTGCCGTTACAAATGAAGGCTTAACACGGCTTTATGAAAATAGACTTCAGATATATCGATGACCACATCAACTGGTTTCACATTTCCTCAACCTCCCGGAAGACCAAAAAGGATGTAATGGCCGAGACAAATCCTTGACACGCCCAGCACATTTCTTAAGCTTACCTTATTCAGTAAGCGTCCTAATTGGCGATGTTTTACCAACCGGATGCACTTTTCTCGGCAAGCGGACATGTCTGCTGTCTAGACAACGCCCTTTTTTGCCTTTGCCCCATGTCGTTACGTGGACCGGGGGAAGGGGTAGGGGCAATGTTATAGGAGTTTGAATCAAGATCCGCGAATCCTTTTCGATAATCTGACGTCATACATGCCCGTGTGGGAATTTTTGATAAATTAAATTAAATACTATAATAATAAACATATTCGTGACGTTCATTGCGATACCACAATTTATGAAAATCCTTTTGTCTGTGAGAAAAATTTACTGCAGAATTTTGCCGTATCCTATTAAACAATTAAGCACGGTAATTTAAACAAATATTATAATAGAAAAAAAACGAGGAGTCGCAAATACTTTATTGTTTTTATTTCTCTTATATTCGACAAGTTTATATTGAATGCTTTTATTTTATGATCGCGTCATGCTACCGAACAAAAAAAGCTTTTTAAATTAATGAAAATTAGTTGGATTTTAGCCTCATTGCCAATATAATAGTATGTAGTTACATAAAGAATCAGAAGCGAAAATGGGACGGCACTTCCTCCAATTGGAAGCGGACTAGTGTGCAGAATATCATTCAATACCCTTAATTAACACAGAAATAAGAACACACAAGGTTTGCGATTTATTTTTTTTTCTTGAAAAGCATTAATTATAACAAGGGTTTTAACACACTACAAATGTGTAATGAATGTTTTCTTCCGAAAGTTTAATATTATTATTTTATTATAAAACCTAAAGCTGCGTGTGAAAGATTGTGTTTTTTTAATGAGTTTTAACTATTTCTTATATATGTTTTGCTTGTGGTTTGACTGCTTCCCTCCCTATACCAACATATTTTGTATTAACAGTGTAAAAAAAGGAAAAAGCTACCAAGCAGCGAGCGTCATGGGTGACAGTTGAACTCAGGTAAAAAGGTTACATTTTTTCGGAGGTGATTTTTATATTCATCAATAAAGAGCCACGGGTATGGTGTAGGACTGTAACACTTGGACCCACCGGGTATTTTTTCAATTTTTTTCAAAATAACCGCACCCAGTGTAAAGAATGTACCCGGTTAAGCCCTGGTATTTCTATAATTTAATGACAAACCTTTAGAAAAACGTCTAGGTGCCCCCCCCCCACTTCCTTCTCCATACCCCACCCCCAAAAAAATCAATCGGCACCAATATAGGCAAATAAGGATTAATCTCTTTGAGCCCTCTCCGTCCAGGTTTGGGCACCGCTGGCTTCAGCCCCGAAATAGGTTTGACAAAACAGCAGTAGACGAGGTTAAAGGTCAAATCTCCCAAAAACAACAAAGTCTGATGACTCGAAAATTCGATAACTGAAATCGAATATTCAAAGTTATTACCTCTCCTTAGTTAAAAAAAAAATAGTCCCGTAACTTGTGACTTTGTGTTAATAAAAAAAAAAGAATTCGGTGTCAACTGCTGTACTCAATCTCTCGCACAGTTTATTGTATTTTCACCTGATTTATTGACATAGATTAGACAAGCGCCCCCTAGGTTAGTGGCAGATGATTGAATCAGTTTTCTCCTTGCCATCGTGCTCTGACAAGACTATAGTGTGCGGGTGTGTGTGTAGGGGGGTATAAAGAGAGAGAGAGTTAGAGAGAAGTGGGGTGGGGTGTTATTTAATAAATCACCACCACCATTTTTGTTGATGATTTCCTTTTGAGTGAATGTTTGGAGTATCTCAGACTTTGTCTGTGGTGTGGGGTATGACTGACGGTTTTTGTACTTTGAATTTTACATTATTCTTTTTTATTAACTTCGCTTTCGTTCGTGGCTGGCTGGACGTTCGGAAGACTTATTGGCCCACTTCCCGTCAACCGATCGAGCTGAAACTTGACACATAAACTCATTGCCGATGACAACACATTGAAATTTTCAGCCCCACCTGAACCCTCAAAAACCAGTTTTTTTCCTGTTTTTCAAGGGGAAGTTGATTGAAATATTATTAAGATTTTACGAAATAAAATTCCCGATAACTGCGCCGTAAGAGATTATTTTGTAAAAAATATCGCAAGTGCGTTTGGTGCGAATATTTTCCTTTGTTTTTTTCTGAAATAGTTGGTGAAATAAATGAAATAAATCTGCGGTGTAAAAGTGTGTTTTTTTCTGTGATCTGTCTTTTCGTCTTGTTTTCTGAGCCGAAACGTCAAAATCTTTTGTCCTGTCTATAAATTCAAGTTTATCATACTTTGTTCTTATATTTCATTTACACAACTTGAATGCAGTCCATCAATTATCTTGTAAAAGTGGGTGGGACATTAAATATTAGTATAGGGGCGTGAAAAAAAAGTGCGTTTGTGAGCCTTGAATGGGGGGGGTGGCATTAATTGGGATTCTTATAAAGTGCCATATTTTCTTGCATGTTTAGTAAAATTTTCAGCCACCACCCCCCATTGCTCGATTTTACATTTTATAAAGCATTTATACGAAAATCTGTATTGCCAGGAGTTGTTTAATTTGCAGCTAATTCAAAGGTGCTTTCATTGCTCGGGAAGGCAAGGGTTTGAGGGTAACTGGCAGAGAATGTGGGCTGGTAGTGAAGGAATTGATGGTAGATGTGGTAGGTTTCAAAGAGAATGTATGATGGTAGTGGAGGAATTGATCGTAGATGTGATAGGTTTCAAAGAGAATGTGTGATGGTAGTGGAGGAATTGATAGTAGATGTGGTAGGTTTCAAAGAGAAGTGGGGGAAAGCAACAAAGTGTTGTCCATTAAGTTGGGGATGACAGTGAAAAAACGGTGTGCACAGTCGCGTAGTTAGGGCCACCAGGGTTGGCCCAAGATTTTCAGTAATTTCTAGGCACGCCCCATCCAAGAAGAAACTATGCAGTTGGCCGAAAATGCCGCCCTTGCAAATATAGGAAATAAATGCCACCCTGTGCGGACCGCCCCTCCAAATTCCCCTTTCCTACGCCACTGGTTGTGAAGGATGTTATGGAATGGAAAAGATGTATGTGCGTCAATTCTACGATTTGGTTATGAGGCAGCATTGATTACGTCACACCTAAAGCTTTTTTTCTGAAAGGTGGCGAATAGGTGCAAATTTAAAGTTTAGTGACCAGAAAGGATTAGATAATGAGCTGCCAACTGCCAAAAACACGTTCTTACGTACTGTTATCAGTATGGAAAAATTTATCTCTTATTTCAGTTTATGGCTCGTTCTAAAACAGTAGAAGAAAATACGATGTTGTAAAAAAGGTACAGTGATGAAAAGGACTCTACACACACACACACAGTAAACATATCTCGTCTCGTAGCAAAAATAATACACGCTCAAAATATCTAGTGATAAAATAATAGCACACACCAAAAATAACTCTCGTCCCCTTTTATAGACTGTTCTACTGATATTTCTAGAAAGGCCTTACACGATGTTTTATATTATGTGACAACCTACCGCACATTATGTGACAACCTACCCCACATTACAAAATGCGATTCCGAACTTGGGGTCAGCTAGAGTTCATTCACGGGGAAATATGACGTAAACACGTCGTCTACATAACAACGTTTTCTAAAGCAGTATCAAACTGCAACCAGATCCGTTATTTTCAGGGCGTAAAGTTATGTTAAGACTCTCCATTGTTTGCAAACTCAGTTTGAAACCGGGGGAGGGGATTTAAATGTCCCATTTCTATCTAAATCTTGTTAAAAATGCAAAGAAAAATATATTATATTCATTTTTAAACATGTTTTAAATGAGACCAATGAAGTTTATGGCTCTTCTAACTCGTGATACCATTGGCTGCCGTCAGTAATAAACTCGTGGGGAGTTTGTTTTGTTTTGTTTTTTTCATTGTTGTTGTTTTTTGTTGTTGTTTTTTGTTGTTTTTTTTTTGGGGGTGGTATGTAAACATTTGTTGTATTACCTACTCTCAAGCTTGTGAAGAAGTCAAGGTCAACCATTACAGGATTTTTTATTAACTTAATTTAATTCACCCAGGCCAACATCCTCGGCGGTTTTACTTGTGCTCTAAGAATTTTTAGGTGATAAGAAAAACAATTGCCTCTGCTAACAAAGGTCAGCTGGAGCTATTTTTAAATCTCTCTATCTCTCGCTACATATATGTATATCAAACTCACCTCGATGTGGTGTGTTTGATTATTTGATTCGTTTTATTGTTTGTCGCAGTTATAGATATTGATAGATATATAAATATTGATAGATATATAGATATTGATAGATATATAAATATTGATAGATATATAGATATTGATAGATATACAAATATGGATGTATATACACACAGATATTTATAGATATTGATAGCTGTATAGATATGCACAGACATCGAAAGAAATATAGATATTAATAGATAGTGCTACAACAACCGCCCAGTAGACTGAAATTAGAGGCATCAGCTGTGAGCGTTGGTATCTAAATATATTTCGTAGTTACACCTAATCCACGCTCAGTTCTAATGTAGTGTTAAAGAGACAGCCGTATCCGGATTTTTGATTGAAAGAACGCATTATTTTGTTTTACTATAAAGTATAGTGCGTTCATTACGAAATTTGACGAACATTTTAACTTCTGAACTGAAAAAAAGATTCGACCAAATTTCCGTTCGATCAAATTTCCGTCGATCAATTTTCCGTCGACGAAATTTCTTTCGATCAAATTTCCGGTAACCAGAGACAGCAGATTTTGTTTGCGTGCTGCGCACTTAAGAACTTGGAAGCTAAACAGAAAATAAAGCTGATATCTCATGTGTTGTTTTTTTCCTTATTATTATTTTAAGGATTGTAAGAAGGAGAAATACAAACTCCGAAGCCTTCGACTCCCCACCACCCCCACCCCTTTTCCGAATCGTTGGAAATCCCAATCCGTCAGTCCCTTCAACGTTGGCAGTATCGACAGCCGGTAAACCAATGCGATAGCCTGTTGAAAGGTGAACCTTCAAAGTTGAAGAGCTGTCGGCGGTGTAGGTCTGAGCTTCCTCCAGATTCGACTTCGGAGTTGGCCCAAGTCTTGTCCCACAATCAATGAGTGAGCAAACACAGGTCTGGTGAGGAAGTAGGGTTTTCTTTTCTTTTAAATCAAAAGGGACCCAGGGGAGAGAGAGAGTGAGAGAGAGAGAAGAAGAAAAAAAACTACAGCTAACACATAGGAGAGGGGGGCGGGCGAACAAAATTGAAGTCCCATACCAAAAAGGGGGGACAACACGTCATACTTTGGGAAGCCGCCATTATTTGATAAGGTCGTAAAAGAGAAAGTTGTTTCGGAGAGCGTCACTCGGGGCTTGCTTCTGGCCACACGTTCCAGACCCCAATGCGCAAATCTTTTTTTATGAAGCGATCCTGATAAAGAAAATATCGTCACTCGAGACTTGGTTGGGAGGGGGTGCTTGTCCCTAAGAGTCGTCTGCGGTAATATAACGCCCCCCAACAGCCAGACGACACCATTCCTCATAAGTGAAGACCAGCTCGGGGTAAACATAGAGTAACGTCCCTTGAAATTGGCCCTCGCCACAAGTCAGCGAACATTGCGTTGGTCAACTCATACACCCCTACGCAGCCCGGGCCCCCTTACCCCACCTCCTCTCCCACACCTCCAGCCCTTTCGTGTATTCAATAAAGCTTCCAGAATGATGGAGTGAAGCGAAAAGTAGCTACAAAAAATGAGAAATACCCCACAAAAAATCGATATATCATCGTCTAAAAATAAATTTTAAATTTCAATCTTGTCAAAGAGTTTGTACGGGGATCGAAAAATGAAGAAGGAAAAATTTCTAGAGATGACATATTTTTGGTATTCGTTATTGTCATCAAAGAAGTGTTTTGGAAAATATTGTTGGAACGTTGTATGTATCAGTGTGATATTTATTACTTGATAGACATTTCATATCAAATGAAAATTGACTCGATAGAATGTTCAGATAAGTGGAACATTGAAGCTTTAGTCAGAATGAGTTCTCGTAAGGGGGAGCGGGATTCTCGTCTCGTGGGTTGGTCTGCTTCATCGCTCACGTTTGTAAGATTGCGTACGATTTGATTGCACAACTACAAGGTCATGGTCTCTTTGCATATTCAAAGAAAAATATGAGATCTTACCTTCTTTTTTTTTTTACTTTGTAAGAAAATTTTCTAATGCTTGTTTTTTTTTTATGTTGTAGTAGTTAAATTTATAAATAATATTTCTTTTGTGCATTTACTCGTTACTTTTGTCCGTTTTGATAAATATATTGACTATGTATAAAGACATCCTCTTAAACTATCACGTTTCGGTATAAATTGAAGTCAACGGCAACCATCCAGGATGGGGTGGCTTGTCTCAAATATCGTGGGGCTGGTTGCCACAGTGTGAAAAGCAGTCCCCTTTCAACTATAATTTCCAAATATAACCCTTTAGAACAGCGGTTCTCAACCTGTGGGTCGCGTTTGGGGGTCGCGCGACACTTTCCCAGGGGTCGACTAAGACCATCTGAAAACTCATATACTCTACAGTTATGAAGTAGAAACAAACATAATTTTTCTGGGGGTCGCCACAACATGAATAACTGTATTAAAGGGTCGCGGCATTAGGAAGGTTGAGAACCACTGCTTTAGAAGATTCTGGGTCAATAATAAATCTTCTTGCTGCAACTAATTCATTAAACATCATGATTATCTTATTTGATAGGCTATTAACTTTTTGGGGGTTTTACTAACTGATTCTCTTTGATCCAAAAACTTAAATCCTATAAACAAAGTATAGTTTTATAATTAGCTTTACTTTATGCAATTATTTTTGTGTTCCGGGAACATTTTATAAAGAAAATGAAAATTAATTTTAAGAGAACGGCGGGGACAAGAAAACACGAAAAGAGATATAAAGCTGCAGGATTTCAAAGATTTCATTCAAAATCATTACAGCGGCAGATCAAATATTGCAACATCTACTATAGAACTTGGATCAAATGATGTAAAAGAAAATCACGTAATAGATCTATTAGATAATGTCAATGTTTGGTAATATACAGAGCAGACAAAAAACTAGCTGGCGAAGGTCGAGATACAATTAATAGAGTGACAGCATTGAAAAAGAGGCATGTAATGAAAACAATAAATTGCTTAAAAATTGTGCAAGACCCAAACAGTTATAGGGTCAAATTGTTTATATTTAAGTTCTATCGGTTGTTACGGTTGAAAAATGTAATCAAAGTTGTAAATATAGGCATTGACTTCGAATACCTACCTATTAACTACATTATTGATTTAATTTTTAATTCATAGTTTTGAATTTCAGCATTTTCTTGAATTTGAAATGTTAGAATTTCACAATTCATTATGGTGAGAAATTCGTTATGTAGCAATTTGATTTCTTAATGATTCACATTCAAAACAATCATATGAAAATGTACAATATATTATTATATAGTGCAACGCTTATTTAGATATCTTAACTTATTAATTTGTCATAACGCTGTGTAAATTTATGAAATTCATATTTTTTCTCTATTACTTTTTAAACATGACATGTTAAGAAAATTATTTTTAAATGTATCGTTTGCTACTTATATCACAGTAATTTATACTTAAATGCCTGCTCATATCACAGTAATATACTTTAATGTCTGCTTATTTCACAGTCTTATACCATAATGCCTTCTTATATCACAGCAATCTACTTGAAATTTCCGTTCACTTGAAAAAGAAATTATTGTGTGTGCCATGGCTTATGTAGTTGCATTTACATTATCTAATTTTAAAATGTACACAAATTGATTTCTTGTCTCATGTGCGTACATTATACAATTGTAAATTTGTTCACTTTTGTAATAATAAGTTTTGTTTCATATTTAAAAAGTCGACTGTTTCAAAAAAATATATAAAAATTAGTAAGAGCTCCATTTCTTACTGACTGTCTGTGCAATCAGTTTGATAGATTGACTTTATATACTTAAATAGATGTGGGCTATGTATAAATAATTCCATACTACATCCGAGTTTGGCAACAGGTTAAAATGTTTAATATAATATGATGTCATTTAACCTTGTCATTATTGACACATCAATAAGTCGTGAGGATTATGCTCTGATGAAATCAAGTACTATGTAGTGGGTCAACGTTCATGTAGAACACATATGTTAAGCACAAACTCAAGCTACATAGTGCACTGGAGAGAAAGCAGGATTTCCAAACATTGAACGGAGCAACTAAGACTATGTAAAACTTCAAGGTTGTTTAAATACACAAGCAAAACTGACGTCAATAAATACAACATGAGATGACAACCTACTCTAACCCCACATTGTGTGATAACCTACTCTCACCCCACATTGTGTGACAACCTACTCTCACCCCACATTGTGTGACATCCTACTCCCACCCCACATTGTGTGACAACCTACTCTCACCCCACATTGTGTGACATCCCACTCTCACCCTACATTGTGTGACAACCTACTCTCACCCCACATTGTGTGACAACCTACTCTCACCCCCACATTGTGTGACAGCGTACTCTCACCACACATTGTGTGACAACATACCCTCAACCCCACATTGTGTGACAACCTACTCTCACCACATATTGCGTTACAACCTATCTCACACGATGGGACAACTTACCCTCACCCCATTTTGTGTGACAACCTACTCTCACCCCACATTGTGTGACAACCTACTCTCACCACACATTGTGTGACAACCTATCTCACACGATGGGACAACTTACCCCCCACCCACATTTAGTGACAACCTACCCTGGATGGGACTCGTTAACCTTGGACGGCAACTCATCTAAGAGAAGGAAACTCTGAATTCAAACCCGGCGATGGAGTCCCGATAGGCGGATAACATTGATACAATGAAACATTCCGGCAACTCCCGGGTGGATGGGACTCGTTAACCTTGGACGGCAACTCATCTATGAGAAGGCAACTCTGAATTCAAACCCAGGAGATGGGGAGATGGAGTTCACATGCGCCTAACTGGCAGCAGTGATGCCTCTCGAACATTGAACCTTGTAACGCGCTTCGAGCCTTTGGGAATGAAGCGTGATTTCTCAAATTTCTCAAATAAACTTCATTATTATTATTATTATTATGTGACAACCTAGTGATACATTTATGTGACAACTACCCCACATTGTGTCCACCTACCCCATATTTATGGACAACCTAGTCACATTATGTGATAAGCTACCCCACATTAATATCATTTATATTACAACCTAACCCACATTTATGTGACAACCTACCGCACATTATGTGACAACCTACCCCACATTATTTGAAAACCTGGCTACATTTATGTGAAAAAGCTATCCACATTGTGTGACAACCTACCCCACATTTATGTGACAACGTAGTCCCATTATGTGACAACCTACCCCACATTATGTGAAAACCTGGCCACATTTATGGGACATGATACCCCACATTATGTGACAACCTACCCCAAAAGGTATTAATGTTACAACCTAGCCACATTTATGTGACAACATACCCCACATTATGTGACAAACTAGTCACATAGCTACTCCCATTCCCTTATGTGACTACCTACCCCACATTAACATCTTTTATATTACAATCTACCCCACATTTATGTGGCAACCTATCGCACATTATGTGACAACCTACCCCACATTATGTGAAAACCTGGCTACATTTATGTGACAAGCTAACCCACATTATGTGACATCCTAGCCACATATTTATGTGACACGCTACCCGACATTATGTGACAACCTAGCCACACAGTATGTAACAAATTCTATGACAGCCAACCCCGCTAGTCAGTTAGCAAAACTTGTATAACGACGTTTTCGTCTAGTCGCCTATTTTTTTATCTAATTGTGGAAGAAGGTGTCAAGAGCTGCACTCCAGTGAACATAAAAACAAAGCAGATGAAAAGATTGAACCTCGAAGATCAAAATATTATTCTTATAATGGTTTTGATATTAATTTATCCACTCAACATAAACAGTAAAGGGACATAACTTCTCTAACAAAAAACGACAGTATTTGTTTCTTACATCATTTTTAACATAAGTATAAGTATAAGAATATAATTAAGATCTCAGAATGTAATTTTTTTTTTAACGAAAATTCGTTGAAGATTATGTTCACACTAGTCTTAGCACAATATTAGGCTATCTACTATATATATATATATATATATATATAGGCTATATATATATATATATATATATATTTATTTATTTATATTTGATATAAATATTATATATATATAAATATATATTTTTTATATATATAATATATATATAATTATAAGGTAACTTCGAATAGATCGTACCGCGTTTTGGTAAATGTGTAGCTGTAGGACCGCTCACCCTAACCTGAACCCTAATTCTATCACGAAAGTGACGTCATGGCCCTACAGCTACACATTAGCCATATTATTATATAAGTATAAGGCCACAGGTTGACGCATGCGCTTAATTAATATGCCGCCCCTTTCAAATATGAAGTTTCCTAATTCATACTTATCTAACCCCACCCAACCGGGAAAAAAACACAACATTTTGTAGCCGTAGCCGTAGGTAAGTCAAGTGAAAATTGAAATGTCTAGACTATAAATATAATATAAGTTATATATAATATAAGTGTATAAGTATAATAAGTTAAAAGTAGACGTAAAACATTTGTAGATTTAATTTTTGGTAAGAAATTATTAATTGTTAAATTAGTAATTACAACAGAAAAACAATTTTAAAAATATATAATTGTGCCAACTTACCACTATATTTTAAACTGCCAAAACTTTTAAAGTAAAGCCTTCCATTCCGGATTCCGACCAGCGGTGGTTTCCATTCCAAGCCAAATAGTCGATTAGTAAATCCAATAATAAGAAGAAAAATGCACCAAAGAACACAGAAACTAAATAATATTTACACTTCCAATTATTTATATGCCTATAGTAACCCTGTCACTTATTTCCACGGTAAACAAGTTTTACAATTTTGTAACTAGCTTAGAAATTAAATCAAAATGAATCAGCAGCTCATCTTATTAAACCGTATGCCGGCAGCAAGTAGTTTGAAATTAAACATCCTGTCGGTAAATTAAAATCTCGAACTAAAACGGGAACGGAATAATATAAATATTAGACTCGCACACTTCTTGAACATCGTTCAAAAAACAAAACAAATTTAAAGATCTAAGCGTAACTATGTCATATGAGGTAAATCAAGATCTGTAAAGGATTCCCAAATTGCATACGAGGAGGGCCTCAAACCGTTGCTGCCTTAAGCGACGATCTACTTTCCTGAGCGAAGATCTTTTTTGTCCACTCCATTAAAATGTATTAACAAAGCAGAGAAAAATTGAACCTCGAAAGTAGTTTTTAAAACTGCCCTTACACCAAAAAAGTACCTTTTTTTTCCTATAAAAAAATTTAACTTCGTTCTATCTCCCAAATCTAAGGGTGAATTTTTTTCAAGGAAATCATTTTATTTCCATGTGATATATAACTAATCTTATCTAACTAATCTTACCTAACTAATCTTATCTGAGTAATCTTTTCTAACTAATTTTATCTAACTAATCTTATCAATGAAGTGATTTTGAATTTATCCAACGTTATCTTTAACAAAAACAAAATTTTTATTAACTCAAATATTTATTTTGAAATTCAATACGGACATTTTCAACATTTTATTTTCCAAACTTCAATACAGTAATGTTACAACATGCACAGACAAAAATGTAATAATATAACGAATCTTGTTTCTTCTTTTTACTTCAAACTTCAACCAGTCTGTGTTATCGTTGGGTGGTTCGGAGACAATAAGAGTCATCTGTGTTGTTCTTGTTGTTGTTTCGTGTTGTTTTTTACAGTCTGCATGCACACTTCAGTTCCATCCCCGGGTAACCATCATCTTGCAGACAAACAACGAGGCAGCCATCACGGTGAATGACGTTGTCTTTGCTGTCAGTGGGGCCGAGCTTTGGCCTCCGCCTATTGAATCAACTGGAAAAAAAAAAAGATGATAATTTTTTTTAATATATATTATAAATGAAAATGTGTATTCTTTGACTCTGAAATCCAGATTCACGGCCCATATACTTCTTGAAGTTGTTATCATCTAATAACTGTAGACGGAGAAAAAGAGAAAGACAGAGAAAAAGATGGGAAGATAGCATTAAAGAGTGGGTGGGATTAAAACTAGGCGATGCTGTGCGTGGGGCAGGAGACCGAGAGGAATGGTCATCTGTGGCGACCCAACGGTCCAAGGACTAAGGGACATGATGCTGATGATGAATAACTGTAACTATTCACTCTTTTGTTGTGGGTAGTACAGAGATGATAGTTTGCTAAACTTACGCTACGATAATTCAGGTGTCACGGCCACATTATCGACATAAAATGAACCACCAGTTCATATGATTGAACTAGGCACTTTATTTCAACAAAACTATTCACATAATAAATGAATAGCATCTCCGACAGTACAGGATGTGTATAGATATAACATCACCTGCAGTACAGGATGTGTATAGATATAACATCACCTGCAGTACAGGATGTGTATAGATATAACACCACCTGCAGTACAGGATGTGTATAGATATAACATCACCTGCAGTACAGGATGTGTATAGATATAACATCATCTACAGTACAGGATGTGTATAGATATAACATCATCTGCAGTACAGGATGTGTATAGATATAACATCATCTACAGTACAGGGTGTGTATAGATATAACACCACCTACAGTACAGGGTGTGTATAGATATAACACCACCTGCAGTACAGGATGTGTATAGATATAACATCACCTGCAGTACAGTATGTGTATAGATATAACATCACCTGCAGTACAGGATGTGTATAGATATAACATCACCTGCAGTACAGGATGTGTATAGATATAACATCACCTACAGTACAGGATGTGTATAGATATAACATCACCTACAGTACAGTATGTGTATAGACATAACATAACCTACAGTACAGGGTGTGTATAGATATAACATCATCTACAGTAGAACACATATGTTAAGCACAAACTCAAGCTACATAGTGCACTGGAGAGAAAGCAGGATTTCCAAACATTGAACGGAGCAACTAAGACTATGTAAAACTTCAAGGTTGTTTAAATACACAAGCAAAACTGACGTCAATAAATACAACATGAGATGACAACCTACTCTAACCCCACATTGTGTGATAACCTACTCTCACTTTTGTGTATAAATATATTTTCACTTCTATATTGTTTAAGATATATTTGCTCTCGCCCTCACATTTGTTTTATCATCATCATCATCGTCAGGTCCCGTAGTCCTTCGACCGTCGGGGCGCCACGGATGACATGTACACTATTCTTCTCCATTCCTCTCGGTCTTCTGTCCTACGCATAGCATCGCCTAGTTTTAATCCCGTCTATTCTTTGATATTATCTTCCCATCTTTTTCTTTGTCTTCCTCTTCTTCTCCCTCCTCTAGTATTTTGTCATACTGTCATTTTATCATACTGTCATTTTATCATATTGTCATTTTATCATACTGTCATTTTGTCATACTGTCATTTTATCATTCTGTCATTTTATCATACTGTCATTTATCATACTGGCATTTTATCATACTGTCATTTTGTCATACTGTCATTTTATCATACTGTCATTTTATCATATTGTCATTTATCATATTGTCATTTGTCATACTGTCATTTTGTCATATTGTCATTTTATCATATTGTCATTTTATAATATTGTCATTTGTCATACTGTCATTTGTCATACTGTCATTTTGTCATACTGTCATTGTATCATACTGTCATTTTATCATATTGTCATACTGTCATTTTGTCATACTGTCATTTTATCATACTGTCATTTTATCATATTGTCATTTGTCATACTGTCATTTTGTCATACTGTCATTGTATCATACTGTCATTTTATCATATTGTCATTTGTCATACTGTCATTTTGTCATACTGTCATTTTATCATACTTTCATTTTATCATACTGTCATTTTATCATATTGTCATACTGTCATTTTGTCATACTGTCAGTTTGTCATACTGTCATTTTATAATACTGTCATTTTATCATATTGTCATTTATCATATTGTCATTTGTCATACTGTCATTTTGTCATATTGTCATTTTATCATATTGTCATTTTATCATATTGTCATTTGTCATACTGTCATTTTGTCATACTGTCATTGTATCATACTGTCATTTTATCATATTGTCATACTGTCATTTTGTCATACTGTCATTTTATCATACTGTCATTTTATCATATTGTCATTTGTCACACTGTCATTTTGTCATACTGTCATTGTATCATACTGTCATTTTATCATATTGTCATTTGTCATACTGTCATTTTGTCATACTGTCATTTTATCATACTTTCATTTTATCATACTGTCATTTTATCATATTGTCATACTGTCATTTTGTCATACTGTCATTTATCATAATGTCATTTTATCATACTTTCATTTTATCATACTGTCATTTTATGATATTGTCATTTGTCATACTGTCATGTTGTCATATTGTCATTTTATCATATTGTCATTTGTCATACTGTCATTATGTCATGTTGTCATTTTATCATACTGTCATTTTATCATATTGTCATTTGTCATACTGTCATTTTGTCATATTGTCATTTTATCATATTGTCATTTGTCATTTATCATATTGTCATTTTATCATACTGTCATTTTATCATACTGTCATTTTATCATACTGTCATTTTATCATATTGTCATTTTGTCATACTGTCATTTTATCATACTGCCATTTTATCTATTGTCATTTGTCATACTGTCCTTTTGTCATATTGCCATTTAATCATATTTTGTCATACTGTCATTTTGTCATACTTTCATTTTATCATATTGTCATTTTATCATACTGTCATTTTATCATATATTGTCATTTTGTCATACTGTCATTTTATCATACTGTCATTTTATCATACTGTCATTTTATCATATTGTCATTTTATCATACTTTCATTTTATCATACTGTCATTTTATCATACTGTCATTTTGTCATACTGTCATTTTATCATACTGTCATTTTATCATACTGTCATTTTATCATACTGTCATTTTATCATACTGTCATTTTATCATATTGTCATTTTTATATTTTTAAATGTGCGGAGAAGAATAAGAACGATAATTTTTTTAACCCCCCCCCCCATTTTTTTCACTCAATTTAGTAGCAGATGCTTTACCCCCCCCCCCCCCCAAACACACACTTTTCCTTGTGTAGACGCCCCTGAAACTAACATGGCTACCGTTCATCAAGACCTACATTTCTGAAGACCATGCATTGACCTATGCGTCAATGATGATTTTTTAAATCTATGTATTTTTGGAGTCAATCTTCTTTCTCTCCAAATACGACCAATAAATCCATGTTGACTTTATAAGTTTCTCATATTGGCCAATACGATACATCTAAACACCAACGCCCCGGCACCACCACCACCTCCACCCCCCCCCCCCATGACACCCCCACCTCTATAGTAAGGTGAGAGACTGGCAAATGGAGAAACACTTGTGGCCGGCGTTGGCCATGGTAACTTACTGTTTCTAAGTTCTTTCTGAAGCAAGGCCAGTGTGCTCTGTTGCTGTGTGTACTCTACAGAGTTCACGTCGCACACGACACTGGAAACGCAGTCGAAGTATGTGGACACGCCTTCTCTAGAGAAAGGTAGCAACGGTTTAAAAAATAAAGTAATAATAATGCATGATGACAATGAATAAAAAGGTGGCTTGTCATTGAAGTTAACTGAACACATAGCAGAGCAAATGTTTATGATGGAGTTCACAATACTCTCTACTTTCGAACACTCTCAAGAAAGATTTTTTTTTTAACTTAGGGTCGGTTCACACGATCAAATTTCGCGTCAAATTGTTGTATGAACGCACTATTTTGCGCGTGGTTTCCTTTTTTGGGGAATTTGATCAAATAGTAATTTGAAAGTTGTGACAAGGCTTCATACACGAATTGCATCTAATGCTTGACGCGAAATTTGACCGTGTGAACCGACCCTAAGACTTAACCGAGTAATGGCTGGGTCAATAACTATAGGCACAATACAATATCATTTTACTTCCTTCTGAAATGAAAAGATGTTCTCAGCGCTGGGCGCTACCGCCCTTCAATAATGAATCGAACGCGAAAGACCAAGAAATATTTGCAAATATTCAGTGATCCCTCGTGTACAGCGCATTTTTCACAGTGGCGTGGGAATCACGTTGGGAATGTATTAATTTTTGTTTGCAGTATATGGCTATTCTTTTATATATTTATTATTTTAATTATTTTTGCTGTGAAATAAGCATTTCCCATAGATTAAAAAATTGAAAGCAATTTTTTTAAAAAAAAAGAAGAATTTAAACGATTAATTAAAACACATTAAAACGAAAATTCAATCGAGACGAAAGACGTAAAATATAAGGTGGCTAATTCGTAAATGTTCGTATATCGGGGGGGGGGGGGGGGGGTCTCTGCAACTACCGGTATATAAAGTATAGTAGAGCCGTGAGACTGAAAGGTTGATTCGACATCATGAAAGGTTGATTTTGACATCATGAAAGGTTGATTTTGACATCATGAAAGGTTAATTTTGACATCATGAAAGGTTGATTTTGACATCATGAAAGGTTGATTTTGACATCATGAAAGGTTGATTTTTGCATGCTCTTTTTAGTAAAGATTCTTCAATGGCACAATGCTGTCAAAAGTTTGACGACCCCCGTGTCTTATATCTAATTCGTGCCAACGGACAGCACTGCCTTATGACATACTCATCTTCTCTTTAAATCCTATAGTAATTCATCCAATATTTACTAAGCCATAGCTTAGGCTTCAAGACGCACAGCTAATTGCTAAAATACACACACACAAACATACACAAATATATATATATGTATATATATAACTTCTTGTGGGGCTCCTTCCTATTCCCATTCTCAACATATTTTATATTAATAATAATGAGTAAACAATATACACAATTGAAACAGATAATCACACTAATGTACACATAAACCTATACTCTTCTTTTAAGAAGCTCATAAAAATTCCATGTATATATTTTTTTTTTAAAGGTTAACTATCAAAAGCAATGACTCACGTGTCACCGGTGGACTGATAGAATGTGTTTTGGCACCGTGACAGGCCCTCGCTGCAAGTCTCGGCAGACGACGTAGCACAACAAGCTGGGGGGAAATAAGCACGATCACGTGATCAACGAAATGCATACAATTTGAACATGAAACGTAAATCCAATTATTACCAATCTGAACTATAATAGCGGAATGTCTATCGCCTTGTGTTAGTGTGAGGCACTTCCAATTAACTGTATGGAATCTTTTGCCGCGAATTGTTATGCTGAACAAAGCAACTATTTCCATATCAAATTTATATTGAGAACCGTCGCGTGGGGCCCTGCAACACCTGAGAATGCATGGGGGCCTCAGATTTTTTAGGCACCTTAGTTGTTATGTGGCAAATAAATGATGTAAAAGATTTTTTTTCCTTTTGATTGCATTAGACAGCTAATTTTTAAAAAACGAATAGTGGCAACTTTTTTTTTCCGGGGGGGGGGGGGGGGGGGGAGGGGGGGGAAGGGGTAATGTGTCTCAAAACGTCAGACGACTGCTCTGCGTGTATCCATCCGAGCGATAGACATCTGAAGTTTCTTATACTAAGGACTGTACATAATCATGCACCTATAAAGTGCTCATCAAATATGAAATCACGTGTTTAGATATATTTCTGCATTATGTTGTGTGGGGGTCTGAAACCCCCACCACAGTAAGGGGGTCTGAAACCCCCACCACAGTAAGGGGGTCTGAAACCCCCACCACAGTAACAAGATACATACTTCTCTATGTAACTAACGTGACCAATTCGTTCTGATTTCGCTAAATAAAATTCCCGTTAACTGCGCAAAATGAGATTCTTTTTTTTAAAAATAAACTTTCTTTTATCTCAATGAAAGAGTCTCAATTTAGATATGGTGTTTTAAATCTGCGGTGTGAAAGTGGAAGGGACATTACAATATTAATTATAAATCAGGGGTGTTAAAAAAGGTGGGCAGATTCGAACATTTGGGGGGGGGGGGGGACACTAAGTGGGATTCTTAAAAAATGTTTCGTCGAGTAACTCTGGTAGATTTGAAGTTCACACCTAGCGGCCGCCTTTGTTTGTTCTGCCTTGTAGCTAGTAGCTACATCATTTAACTTCTAACTTGCAGGTAGATCCGAGCAACGTTGGTGCTTTACAGCCTGCCCCTACAAAGGACACAGATCGTTTTCTACTGTAGTTTAGTTAGTGTGCCCATGTAACTCGTGCCGGCTCAAGGTACCGGCAACTCGGGCAGTCGCCCGGGGCGCCTTGTGCTTAGGACGCAATCAACGATTTATAAGATACCAATAAGTTTATCTCCCAACCCTGAAACCATATTAATAATATAATACCGACCCACACCCTTTCTTTTTTTACCGCAGATGTATTCCACCAACTATCAAGATCATAGTATGGTGTGACCTATTTAATGGTGGATGATGAGACTATCAAGATCATGATATGGTGTAACCTATTTAATGGTGCATGGCTTGACTATCAAGTTCATAATATGGTGTGACCTATTTAATGGTGGATGGTGTGACTATCAAGTTCATAATATGGTGTGACCTATTTAATGGTGGATGGTGTGACTATCAAGTTCATAATATGGTGTGACCTATTTAATGGTAGATGGTGTGACTATCAAGTTCATGATATGGTGTGACCTATTTAATGGTGGATGGTGTGACTATCAAGTTCATAATATGGTGTGACCTATTTAATGGTAGATGGTGTGACTATCAAGTTCATAATATGGTGTGACCTATTTAATGGTAGATGGTGTGACTATCAAGTTCATGATATGTGACCTATTTAATGGTAGATGGTGTGACTATCAAGTTCATAATATGTGACATATTTAATGGTGGATGGTGTGACTATCAAGTTCATGATATGTGACATATTTAATGGTGGATGGTGTGACTATCAAGTTCATGATATGGTGACATTTAATGGTAGATGGTGTGACTATCAAGTTCATAATATGTGACATATTTAATGGTAGATGGTGTGACTATCAAGTTCATGATATGGTGACATTTATGGTAGATGGTGTGACTATCAAGTTCATAATATGTGACATATTTAATGGTAGATGGTGTGACTATCAAGTTCATAATATGTGACATATTTAATGGTGGATGGTGTGACTATCAAGTTCATGATATGGTGTGACCTATTTAATGGTAGATGGTGTGACTATCAAGTTCATGATATGGTGTGACCTATTTAATGGGAGATAACGAAACTATCAATATTATGATATGGTGGGGACCCATGGGCGCCCGCAGAAAATTTTCTAGGGCGGGGCAAAATATTTTCTCATTATTTTCTCTTTATTTTAATAAATTTTGTATCTATTTTTGTCTACAAAAAAATTTTAATCAATCAATTCAGGGGGGGGGGGGGAAGTGCCCCACCTTGCCACTACTTGCGGGCGCCCATGTGGGGACCTATTTAATGGCAGATGGTAAGATATTTATCTAAGCTACCCCCTTTCTCTATCACATCTTCTCCTCAACAACTCCATCTTAAATCTCTCTATCGACTAAAACTCTTACTCCTGGCGGAGTTCTCCCTACTCCGTTGCCTTCTCCCATTTCCTCTTCGCTGGGTAGTTTGCTTTCCCCTGTTCAATATTGTCGATGCCTCACCGTATCCCCCTTTTCTCCATTTCCCCTTCTCTGCAGTCATCTTTCTTTATAACTATTAGTAAATAGCTTTTTTTTTTAAAGTTCAAAACCTACGAAAGGGACTTTTCCTCCATGGCGCAGTAAACGTATTCTTTTAGGTTTGATGTGTCCCGTACTTTCACATCAAGCGACGGCCAACAAACTCAACGACCGACCCGGGGGTGTCCCCAAAGACACAGCTACGCCAACAACAAATAATTTGCGACTACTGCGATGGTCAAAGTGACACGTAACCCACCCATTATGTTACTATCACAAGCAAGACTGTGCCACCAACACATGGTACTATATGTTTAAAACTTACCCAATGCCAGAATGACAACCACCTTGAGATCCATCTGTCCAATCTCCGCAACGTTCAGATCAGTGAAAGCCTTTCGTCTGTTTGTTAACCTGCTGGGAGCCTTACTTACTCTTCGCTCTGCGTACCTCGATCACCTACATTAAATATTTGAAGTACGGTTCCCTTACCGTTGACTCTGACCTCCGACCCGTGACTGGTAGGAACGCTCCGGCGAAGACGACCCGTCAGGAATCGTGTCTGTCATTTCGTCATACCTGGGTACGTACATACGGTTGTAGCAGCCAATGTGGCATGAAAAGACTCTGAGACTTGATTCCAGGCTGTTTGCATGAGGGGTTCTCAACCGAGGAACCAATCTGAATTATCCCTTTACCAAACTATATTAAAAAAATTAATCACTTATTATATATCGATCTACCTCTCTATCTTTGTCTCTCTCTCTCTCTCTCTATCTCTATATATATCTCTCTCTATTCTCTATCTCTCTCTATCTCTCGCTCTATCTATCACTCTATCTATCTCTCTCTCTATCCATCCATCCATCCATCTATCTATCTATCTATCTATCTATCTATCTATCTATCTATCTATCTATCTATCTATCTATCTATAATATATATATATATTGTTTATTAAAACCATACCTTTAAATATAATAAGATTGTCATTTCATCATTCTCGTTTCGCAATTAATTGAAGGCTATAAGTATAAGGAAAAACATTTAAATTCCAATGTTGTTTTCTTGGCTTTTTTAGGATAATAATAAAATGGAACAAACCAACCAAATTAGTTCCAAGACAGTAAAACTAGATGACGTCATAGTTTTGGTGTTTTATTGTTGTTTTCTTTTTTGTTTTCAAAATTTTTTGTTTTTTTTATTTTTTAAATTGTTTTAGAATTATTTTTTTTATGTTGGCTCGTTTGTCCTTGACATTTCTTTTTGGATTATGTGAGTCACTGAGCCGTGACAATACGTATTGAAACATGACCGGTTCAGGAGACTCTTGGAGCAGACGACATTTCAAGCTTTAACATTTCTTTTGTAATTTTGAAAATGTCAAGACCGGAGACAAAAAATTTTGTTTTTTTAAAATGTACTTTTCAAGCCGAAAAAGAATCTTTGAATGTGAATAAGTTAAATATATATACGCCTTAATTAGGGCCTTGGATGTAATGTAATAGTGTGTTAAGAATAATTTAGCAGTTGGCTTATGTCACTAGCCATTTTACATCATTTTTTCAAACTTGGTAATATCATCTATATCGTTCTTTTTCATCTCGTCAAAGTCATTAAATTAACACATAATCCAACTCAGAAAAATGAACATATAGTGTCATACATGTCATTATGTGACCATCTTGTTTTTTTTTCATGTCATTAGGTGCCCATCTTGTGTCGTACATGTCTTTAGGTGACCATCTTGTGTCATACATGTCATTAGGTGACCAATGTTTTTTTATATCATTAGGTGACCATCTTGTGTCAAGCATGTCATTGAGCAACGTCTTGTTTTTTTTCATGTAATTAGATGACCATCTTGTGTCATCCATGTCATTAGGTGACCATCTTGTGTCATATATGTCATTAGGCGACCATCTTGTTTTTTCATGTTATCAGGTGATTACCTTGTGTCATACATGTCAGTGGTGACCACCATGTGTCGTACATATTATTAGGTGTACATCTTCTGTCGTACATATCATTAGATGACCATCTTGTGTCATACATGTCATTAGGTGACCATCTTCTGTCGTCCATGTCACTAACTGACCATCTATCTCTATCATTTCTTAATGAAGGAAAATCTCCCTCATACGTCAAAATTTGAAATAAATTTTAAGAACCGTCTGTAAAGACTCGATTGCTGTATGATTACCTAACGGCCTAAATATATTTGATCATCAGTGAAAACAGGTTATTGGTTGCAAACAAAGATAAATGAATCGTAGGTCAGCGGTTCTAAGCTTGTGTCCCCACGTACTCAATTTAAACCATGGCTATATTTCAAGATTTGTCAGTAGACGATATATCCCGCCTATTTTTAAAAAATAAACTCCTATCTTTATATTGATTGCAGCAAGGTAGGATGGTTACCGTAAATTTGTTTGAAAGAAATGTCGTCGACGGAAAATTGATCGACGGAAGTTTTATTGAACGGAAATTTGATCGAACGAAAGTTTGGTCAAATTGTTTTTTCAGTTCACACGATCAAATAATAACTGTGCAAATTAAAAATGTAAATCATAAATGTTCAGATAGATTTGATTTGTTTCATTTTTATTATCATTTTGTTTTAATTTTTAATATAGGCCCTTTACTTTACATATGCTACAGGCCCCGCCCTTTCTTAAATCAGCCCTGCGCATATAAAAAGCTGAGAGTCCTTGATCCAGGTAACCACAGAGTTGTCATTCAGGTCTACGGTCGACACGCTTGGGAGAGTTTTGAGCACAGAGAATGTTTACCTTGTGCAATACCTCCATTCGGTAGAACGATTTTTAAAAGAACATTGAAATGCACATGGAAAAGGTGGGTACGGTGAGGTCGGAGCTAATTTAACGCTTCTTTTTCAGTTTACGAACGGGATGGGGTAAAGCCCCCCTTTATCAGTTACGCCACACAGATGTGTGGAAATGTGGTAAGGGCATATACTTACCAAAAGGGCATCGTTCACGGTCGATGAACATGCCCTGAATGTTAGGGCACTGATTTGGTCGGAACCAGAGGTCGTAAAAAAAATTTCACAGGCGTGAAAGGGGGTGTGGGAGCCTGTGGCAACAGCTCTATTATAGGATGACTTGATGTGTACAACATCTTTTTCAGCTAGTTATTAACTCCCAGCTTTGTTTTTGTATCGCACTTCGAGCCTTTGGGGATGAAGCGTGATGTTTCAAATGAACTTTATTATTATTGTTATGCTGTGGCGTAGAGGTTGTCACCGCCAAATCTAAACGAGTTCCATTTTCTTTTTTTAAAGTGAAGTTCTAGCCTGGCTGGTATTACGTCTTTGTTGTTCACATTCTTTATACTCTCATGTGACACTTTACTTATACATGTCATGTGACAGACACTCTCCTTATACAGGTCATGTGACAGACACTCTCCTTATACAGGTCATGTGACAGACACTCTCCTTATACATGTCATGTGACAGACACTCTCCTTATACATGTCATGTGACAGACACCAGACACTCTCCTTATACAGGTCATGTGACAGACACTATTCTTATACAGGTCATGTGACAGACACTCTCCTTATACATGTCATGTGACAGACACTCTCCTTATACATGACATGTGACATACACTATCCTTATACAGGTCATGTGACAGACACCAGACACTCTCCTTTTACATGTCATGTGAAAAATACAACCCCCATCCCCCTCCCCCCCCTCCCCCCCCCCCCAATATGATTTTACGCCCTGCTTATTAAGTCAGCATTTTTATTCTCATTCCTAACACCCGCTAATCCGTCGTCACATGTGTTGAAATTATCCAGCGGGAGGTTTGGGGGGGGGGGGGGGGGGGTTTCATATTTTCTTTTAACTTCACTACCGGTCGCTATAAAATGAATAGTTTCGGGACCCGTGTTGGTTTGTTTCACTGCAATTAAAATTATTTCACACATACTCACGTCATAATCATACACTTCCTTATTTCCAAGACCTGTTTACTCAGGTTTCAACCTTCCTAAAGTCATTTATAATGACCATATTTTGAACCTCTGTTGTTCAAAGCTCGTTCGGCCACTGTAAAATTTTGTCATGCGATCGTAGGACTATATTTATAGATTATAATCCTGTAGAACTAGGACCTATTTTTGTGGAATAAGTTCTGCTTTGTTCAACAATTATCTTGCTGCTGGAAGTCTCTCATGCAAACAATAACAAAAATAATAATAGATAGAAAACATTAAAATCGGAATCCGGGGATTCAAAAGGGAAAACTTGAAGAGAACCCGCGTCTTCAATGTAGCGAGACCGTAGAGGAGAACCCGTGTCTTCAATGTAGCGAGACCGTAGAGGAGAACCCGTGTCTTCAATGTAGCGAGACCGTAGAGGAGAACCCGTGTCTTCAATGTAGCGAGACCGTAGAGGAGAACCCGTGTCTTCAATGTAGCGAGACCGTAGAGGAGAGCCCGTGTCTTCAATGTAGCGAGACCGTAGAGGAGAGCCCGTGTCTTCAATGTAGTGAGACCGTAGAGGAGAACCCGTGTCTTCAATGTAGCGAGACCGTGGAGGAGAACCCGTGTCTTCAATGTAGCGAGACCAGATTTAAGAGCCGAATCGCAAAAAAAAGATAATAAGGTTTTTTCAGTCTGAGACCGGATGTAATCGTTAAAAAAGTTCTCAGGACTGAGTTTAAGGGGGTGGGAGAGAGGGGGACAAATTAGGGAGGAATCAGGGGGAAAAAAGGGGGGGGGGGTCCTGGGATTTATAAATACTTTTTCTATAGCAAGAAATATATTTGTAGCATAATAACTTATGGATTAGCCGAATCATGTGCAAGCCACCCACAATCCCCCCCCCCCTTTTTTTTTCATTTTGCACAACTGCATGACCATCTATTTTACTTATTGAGATGACAAACCGTGGTCATGTCAAGCTAAACGTTTTATGCAGCAAGTAAACTGATGACCAGTGACAAATACAAAGTGTTCTGTTTATTTAATGTAAATAACGACAGCTTTAGTTGTAACAAATTGAAGTACCGGTAAATGCATTGAAATGCGTGATGATTTTTATGCTACAACATTTTGTTTAATGATCACGCTTCGCAGCAAACCTATGCCACGGGTCAACGTTGATATTTCTTTCTATAAAAAAACACTGAGCAAACGAGAAGTTATAACAATTTCTGGCAGTTCATACCAATACCTAAAATGATAGCAGGATAAACAAAACAAAACATTTACAACTAGCTCTTGTAGCTAATACATAGTAATCCAAAACAATACCTTAAATACTTAATTTAAAAAATATTTTTAACAAACGATGAATTATTTATCTTTTCTAGACCAAAACGGATGTTTCTTCCATACCTTTATATTATCAGTCATTTACCTAAATTTAAACGCCATTTAGGATAACCACCATCTTTGACCACGTGATAAATAAAATAAAAACACGTGATCAACTTTCCCCACAAATGATCACATGTACCATCTACTTCAACGAAAACAACCTTCGATTTTGAATGTTTTAATCTAGGTCAGAATATATTGTCCGTTTGCCACCACCCCCATCCCTGGTATTTCCTTGTCCATTTTACCAACCCCCCTCAGGGCCCCCCCGCGCTCCCAGATCTTCAGCACACTAATCTCATCCAGCCTGCTTCCAAAGCGAACCACAAAAAAGGGGGAAAAAACTTATGAAAACACTCAAACCCTATTGGAAGTTTCTTTTCCTTTTTTTTTTTTTTTACTTCTTTATTTTTATTTCTTCTTTTGAATAGCCAACTGGCCCTCGCCGTGGCCACGGCAGAGACAAGTCGAGAGCGGAAGCGTCTCCACTACTCGGGTGAGCCTGCTCCTAGACCAAAAAAATACCGTCCGGTTTCTACAATTTCCATATTCGGACCACTGGAAAGGACGCCGTAATGGGGTGGGTTTTTTCCCCCCGTTTTTACGAGTCCCCGGGTTTCCTTACCAAAAATAGAATAATGATTCGCTGCTCTTTCGTCCCATCATCTTTTGTAAAAGGGGGGGGGGGGGGGGAACCTGGAGTCTCGCCCCTCTCTGAAAAGGCTGACGAGGAGCTCTTCGACACGGAGAGGGGGGGGAGATAAATATGAACTCGGTAAGCACATCGTGCACTCTCCGGGTGGTGGAAACAAAAAATGAAGAAGAAAGTGAACGCTGAAAAGTATACCGCTAATGAGATTAGGAAGGAGAAAGAAAGAGAGAGAGAGGGTTCAAAAAATAAATGCCAGCGGCCATAGTGATTTTTTTTTGGGTCCCCTTTGCTGAAACTCCCGTTCGATGTGACTATTTCAGGCATGTTTGTGGATAGACACTTTCTTCATGACCAGTCCTAGGCAATTGTTCCTATAATTCCGTGTGCCATTCACGTCGGGGGGGGGGGGGGGGGGCTAATTGCTCAGCACGTATCTATACTTTCTTCTGACCAGTCCTCGGCAATGTTTCCTCTAATTACGCGTTTGTTCCAGGGAGGGGGCTACATTGCTACACGCGTATTCATACTTGTAGAAGTGGAGTTCAGGGATCACGAAACGTCTTCAACATCGAGGAACTCCGGAAGTGAAGAATAATTCGCGCCAATCGCCGCACTCACTCTCTCTGGTGTCAGTTTTGCGAAAGTCGAATAAATTCTTAGATTCCTGCTGTTCGATACCTTATTACAGATAAACACAAGAATCAACATCGTGCATAACATATTAATTAAAAGCGGTCGCGATTATTATTTCCCGTGGCAAGTCCTGTCACTCTCCTTCAACGCAGTGAGCAAGCTGCAAAATGAAAAGCGATGGTTCTTGCGATCGGTCGCTTTAACGCTATAGGGCACTGCAGTCGTCTGAAGAAGCAGAGGTTTTTGCCCTTGTTAATCTTTTTCGCCAAGAAATTAGAAAAATTTCTCAGATACATAGGTTTTTTTCCCCACAAATTCGCAACACTACACAGCCGCGTGCCCGATCTACAAGTTCTGTTTTACTTCCAGATACCGGCTGATGCGTATCCAGTAAAAATTTCTTAATTCCTTCAACTCGCCAGGTCTCAAATGCTGTTTTCGCCATGTGAGCAGCCATCTGTGTACGTTCTTTGCACTCCCCGGTATGAACGATAACTCTGGGTGACAAGGGAAGTTGCAGTTTCCTATAGCCTCCTGGAGTGTTTTTTTCTGCATAGATCAAAGTCGAAGCATAAGTTGAAACAATTTATACAAGCTATTTGTCGGCTATTCGAGTTTAATTAACTTCCAGTCTGTTCTATCTTGCTTTCTTATAGAAATTTGATACTTTGTACAACACCTTTACACACAAAAACACGCACGGTGACAAAAAATCCATTATTAGATGCGCTTCTATTCGCCCGGTCTCACTTGCTCAGATCCGTCACTAATGTGAGCCATCGAAACAGCAACGACCACTTCCACGCCCGCAAATATTTGGTCATCTCCCCTCGAGTGTTGATCTGTCAAGCGATTACAGATTAAAACTTGTTCGCGTGAGATGCTTCTAGAGATGTCATCATATACTCATACTCAGGGAAGACAGTCAGTGTTGGACAAGACGGACCGAGTAGTGCATTTTAAGACTTTTGTTGGTCCCGTTGTCATCATATACTCATACACAGGGAAGACAGTCAGTGTTGGATAAGACGAACCGAGTAGTGCATTTTAAGACTTTTGTTGGTCCCGTTGTCATCATATACTCATACACAGGGAAGACAGTCAGTGTTGGATAAGATGGACCGAGTAGTGCATTTTAAGACTTTTGTTGGTCCCGTTGTCATCATATACTCATACACAGGGAAGACAGTCAGTGTTGGATAAGACGAACCGAGTAGTGCATTTTAAGAATTTTGTTGGTCTCGCTGACAGCATTTAACTTGAACCTTTAACAAACAATGTTAAGGTGGTGAGCATTTCATATATAAAGTACCTGTGTAAAGGTCGCCTTTTAGACAAAAACGAACCGGTCGGGGAAAACATCTCACCGGCGTGTATATAGAATGCTCATGTATAGTATTGTTGTATAGAAGTTGGAGATAGTAAGATCGAGTATATTTCCTTACACATTGCAAGAAATTTTTCTCTGCGATATTCTCATGAATGCAAGACATTGCGTAAATGACAGGATACAAATAAACAGTGGAACAAGATATGACACAAAAAGACAGGTTCTACACTAAGACTCAGGGAGCTACATTGTGACCTGGGAACACCTAGGCTAGATGGCTACATTGTGACCTGGGAACACCTAGGCTAGATGGCTACATTGTGACCTGGGAACACCTAGGTTTAGATGGCTACATTGTGACCTGGGAACACCTAGGCTAGATGGCTACATTGTGACATGGGAACACCTAGGCTAGATGGCTACATTATGACCTGGGAACACCTAAGTTTTCGATTTTTAATAATTTATTATGACTTGTTTTGTGTTGTCTGCTGAAGAAGGCATTTAGCCGAAACGTCCTTTTAATTGTCCTGTCTTTTCTTTTCAAGACTCAACATATCTTGTCCCAATATTTATTCACTTCACACCCCTTGTACCCAGTCCCCCGTACGTTATTACAGGATATTCTTCGTAACTTTTTTTCTTTTGGTTAAATAGTTTGAATAGTTCACAAACGCAGTTATGTAATACCATGGGTTGCCACAAATATACAAGCACACGTCTTTCATTGATAGCACGAATGATGAGACGGTGTTATGGTTCGGGGGTCTAAGCTAAAATCGTATCATATTTCTATAGAACTTAGTTAAACCCGAATTGTAGATACAGTGCTGAAGCCAGTGTTTATGAAATCTATTTTTTAGCTGCGGAATCCGAGGGCGGGACCTGAAGCTTTTTTTTTTCCTCCGGAAGATGAAATCAGAATCGAGAGTTTGTGTTGGAAAATCGTATCAAATCCGGAGCTTTGTGATCTAAAGATGACCACGATACGAAGCAAAAAAATGTGTTCTTTGAGATTGTGTTTTAATTAGCTCCAACCCCACCCTCCCCACAAACATGAACAGTGAGCTCATTGAAGTTCAAACAAACATGAACAGTGAACGAATTGAAGTTCAAACGAAAAAAACAATTGGTACATCGTTAGTAAAATACCAAATTTCAGTTACATAATTTTTTTGGAAATTTAAAAATCAGAATCACTAACCCATCCCCACCAAAAAAATCCTCCTAGTCAAAACTCTTCTGAGTGTATCTAGAATAACGATTTGAGAATCCCTGTGCTACGTAATCCCGTGAGATTCCCGTAGGTCACGGGGTTAAGCAAATGGCAGGTTTTATTGAGTAGGGAGCATCTCTTTTCATGTCTGCACCGAGGAGCAGTTGTGCCCACGCAGTCTCTTAATTCGAACACACTCCGGTGAAATGTCAAGTGATCTAAAGGCACTTATCGATAAAGTAATATGGGTTCGTGGTTTCGATTCTCCCCGGTGCCTTGAATGGCCAATACGACGGTTCTCATTCTTGTTTTCTTATTGAGACCAAACCCCCACCCCCACTGGGAAAAAATGAGGGAGGGGTTTTATAAAAGTATTGGATATACAGAAACAAACGAATTTTTTAATAAAAAAATGTTTCAACATTTTAGCGTCGATGGAAGTGAAAGATTAAAAAAAATAGTGGCTGGTTTTTGTTTTTTGCTTCTACGATGTACGTGACTTACAATGAAAGGAAATCCACCATACCAGGGAAATTCACCAAACCAGGGAAATCCACAATATAATGGAAATCCACCATACCACCACGCACACGCCCATCTCCCCCCCCCCCAATTTTCGCCGCTTACCTTAAAAAACCTCAGTTTCTATGAGTGGTCAAGGGTATGATGACGTAAAATGTGTGTAGTGAAGCTGACCCCTATGACGTATATCAGGTTGGGTCCATTCGTCCATTTGATGTCACCGTTTTAGTGATCCTACATAATCTCACACTAAGCTCAGCGTGATCTCACAGTGATCCCCGACAACACTCCCACGGGAGACAATTCAGGTTCGAGATTATATTTTGTCCCCTAGCTGCACAGTGATGGTTCTGAGCTATACCAAGTCTCATTCTGGTGCTGGTTCTGAGCTATACCAAGTCTCATTCTGGCAATTGTTCTGAGCCACGCCGAATCTAAATCTGGCGTTGGATCTGAGCGCGTTTAATCTTCATACGCAGAAATGCAGTTAACGATACCAAGAGGTACAAAACTATGTCCCACGGAATCGATACCCTGGTATGATGGGAGATAATGAAGTGACCCAAGGGTCAAGGGCGCTGACCCCACGGGCCGAGCGTTTAATTCCCCCCGGCTACAATTAAAAGGGAGAAATTATGAAAGACAAAAAATACGGCGATCAAACATAGCAGAGGATATTTTTTTTTTGTCGTCGGGAAAATGGCAAGCGTTGTTCAGTGAGAAAGGCTTAAAATGTCTTGCAGGAATGGGTGGGGGAGCGGAGGAGGATGTTTGGGGCGAGGCCGTCATTTTGAATAATGCCTACACATCGATGATCAGGCATCAGATTTATCTTAGAAGCACTTTTTTAAAAATGTTATTTGTGAAATTTTTCATGTTCCTATTATAAAGTGCTTTACTTGTAGGCATGTTTTTGTCAAATTCTCATCGTCACCCTATTGCTGGATATTAAATTTTATAAAGGATTTATACGAAAAATACAGATGACACGGATAAGTTTAGACGTATATGGCGTTGGAGATAGAATGCCAGAGAGTGGTACGTTAGTGGAGATAGAAGGCCAGAGAGTGGTACGTTAGTGGAGATAGAATGCCAGAGAGTGGTACGTTAGTGGAGATAGAATGCCAGAGAGTGGTACGTTAGTGGAGATAGAATGCCAGAGAGCGGTACGTTAGTGGATAGAGAATGCCAGAGAGTGGTACGTTAGAGAATATAGAATGCCAGAGAGTGGTACGTTAGAGAATATAGAATGCCAGAGAGTGGTACGTTTTTGGATAGAGAATACCAGAGAGTTGTACGTTACTGGATAGAATGAAGTATTCAATGGGTGCAGCAGTCACAAGAATGTTTCGGGAAAAAACAAAAAAAGATAACATCGTTTGAGCGGAGACTTGCAGACCGTGTATCTCCTGATATAACTTCAGATTTAACATTTAAAAGTTTTTAATACAAGACAGCTGATGAGAAATTAATGGAATATTATTGACACGGTTCCACTGTATACCAGAGGTGTACACTCGTAGGACATCACACAAAACATAACAGTGGCGTGGCCACCGAAAAAAAATGTGGGGGGTGAGTGTTCCATTAAGGATGGGTTTTTTTTAAACGACTCCAATTTCATCAACCCCCGACACGTGTTTGTCCTAAAAACTGTCACCATCGCTGACGGGATAGTTATAAGAGTTGATGGGTGAGTGAATGTATAGGACATAACGGTTACGGTAGGTGTGTGATTGTATGGGGCATAAGTGTTACGGTAGGTGTGTGATTGTATGGGGCATAAGTGTTACGGTAGGTGTGTGATTGTATAGGACATAACTGTTACGGTACGTGTGTGATTGTATGGGACATAAGTGTTACGGTAGGTGTGTAATAATATAGGACATAACTGTTACGGTAGGTGTGTGATTGTATGGGACATAACTGTTACGGTAGGTGTGTAATAATATAGGACATAACTGTTACGGTAGGTGTGTGACTGTATGGGACATAACTGTTACGGTAGGTGTGTGACTGTATGGGACATAACTGTTACGGTAGGTGTGTGACTGTATGGGACATAACTGTTACGGTAGGTGTGTGACTGTATGGGACATAACTGTTACGGTAGTATTTCTCAATTTCTTTTTATCGCACACACCTGAGCACCTAAATAGTTGAAAGCCCCCCGCCCCCCCCCCCTTGAGCTGACCTGGGTAGCATCCTCCCCTCTCCCAGTAACTTTTTGATAAAATTGAAAATGTATTTGAGTATCTATACGAGGTGGGGAAGAGTTGTGTACGGAAGTACAAAGGTATTCGGTCATGCGACAAAAATGTGTTTGACGGAAGTTTGCTTGCACGGAATTTTTTTCGAACGCATTCTCTATTTCCCTTTATTTATTTATTTTTTTATACTTCTTAGGGAAAGTGTGAGAGAGAATTGTATGTAAATTTCAATATTTTAATAACATTTTTTGTCTCTCCCTCCTTTCACCCCCCCCCCCCCCCCCAATTCTTTTTTTTAAATTTCATTTCGAACATATTACCACTTGAACAAATAAATCTGGTCGTATGGGTGGCCAAAGTAAATTTCACTACATGTCGAGTCTGATTTTCAATGGTTGAGTGAACTGAGGTGGATAGACTCAATGCTCGATGAAGTGGGGAGTAATGGGTTCATATCTCGTTGTGTGGGGTAAGGAGTGATTCGAGAAAGATGATTTCTCGTTGTGTGGGGGTAAGGAGTGATTCGAGAAAGATGATTTCTCGTTGTGTGGGGGTAAGGAAAGATTCGAGAGAGAAGATTTCTCGTTGTGTGGGGATAAGGAGTGATTCGAGAGAGAAGATTTCTCGTTGTGTGGGGGTAAGGAGTGATTCGAGAGAGAAGATTTCTCGTTGTGTGGGGGTAAGGAATGATTCGAGAGAGTAGATTTCTCGTTGTGTGGGGGGTAAGTTGTGAGTCGACAGAGTAGATTCGGCCGTCTATGCCTAACTTTGATTTTGCTGTCACTGGCGGGCCCGTCCTGTCAACTCGGCCCGTCTCCTGTGTTTGGGCATTGCCCCAATAATGGAAAGTTGTCTTTCGTCTGTGCGACTGCCCGTGTGTTCGCGAGTGAGTTTCATTCCATGACAATCCCCGTGATACGACCTGCAGAAGAATGGGGCTTGTGACAGTGGTGGGCCAGTGGGATTGTGACAGTGGTGGGCCAGGGGGTTGTGACAGCGGTGGGCCAGGGGTGTTGTGACAGCGGTCGGCCAGGGAAATTGTGACAGTGGTGGGCCAGGGGGTTGTGATAGCGGTGGGCCAGGGGGGTTGTGACAGTGGTGGGCCAGGGGTGTTGTGACAGTGGTGGGCCAGGGGTGTTGTGACAGTGGTGGGCCAGGGGGTTGTGACAGTGGTGGGCCAGGGGGGTTGTGACAGTGGTGGGCCAGGGGGTTGTGACAGTGGTGGGCCAGGGGTGTTGTGACAGCGGTCGGCCAGGGAAATTGTGACAGTGTTGGGGAGAGCCGTTTTAACATTGTGCAAAGGGTGTAGTAAAATTGGAGGAAGGGTCTTGTAAAATTGGGGCTAGGTGTAGTAACATTGGGAGAAAGGGTGTAGTAACATTGGGAGAAAGGGTGTAGTAACATTGGGAGAAAGGGTGTAGTAACATTGGGAGAAAGGGTGTAGTAACATTGGGAGAAAGGGTGTAGTAACATTGGGAGAAAGGGTGTAGTAACATTGGGAGAAAGGGTGTAGTAACATTGGGAGAAAGGGTGTAGTAACATTGGGAGAAAGGGTGTAGTAACATTGGGAGAAAGGGTGTAGTAACATTGGGAGAAAGGGTGTAGTAACATTGGGAGAAAGGGTGTAGTAACATTGGGAGAAAGGGTGTAGTAACATTGGGAGAAAGGGTGTAGTAACATTGGGAGAAAGGGTGTAGTAACATTGGGAGAAAGGGTGTAGTAACATTGGGAGAAAGGGTGTGACATTTTATTAAAAGTAAATTGAAAATAATATTCATTTTAGTTTGGCTATACTTTTAAATTATAAATTTAATTTTTTTTAATTAAAAAAATATATTTCTTTTCTTTAAATCGGTCAAACCCTACGTGAAGCCAACGTGAGAATTTAACATTATTGTGACTTTGAATATACGTTATTTTATAATTACGTCGGGGAAGATCGAATGAACGGGAAATTATGAATGGCGTCATTCTGTGATTTTTGGAGAGGAAAAAACTAAATTGGTCTGAAAGTACGGTTGAACATTTCACAGATGTTGTCAGACCTAAAGTATATTTAACACGGTTGTGAGGTGTCTACGTTTTGAAGTGAAATTTTTTAAAAATTTACACTCAGCCTAACCTAGCAGACTCGTGCGTGATGTGGTGACATAAAATTATCTGACAACACTCACGCCCCTCCCCCCCCCCCCCCAACCCACCTTCGCCTCTTCCTATCGAAAAGTTTTGGAGAGCATCTCTGCCTGAAACTGTTGGCAAATAATAAAACATGGAGGCGTTAATTGAATTTCTAATCAATGCCTGTGACCTTGACACGCAAGTTGACGGTGACATGACATGGAATACCTTGGGGGAGGGGGGCAATGACCAATCACAACGCGGGGCGACACAGTCGTTTAATGAGTTCAACAGCTGGTGGAGTCACGTAAGTCAGGAAAGCTGGAAGTGGACATGTTGACGCCACTCTCCCGGGTTCGAGCCTTTTTTTGTTGTTTTTTTTACTTCTGAGAAGGGTAAATTCGACAGAAAATCTTTAGAGTAACATTCCTTAAGTCAGGGCGCCAACGAGCGTCCCCCGTATCGTAAAAAAAAAAAATTAATGGAATTGTCTTTACTTAAATACTTTATATTATCTTTCGTAGCTGGCTGGTAAAATCTTTCGGACGGCCTTTGACCCACTTACCGACAACCTATCGGGCTGAAACTAGGGACATAGACTCGTTGTCGATGACAACACATTTAAACAAACGTTCAGCCCCCCCCCCAAAATCCCCTTTTCTAAAGGTGAAGTTAAAGTAAATATGATGACACTGATTTAACGATAACTGATCTAAATGAGATTCTTCTTTTTTTTCACATCGCATGTGCCTTTGTTGCGTACTTTTTTTTAAATATGAAATTAATAGGCGGGGTAAAAGCTGTTTGGTCATTAGAAATATTAACATAGTTCAGGGGCGTGAAAAATATGTGCGGTTGTGAGCCTTGGTTGGAGGAGAGGGGGGGGGGACACTTATTGGGGATCATATAAAATTCGTTACTTGTATGCATGATTTGGGAAATTTTCGGTCCCCTTACCCCAACCCACCACCACTCCTCCCCACATCCCCCAACCCCCAATTGCTCAATATAACATTTTATAACGGATTTATGCGCAAAACTTTGTTTTTAGGGGTTATTATTATTTTTTTTAAAAACACGATGTTATCTAATCAATTTTTTTTTACAACGTTTCTGTGATGAAGACAAAGGATAAACCACAGACAGAGGACAACAGTCCGGCAGCCAGAAGGACATGGAAATAGAGAGAGATAGAAGGGGAGGTAGGGAAGGAAGGTTGCAAGATAGAGAAGGTGGGTTCAGAGGCGTAACAACGGCATGGCATTGGGTCAGTTGCCTAGGGCGCCGGCCTGCGCCTGTTCAAAAAGGCGCCGCTAAATCTCTAATTATTAATTTTTTTTATTATTTAAAAAATAAGTTAGCCAAGGGCGCCAAAAACCCAGTTACGCCTCTGGGTGGGTTTGAGAGAAAGCAGAGGGGGGAGAGAGAACGCAGGAGGCATAGCGACGGAAATCAAGATATAATCAACATTGTGTGTACGCACCCCCAGGAAACTTCCTCAGGGGCCACTACTCCCATTCTCAAATTATATCTTCACGGGGCTCGCACGAAAACACAAGATGGGTTCCACCACCCACCCACCCTACAGTCCCTCACCGTTCAGTCCCCACCTATACAGTGCAGCTCAGCCCCCTCTTCTGTCCCCTCCCTGGAGTGGCCCCACTGATCTAGAGTTATAGCCCCCACAACACCATGGTAATTCAAAGCTCGGCCGCGAGTAATTTCCCCTGGGCGCCCAACAAAATATCACCATTATATTCTAATAGTGGAATCAATAAGGCATCACCTGTCTTGTTTGATAAGCACCAACTGGATATCGGCGATATATTTTATTACCAAAAGAAACACGATATCACTATTACTGTCGAGCAATGGTAACAAGATATTGCAAGCAATGCGCACTGGCAAGAAAATGGACGATTTAATTGACTATTAAGGACAAGTAAAAAAAAAAATAAAAAAATAATGGAATTGAGATGAAGATCAAGGAAAGGTTAATTGTTTTTCTTTTAAATGTCTTAGATGTGACAGCGATGCAGCGTGGCATTACTAAGCTGTCGGCGTCACTTTGTTGACTACGGATGCGTGAATGCAGAGATCTTTCATGAAGCTATTTACTCCCTCCCCCACATACACCCACAACACGCAAAAATATGTGTAAACCAGTGGAATAACTGATAGTTTTATTTTCAACCCCCAGGGAGGTTCCTGATTTCGCCGCCCTGAATTCATAAAAATCACAACGCACACAGAACACAGTAACACATCAAAAATTGTCATGTAAAATATAAGAATTTGATCAAAAGGCCACACCCCTAAAAAGTGCCGCCCCCTGTATATCGCCTCCTATGTACCTCCCACCGCCCTTTTTCATATGTCAAGTATGTTAACACTAATTCATATGTCAATTATGTTAACACTAATTCATATGTCAAGTATGTTAACACTAATTCATATGTCAAGTATGTTAACACTAATTCATATTTCAAGTATGTTAACACTAATTCATATGTCAAGTATGTTAACACTAATTAGTTGGCCGATAAAACGTCCTTAGAAATAACAAAATATCCCATTACAGAAGGTATGTTCTAATTATTCTTCAACAGATACAAGATGTTGTGTGTCACAAGCTGTTGTGTGTCACAAGATGTTGCGTGTCACAAGATGTCGTGTGTCACAAGATGTTGCGTGTCACAAGATGTTGTGTGTCACAAGCTGTTGTGTGTCACAAGATGTCGTGTGTCACAAAATGTTGTGTGTGTGTTTGTTTTTTCTCCCTTCGGACAACACATCTCCTTGCGATTATAGTTGGATAAAAGCAATAATTGCTGCATCTACCTGATTCTTCAACTCCACACAAAACCGGACACGCCTCCGGAAGACAGGCCGGACAATGGACTAGCGAACGTTTGGCTTGATTGAAACCTAACAAATGGGATAACAAGCGTCTGGGACTACCATCCCAGAGTGAAAGGCAAAGTGACCCATTACCTAAAAAGTTAACTGAACTTTGACATATGTCTTAACGAGGTACGACGTCAGGTCTTAGAATTGTGTTTATTGTAGATCGGGCTGGAGATGGGTTGGGTTGGGGGGGGGGAGAAAGTGGGGGGGGGGAATAAACACGAAGGAAAGTCCAAATCAGTGATTGCTTCCCCCACCACCCCCACATTCATACACACACATTTCCACACCCCCACCCCCCCTCCCAAAAATAATTTGTAACGAGTCTGTTATATTTGATTCCTCTCAAGTTTCTTGCAATGATTGCCTCTCTATGTTCCAGCCGACCAACAAGCACTCTATCAAAGGGACATTACTCACCCCAAGGCGATTACTTCAGTGCTTTATATTTTGTACCTTATTTTTAAAATCATTTTTTTAATCGTAAAAATTAAACTAGCTCATAGAAAAATGTAGCTATTTGTTAGTGATTTCTTTAGTAAGTTTGTTTTGAGTTTAATGTTTTTTTTTGTTTTATTGAATATTGGTTTTGTTTCGTGAGCGTATTTGGCGTCAAGTTTTGAATATAGATATCTTTGTTGCTTGGGGCATAACGATTTGTGAATGGGAAGTGACGCAGTTCGTTGTTATGAGGAGCTGAGGGTAGAATACATTGGTTAGTAAGATGTGATTCGTTGTTATGAGACACTTATGGTAGAATACATTGGTCAGTAAGATGTGATTCGTTGTTATGAGACACTTATGGTAGAATACATTGGTTAGTAAGATGTGATTCGTTGTTATGAGACACTTATGGTAGAATACATTGGTTAGTAAGATGTGATTCGTTGTTATGAGACACTTATGGTAGAATACATTGGTCAGTAAGATGTGATTCGTTGTTATGAGACACTTATGGTAGAATACATTGGTCAGTAAGATGTGATTCGTTGTTATGAGACACTTATGGTAGAATACATTGGTCAGTAAGATGTGATTCGTTGTTATGAGGCGCTTCTAATATCAACCCTCGAAACAATTGCATTGCTTTTGTGGACTTGGTTGCAATCGTGAAGCTTATCTTTTTAATGTTAAATTTAGGTATATCGCAACAAATTAGTGCAAGGGCATAGGAAGGGGATCTTTTTCCTTATATTATGAAAGGTGGCATTTTCGGCCAACTGCAGAGTTTTTTTCGTGGAAGGAGTGGAGGCGGCAAAAAGCTTGGCCTGACTAGGGTGGCGGTAAACCCAGCAATGCAAAGGATGTAGTGATACCATAAAATATAAAGATACCGTAACACAATGCTGTCTTACCGTAACAATGGAGTCATGCGGTAACAAGGCAGACATGCCGTAACAATGCTGTCTTACCGCAACAATGCAGTCATGCGGTAACAATGTAGACATACCGTAACAATGCAGTCATGCGGTAACAATGTAGACATACCGTAACAATGGAGTCATGCGGTAACAAGGCAGACATGCCGTAACAATGCTGTCTTACCGCAACAATGCAGTCATGCGGTAACAATGTAGTCATACCGTAACAATGCAATCATGCAGTAGCAATGTAGTCACTCCGTAACACTGTAGTGACACGGTACCAATGTATGCATATCGCGACAATGTAGTGACACCGTACCATTGTGGTGATAGCACAACAATTCATCGACATTGCAGCACCGTAGCCCACCATAACATTATTTTGGCAACAAATATCTGCATTTTGAAAAGCTATAATTATATTTTTGGCAATGAGTTGTTGTTGTTGGTGCCATTTTTTTAAGCATGTATTATGTATTAATTTTTCAAAAGAGTTTTCATTATTTTTTACTCCAACGATAAGGAAAACGCCTTAAAAAAACAGCCCCCGCGGGGCTAATATTTGAGCAAAGCCTCCCAATATTCCATAAAGTGCATCCTGCAACATGCTTTAAATCACAATTATTTGCTTTTCTCTCTCATCTCTTGTAGTTTTAAAACAATTTGTCAAACACAAACAACAATAGCCATTTTTTTTTTATAAATCCGATGGCAGCTGGCGTCTCAGGCGAAAATATGTTCTTTTTCTCTTTAGGTTTTGTTTATCATATTCCCAAGGCCGGAATATTCCATTAAGTTGCTGATTGTGTCATTAATCACAAACATCCCTCATCCTTCCCCACTCTGACCAAACACACACACACACACAAAGAGAGGGCTGAGGCAGTGACGGTGGGGGGGGGGAGCGTCGTCGGAGTTTACGCCACTTCAAGTTAGAAGACAGAAATCTTGTGGCGCTAACACTGAAATAAATGTTGGTACTTTACAACCACGTACATGGCATCGGTGTCTCTTTCAGGCATCTATCCTGGGTCGAGGGGGCACCCCCACCCCGTCCAGTAGAAAGTCAACTGCCCCCCCCCCCCGAGAAAAATTTGCAACAAGAATATAACAAGAAAACTTAAGATACAAGTGTAGTACATGTATTATAAACAATCACGAAGTCTGCTGATCCGCCATCTTTATGGGGTTTTTTTCTTTAATGTTGGGGAGCCCCAACTCTTGAGAAAATAGAGATTCTAAATTTTAGCTTCTACAACATGGAAGTCATGTTTGGAACAATTGGAGATCAAGTTTGGAATGATTGAAGATCATGTTTGAAACGATTGGAGATCATGTTTAGAACTATTTGGAACCATGTTTGGAATGATTGGAGATCATGTTTGGAACGATTGGAGATCATGTTTGGAATGTTTGGCGATCATGTTTGGAACGATTGGAGATCATGTTTGGATCAATTGGAGATCATGTTTGGTATGATTAGAGATCAAGTTTGGGACGATTGGAGATCATGTTTAGAACGATTGGAGATCATGTTTGGAATTATTGGAGATCATGTTTAGAACAATTGCAAATCATTTTTGGAACCATCGGATATCATGTTTGGAACGATTTGGGACTATGTTTGGAATGATTGGAGATCATGTTTGGAACGATTGGAGATTATGTTTGGAACGCCGTTGTGTGTGAAACTGAAAAGGAGATTAGAGACAGTCTCTTTTTTAATGGCCGTATTTTTTTCTCGTATCATTTCCTTCCATATCTAGCGCCCACTCTTTTATTTTGGTAGACATTATTAATTGTAAGAAAATCCGAGTCTGTCTCAAATATTAAGTGCTCGTGAGCAGTGCGCAGAGATCACCATCGCGGTGATTGCTTCAGTCTTTGTTATCTAGATCTATTCCTGACATCTGTTTCGGTAAGACTTGCTGAAATGTATAGTTGTGTTTTTTTCCTTTTTGAAACGTAGTTTCTTTGTTTCTGAGGAATGAAATACAAGCGGAAGGAGTAGAACGGGAGTGAATCAAATACAAGATGCGTATCGGTTAAGTGTTAGGGGGTAGGTGAGGCTGATGTGGTGGTAGGCGTTGTAAGGTAGATAACGAGGTGAAGAAGTGTGAGGCTGAGGAAAGGAGGCAAGTACAAGAGGCGTAAATGAATTGAAGATCGTGAGGTTTAAGTGAGGAATATATGGAGGTAGAGATTAGATGATTTTGGGGGGGGGGGAGGACTGTATAAGATAGATAAAGGGCTAGTAGTTAGTATAAGGAGTGTGAGGTAAAAAAAACAGGGGTGGGTGAGGTGGAAGAGGCCAGCAAATTGCACAAAAACTTAAAGCTGCTGAGTGGACGGCCAAGGGCTTTGGGAAAGAAAAATGAGGAAGAAAAGATTCGAAAGAAACAAACCAACAACAAAAAAAGTCCGAGACGGCGGTATCAAACAAGCGGAAGCAGACGTGACCAGCACGAGGACCTATTTCACGACATCTGAAAAGTCCTCAAGCTTTCGGGTCGCCGCGGGAGCTTGGGAAAAGCGCTGGAAAACGGGAAAGGTGAAGAAGAAAACGCGACAAAGCCAACGGGGAAAAGGAAGAGGGGGGGGGGGGGGGTGTTTCTACTTGTCGTGCAATTATTTGCTACTGGTTCGGCGAGGAGCCAACTTAGAAGAAATAAAATTGAGATGAAAAAATTCATAGGTTTTTTTTTTCAAGACGTAAAAACAATTAATTTTTTCTTTATCTTGAATCATCGCATGATTTAATTAATTATATATTTATTTATTATACAGTAAATCAATATACAATATCCTTTCGGCTGGTGCAGGTTTGTCTAAATGTTTGTAACGGCATATACACTTACTTACCAGGTTTTAAGCTGTTAAGGATTCACCAGCCTATTTACAGCAATAGAAGACCTGTGTTCCACCTGTGATCCACCTGCTATTCAGCAAACACGATTCTTCTGCCAACAAATTATGTGTAGCCTATTGCCATGGAGATGACTAAGCAGTAGTTTCTACGTCGCTGTGGTAATGAAGTTAATGCGCCCTCGCCCCCCCCCCCCTCAGTGGCGTAGCGAGCTTAACTCGCGCCAGGGGCACAATACCTTTTTAGCGCCCCCCCTATTCGAAAACCATACAATATTATATGTAAAATATACCATTTGGCGCCCCTTTGTGAGTAGCGCCCGGGGCATGATGCCCCCTTGCCTCCCTCGCTACGCCACTGCCCACCACCCTTTTTCCCACGCTAATGTCTCAAAAAAAACTCGTATGGGACAAGACTTTGAGGATAAGTCTAACAATTCTTTTTTTTTAATCGACTACTCACTATATCGCAAAGTTATCCCAAGCAGCACTCAGCCCACAACATGAAACAAGATTAATAACGAAACAAGGTTAGAAACGAAACAAAATTAGAAACGAAACAAGATTAGAAACGAAACAAACGGTTAATTTAAAATAAAACTCAATCAAATTAACACTAACCAAATGTACTCACTGGTGGAACAATGCAATGTAAAATGAAATTGAAGAAACGTGGTTAAACTAGTATAAGAATCGTGTACTGTCAGTTATAATGAATGTATACATTGCACTGTGGCATCATTTCATGTGACAAACTCGCTCTCTAAGGGTTCGCCTTCTCCGCGGCTGTACGCTCGGCGTCGTCCATTTCTTCCGGCTTGCCTTTCTTTGGCTTTTTCTTCTTCTTACACGACAGGCAGGACGCCTTGGACTCGCTCTCCCTCAACGGCCCCGGGCTGCCGACGGCCCTTCTGTCCTGGATGGGCGACGTGTTGACGCTCCTGAGCTTGTCCAGGTACTCGTCCCGTGGGCACACCAGCGTCTTCGTCTGGATGGGACCGGTGCCCGGGAACACGACGAAACCGTGGGCCGGGAGCTTGTTCCGCGGCGGGACGTTCGCGGACCTGTGCATGTCGTTCCTGTGATCCGTCCGCTCTTCATTGCAGGCGTAGCAATCCTGGTGCGCGACGTCGCGGCGGTCTTGGGGCATGCACGTGAAGACCATGGACTTACCGTCTGGGGAGGTTTCCGGGTGGCAGATGAAAGTTTTCTTCTAAAACACGAGAAGACAGTGAGACAGTGAACCTTTCTTATTTAAACTGAAAGAGATTTTATTTTGCATAATAAATGAAGGACCGCGTTCAAGCTGTGTGAATGAAACAGCATAACAGGGTATGTGGACGCTTGAAATAGAAAGACAGGACAATGAAAGAAGAACGTTACAGCCAAGAGAGCCTTCCTCGGCACACAGGAGAAATGGAGAAATAAAAAAAAATAGAAAATAGCTTTTAAAAAATAAGTGTTCGACATTAATGTTACTGCCGGAAGTTGGGTTTTTCGAAATCAAGACTGCAGGAAGAAAAAGAATGTATGTATCAATACTGTGAAAAATTAGATTTTAACTGACAAAAAATATTCTGGAAATATGCAAGATATGAGAGCTAAGAAAAGAAATACGGGGAAATTTGTTTTTCTTTTCTAACGCTCACTTAACTTTGTAATGTACCAGTAATGGATACCCGGTGGTATTAATAATGCTGACTGCCGACTTGTGGTACTATGTATTCATGAATAAGTTGAGCGTCATCTGCAATTATTATTATAAAGTAGGCACCGCTTCCAATGTTTAACACGCGCAACGTTGTTGCGTTTCCTCAGAAAGTTATATTTAAAAAAACATGATATCAATGAGGGTGCACAAGTTTTCTTCTGAAAAAAAAACAACTGAGAAGGCGTAAAGGATACAGTTCAAATGGCCCACACCTTGTTCGTGTACGGACGGAGAGCAGCAACGCCGGACACACAAAAAAAAACAAACATTTACAACATCTCTCTTCTTATCGTGTTTCTATCGTGTTCGAGATTGTGAATAAAAAATATCTAAGCCGATGAACAAAAATATCACTAAGTTCTGTAGGCCTACACAGGTTTTTGGTTTTTTAAAATATTTTTAAAAAATTATATTTTGCGTTCAAAATGACCAACTTGGCCATAGGGTGAAATGTGGTAGTCAACCCCCAAAATAGTTCTTATCTTATGACAGCGTCCTCACCTTTCCTGCGCTCTTATCTCCGTCTCGTGCGCTGTAGTAAGGGGGCGGGCACCCACACGGCTCGGCTGGGGCGAAACAATACCTCGGGTAGTCGTGCGCCGGGGCCGGGGGCTCGAGGACGAGGCGTTTCCTTCTTTCTCCCGGGTAGGCAGGGTTCCTGTAAACTTCGTGAAAAACCAGGGGCGGATCGTTGAACCTCTTCTTGCGCGCCGGCGAAGTCTCCAGAATGACGCGCTTGTGACCTTGATAAGTACAGAAAATCTAGTTTTGGCTCAAGAAAGTTTTGCGGTCCAGGGCTGATGTTGAAGTTGGGGGGGGGGGGGGGGGGGGCGCGGCGGGGCAGTGGCGTAATTATAACTATTTCGTTGTTTGTTTGTTTATTTTGTTTTTGACCTTCTTTATTTCAGAGTTGAAAACAGTGCGAATGATTCTAAGTGTTCCTTATTCCTTATAACAAATAGATGGGGTGAGTCGGTGGGTTGGGTGGGTGCCCTTTGATACTTATGGGTTCAATTTAAAAAAAAGCCTTTATCGTTCAGATAGCTTTATTCAACCTTTTAAACTTTCAGCAAACTTTATAATGCGGTGACGTTCCGTTGGAGGTGCATGCCGAGACAGATGCCTCAGTTTAGACAGTTCTAAAAACGAATTATTATTATTTTTTTTAAAGTAATGAAAGCACAAGAAATAAAGTAAATAAGTGTTTTTTCAATAACACACAGGTGAATTCAATAACACACAGGTGAATTCAATAACACACAGGTGAATTCAATAACACACAGGTGAATTCAATAACACACAGGTGAATTCAATAACACACAGGTGAATTTTGAGACGAGGAGAAATCCTCAACTTACGCACTTCTCCCTCTCAATATCCACTTCCGTTAGACCCACAAGGCGCCACTGATGTAAGCGGCCATCCTTAAAGTGAGTCACACTATTTTCTTTTTTTTTAATTTACCCCCCTTCTTCCCCCCTCCCCCTGTCACAAACCTGGCACGAATGTAAACAACCTCAACCTAAAGCACGTCACATTTTCGAATTAAACAATTTTTTGAAAAAAATCAACAACTAATTCAAATTTTATCTAAAACACACTTTACTGTGTTAGACAATGAAATGTATAAAGTGAAATCTTCTGGCAGAATGCATCTATCACAAAAAGTAAGCTCAAAATCACTCTCCATTTCTCCAGGTCTTATATGCTTGACGCCCCCCCCCCCCCAACTTTTTCGGTCTCACAAACTGTCACACTTTCTTAGGAACCCCCCCCCCCCCCCCACTCAACCACTCCGGAGCAAGACGTACTTTATGAACGGCCCCTATGTTTTATCTGAATTGTTTGAAATCATGCTCATTGTAGCCAGTCAGGCTGCACTTCTGTAAAAAAACGTGTTTTTTTTTAAAGTTTCTACGTCGCTTTGCAAATTTATGAAATGCGCACCAAAAACAAAAAAGCGCGCGCAATCTTGTTTTGTTATTTCCCACAACGATCAATCGGCCCCGAAATCCCGTCAAGGAGACAATTTATTCTACTTAAGGCACTTTTCTATGGGCTTAAGTGAGCCATGTACCCACTCTACCCCCTACCGAAAGCACTCAAGAATGTTATTGTCTATTGGCCAAGCGTTGTTCCCTTTTGGCTAACACCCCCTTGGCAGTGGCCAGGGCTCCTGGTTTATTGCTCATTTGCTCTCTGTTGCTAGTCACCGCAGATTTCGGGAGCCGGTGAATGAGAGCATCGAGACGAGGGGTGCGCGAGGGCTCTCGGGTATATTGAAGCCTCAAACGAGAAGGCGGGCTTAAAAAGATTAAAGACTTCTGCAATATTCCGTAAGGAGAAGAATATTGTTTTCCTTTCTCTTTCGTCGATATTGTTGTTTTGCGTGACATTTGTATACAATGTGACAAAAACGGTTTTGAAACGATTCAAACATTTTTTTTCAGGGTCTTTATAGTTATTTTGTGCAGTTTTCCTTCGGCTTTCTTCCACACTTTTTTTTTTTTACGATATTAAGTTTTATAGTAATAAAACCAATTTATGAATGTGGTTTCGGAAATATGGTTTCGAATGTCTTCTGGTGGATTTAACTTCACAGATTTCTGATAATTGCTAACCATAATTTAAAGTTTGAATAAGGTCATGGCACTATTTGCAGTTATTCTTATATTGAACTGGGTGAACGTCTTCGAGTATAAAAATCAAATACTTCTCAATTCGTCCACTTCTATACAGGAACATCATTTCAGCTTTTATCAGGGGGGGGGGGGGGAGAAGGAGCAAAACCAAAACTTGGCCGGCTTGTTGAGTTATAATTTACTGGAGGCGCCACTGTACATACAAATTTGAATAAACTCCTCAAATTCGGGGGTGGCCTTCCCTACCCAATGACGTCCCTGCTTCTGCAATACTATTATTGCAGACATGGCGTCCAGAGAAATACTTCCATTGCTATCAACAACAAAATGTTTACGCTAAACCCAAACCTGATGGGTCTCCGGGGATGTCCTCTATCCATATTCGCGGGGACGGCTGGTCAAAGTTGTAGTCGCCATCTTGGTCAACGGAACACAGCGACGAGTCATCATCCGGGTCAAGGTTCATGAAGGCTTCTTTACCCTGGCCAATGAAAAGAGAGGTTTCGGACATTGGACATTTAGCCCTCCCCCTCCATCATACACACGAGCGCAAACTTACACATGGACACACAGAAACACACACATGAACAAACAAATGGCGAACTCTGACAGAATAAGCCAATGTTTGACATTAGTTTTAGCCTTTCGTCGCATCAACAATTTATTTTTACTAGCCTTCCCCCCCCCCCCCCCCCCTCATTTGACTGTCAATCGGCGAAGGACGATACATTTAGAGTACAGTTAGACATTACACGCTCGTATCCTCTTTCATTTGTTAACCCTTGGAGACATTCCCCGTGTCTTTAGCTGATCAAATCGCCATCAATTCTATATTCAAAGTTATGTATGAGATAATGCATTGAAATAAAAAAAATTAAATAAATTGATAGTTAGAGGGTTAGTTTAAACCACCACCTATATCTGTTAAGGTTAAAAAATCGAATTTTAATTTCCGGAAGAAAGTAAATCTCATAATACGCTAAATTTACAAACTAAAACTATAGAGTTATTTCAAATCTCTCCCAGTGACATTTTAAAATATGGATTTCTTACTAAAAAGGACAAGTATAGCATAAAAGATACCCCCCTCCCCAAAAAAAAACACCAATAAGATAAGTATTGAAAACTGTTGCAGAACTTAGTCCAAGCCCCCCAAAAGGTGTTCATGGGTTGCTTTTGTTGTTGTTTTACCTTTCTCAGCCGTCGATACATTTGTCTTCGAGCCCATGATCCAAAGACGATCAACATATGACACATTGTGGTGGCCATGAACCAGAGGATCGCCACCAGCAGAGCATCTAACCTGAAGGAGTGGGTCATGTGAGTTAGTCCACGGTTCATCGGCCATGGATCCTTGAAGCGATTCGATACCTAATTTTTGTTACGGAAATTCATACTCTAAGAATTTCTTGAACGCGCCCTTATTTGTACAACATTGCTCAATGGACTACGATTAGTCGATTGTTTTGTCACGTGATACGTGTAAAAACAAGTAATACTTCCGGTAGGCTGTCTGCAACACACTAGTCGCTCACAAATTTTTATTCAAACAACTTTCTTCCTTTAATCATAACTGAATTATAATTATTGTCACATTTAATGAATGTCATTTTAAGAAACGCGTGTATTCAAGAATATTTTGAAAAGTAAAATTTTAATAAACACTGGGGAAGCGCTGATGGAGACAAACATTTTGCTTTAGAATTAATGATAATGGCAATGGCTGATCAGCTGTTTATCTGTTGTTATGTGTTGTTATGTGTAGCAGAAAGCCTACTAATGGCTGGTACGTATCACGTGACAAAACAAGGAAGTGACTAATCGTAGTCAATTATGCGTAGTTGTAATGAAGTAGGTTATGTTCCGTTTTATTAAACTGTATTTTATTTAGCTGTGGCTCAGTCTAGATCAGTGGTTCTCGGTCTTCTTAATGCCACGACCCTTTAATACAGTTGATCGTGTTGTGGTGACACCCAACCCCCACATTAAACCATACAATTATTTTCGTTGCTACTTCATAAATATGTGTTTTCCGGTGGTCTTGGGTGACCCCTGTGTAAGGGTCGTTCGATCCCCAAAGGGGTCACGACCCACACGCTGAGTACCGCTGGTATAGGTAGTCTTAAGTTACGTGGAAATGCTTCTAACACAATAAACATCTTTATTTATTGTCCCGCAAACAAGGGGACCAGGTGCCCCCAGCGAATGCAGATAAATACTGCACTCCAACCGCCACTCAACAAAAAAATTATAACCCCCCCCCCCCCCCCCCCCACATTTCTTTCTTTAAATCGTGCTACAGTTACTCTTGTCAGAATTTCAAATACTCTTCATGTCAGCTGGTGATAACTAGGTCATCCTGGCCTAAAATGTTCATCTCCTTCCCATCCGGAACAGTGTCTCTGGGACATTGTCTCCGGGTAATGTGTCGGGATATTGAATTTAATTTTTTTTTAAAGAGTATGTGTGGGATGGTTTGGGGGGGGGGGGGTTTTGCAGTGGGTAGGATTGTAATCTTAAATCGTTCAAAATTGATTGACAGTTGGCAAATCCGATTACTTGGTTTCTATATGGGACAATTTAAATGTCGAGGTCGGGGGCAGTGGGGTGGATAGGGTTAGTGCCGCGCGGGGGCAGGCCAAGATCTATGTCACCCCTTCCCCCCAAAAAATATTTGCAGTCTGACCGAAAACGTCACCCCCAAATAAAAAGAAAAAAGTGCCTCGTGCGCCCTAAACTGCCATAGCGAGTGGGTCGTTTGTTTATTTGTTTTGTTTTCAAAGGGAAAGGGGGGAAACAGAATTACTTGAACGACCAGTCCATGGCTAGGTATACATAGCTTGCTCCCGTGGGGTCGGTGCCGCCTGCGTACTGATAGACGGCCGTGAAGAACACGTGGAAGACGTTTAGGAGCAAAGGTTGCAGGAAGTGACCTATGCGGCTGGGTATCGCAGTGGAGCTGCAGTGAACAAATGCGTACACCGCCATCAACATGAAGTAGTAGTACTGGTAGCCGATTTTACTTTCTGCAACAACAACAACAAAAAAGTGGGGGGAGAAAATATCTATTAGGGCGCACCTGAAGTAGTTGACAGACATGGCTGAAACCTTTTTTTTTTTTAAAGAAATTATAATTTCTCCGCGGTTTAAGTCTATTTTATTTAATTGGTCTGTGTCCTTGACATTGTTCAGACTCTTACACTCTTAAAGTTTGTTTATATAACGACTGCGTATGATATGTATTGGGTAAGAGGCGTATGTGTGCTCCCTGGTGATAGCATGTAAAACTCAAAGGACGCGCGTTTTAAATTTAGATTCAATTTAGTAATTCATTTTGTTACGAGTGTTACGGGAGGGGGGCATATATAAGAGGGGTGGCATTAACTGTGACGTTTTGTTTTTAAACCTTGAATAATCGAAACAGAAACCAATTGTAACCTATTATATTAACAACACGCTCTGCTCTTGCAAACAAATTATGTGCCGCGCAAAGTTGTTGTCATCTAGCCCTCAGCCACCCGTTGGCAGAATTTGAAAAAAATAAATAAAAAATAAACATTTGAATATATATATATATATATATATATAATAAATTGTTGCTGCCACCGGGTAAATAATTTCTTCGGGTCCGTTAAACAGAAAAGTTTGAGAACCACTGACCTAATCTTTTTTTGTTTGTTTTTTTGGACAAATTCTTTTATTTATGTCTGTGAAGTTTCGACGCCGATGACAAAGGCGACACTATATGGTGACATGACACAATAAAGCATCGGAGAAAAGGTTGCAATACTTCAACAGACAGTGGATGCGTCACGTCGTATCAGAGGGAGACATTGCAGTCGGTGGCATCATTCTTCGTTGTGAAATGGGAAAACATGAACGACATCATATCCGGTCATTTTGGAGCTTTCAAAGCGGAGGGAAGGTCACCATATTTTGTTTTCTTCACTGTTTTCAATGTTTGTTTGTTTTGGTGGTTTTTTGGTGGTTTTTTTTTTGGTGGTTTTTTTTTTTTTGGGGTGAAATAAGGTTGGGGAAAAAGTGAGCAAAAATAGCAAGAAGCCTTCTTCCGCGAACAAACAAACATGTTTTCTCAGTTCACAATGAATAATGATGCCATTTGTCCAATGTCTTCTCCCGTCGTTAACAAAACGAGGTAAAACAAAATAGACTTACTCATCTTTAAGAATGTGTACATCACAGCGCAGGACAGGATGTTGGGGTAAACTGTGTTGTACAACAACCACATCACCTTGAAATACCACGGCACTGACCGCAGGCAGACTGAAGAAAGAACCACACAAAAAAGGGAGGTAAAAGAAAACAAACGTCGCTGATTTTATTGGTTACCCCCCTTTATTTTTTCACCACCATTAGCCACCCACCCACCCCCCCCACCCCCCGGGACCGTGCACTTGCACGCAGTGGGGACAAAAGTGGTCTTTTTTTCCCGGACACCTCTCAAATTCTATCAGTAACGACCACAGCTGACATGAAAACTATCCTTCTCCATTCCTCTCTGTCTTCTGCACTACGCATAGCTTCGACTAGTTTTAGTCCCGTCCACTCTTTGATGTTATCTTCCCACCTTTTTCTCTGTCTTCCTCTTCTTCTCCCCATATAGATCTACCCAAATAAAAGTTATAATAGTTTGTCTTGTATGTTGTGCTTCATTTGGCCATACTGCTCTTACCTTTTATTACATAAACGTTGAAACGGGGGTGAGGAAAATAGAATGTAAAACTCCACTTGCCCCGTAATCCTAGTGGCGCCAAGCTCATTGCACCAAACCCTCGGTACTGAGCCACACGGTACTAGAACAAACTGAACTTGTCACACGGTGTACTGTACCTACCGCATAGTACAAAACAAAGTGCACCAAATACGTTGCACAATGACTTACTGTACCAAGCGCACAGTACCATGTCTTACTGTATGCCTGCATGGCACACTGTAGTAAGAACAACTGTACTAATCCAAACTACACTAAAACATTGAACTAAGATATACTGTACGGAATAGTAAGCCTACTGTGCGGAGCACACTGTTAATAAGCAAAAATTCACGAAACTCACACTGCGGTAACTCACACTGCGGTAACGCACACTGCGGTAACTCACACTGCGGTAACTCACACTGCGGTAACTCACACTGCGGTAACGCACACTGTACTAACCGAGTTCACAGGTTGGATACTGCACGGCTGAGTGCGTGAGCGCCGCCACATCCACACCCACCGAAACGATGAGCAGCCACGACAGCCACATGTGCATGTAGATGAGCCCCGAGTGCGGCGTGGCGCCGTGGTCGTAGGCCAGGTACAGGTCGTACATGCTCGCCACCAGCAACGGTAGCAGGATCATACAAAGGACACGACTGACCAGGTACGTGAGACGCATGCCAAACTTTGTTGGGGTGAGGGGCAGATAAAAATTGAACTCGGTGTTTTACTCTATAAAAATGTAAGGTGCGTGTTTCCGGTTTTGTGGTCATGAAAGCACACGCTTAATGAATTCATTAATTAATCAAGCAAAGAGATCAATTATTTTTTTCAGCAGAGGTGTTTAAAAAAATAAATAAATACATATTAAGGTGCTTTGAAATCATAAAATTTTTATCGTGTGTTAAAGTCGGGGCCATCGCATGGGCCCTGAAACCTCTGCGGCTTTTGATGGAAGAAAATGAAAGGGGGGAGAGCATTAGTGTATATTTAAGAGGGCCAAAGGTCGTTATGGGGTAAACAATTTTATAGAATGTCATTTAAGCTGCATTCAATAGCTAAATAACAAACACCTCGACGGCTGTGACCACAAAGCAGATACTATCATCCTTCACATTTCTCCATCCAATTCCAATGTTACTGTCATAAACATCCATCCAACTAATATTAATAGTGATATCATTGTCCTGCACATTCTACCGGTCAGTGTGTTTGGATTTTCGTAAATGATTACAAGATGTTTTTTGCAATGTTTTAAACAAATACTTTTTTTAATATCACAAATCTTGAATACATAATTAATTACCTTGGTCCCATCCCCAATATGCAAATATCCCCTAATACCCCACCCCTTTTTATCCCTGTGCATATATTAATAGGCGTTGTCATTTAATGGCCAAAATGTATTAATAAAACATCCATGTATTCCGTTTGGCCAATCTCTCAACAGCTGTTCGGTACTTCTACGTCAATGTGAGCCAACATATAGGTGGTCTTAACCTAGACGAGAAACGTATTAACTACTTTATTTTACGTACGATTTTGCAAACAAATTGTTACTGCTATGCATAAGCGGAAATAAATTGTTAGAAGCTATGTTTTACGAAAACATTGTCTAAAAATAGTAACAATTAAGTATTGAAATGTGACGTTTTCCGGTCATAGAATCTCTTTGCATTGCCCAAAATGACAAACCCCATAAGAGTAATACGGCTTATTTAATATTAATATAGCTAAGAAATGAGACCCCCACCCCACCCCCACCCCTTTTTTTTTTTACCTCAAAGACGACAAAATCAATAATGTCGTAATGATGGAACAAGCAGCGATGCAGTCGAAATTCTTTCCTAAGGTCATTTTTAACTTTACGATTCCTCGTCCCAGGGTTGTGAAACCTCATGATGCCTCCGGTGGATTAGTCACAGCGCCGCCATGTTGAACGTCCTCATTGTTTACACTCGGTTTCGTTTTTCTTCCTTCCTGTCATCGTCTTCTTGCGCAAACATTTTTTTAAAAATATATAGCTTCCTGTTTCATGTGGGGGAATCGGTAATTTCCGAATAATATCTTTGACTTATTCCAAAACATTGTTAGATTTGATTAATCAGTTCGTTAAACAATCACTAAAAACAAAGTTTTTTGTATAAATCCTTTATACAATATAACATAGAGCAATTGTGGGGTGGGGCTGAAAATTTCACAAATATGCATACAAGTAAAGCATTGTATAAGAATTTCAATTATCTCCCCCCCCCCCCAAAGACTACTAATGGTAAGGTGATGGGCTTTCTATGCGTATTTTGGACGTTAGACACTTAAAAAAAAACATGTGTCCTTCTTGAACACGTTCACAGTGAGAGTCCGTTTCGCTGTTGCTCTCCACTTCTACGATCTCGCAGTGAGATCGTTTCGAACCGATGTGGCAACACCTCGATAGCGGGTGCATTTGCAGCGGAATAACGAATAATCAGTTAAAAGAAAAGGTTTGCCATGCGGCGGCGTTTCTTAGAATAGGGCACCCCCCCCCCCCAACACACACACTCCCACTTGTGAAGTACATGCAGATTTGGCTATTTCATGCGCCTTCTGCTTTATGCCACATAAATTTAAAGTCAGTTATAAGACCACCAGGGTTTGGGCATGGTGATCCCTCGCGTGGACCACCAGGGTTTGGGCATGGTGATCCCTCGCGTGGACCACCAGGGTTTGGGCATGGTGATCCCTCGTACCATTCTGTCCCGGTCAGTCACGTATTCGCCTCGTGCCGGCTTGCCGTTCGTGGACGACGCGACAGAGGGCCACCCTCTCAAGTCAGAAGTGTCGGGGGACAGAAAGCCTCTCAGCCACCTCCGCAGTAGTAATCCCATGCGCCAACCTGTTCCCCAACATCGAAGCACAGCTGTTTAGAAGGTCATCCAGGCCTGTTTAAATCGTATCAATTGTCCAAGCCATCAGCAACTTCCACCCGATTCCACCACTTTTCCAGGGAGTCTTACGGTCGTGGCGAGCACCTCGGGTCATTGGTTTCGGCCGTATACGCTTCAGTTGAAAACAATGTTATATGGCACAGCTAGGCAGAGGGAGCTGGTTGCCCTGGTACTTGCTGGGGTCATAAGAAAGTGAGCTCAGACCCTCACCAGATGTGCGTTAGTTAGTTGACAACAATGACATATGGCGCAGCTAGGCAGAGAGAGCTGGTTGCCCTGGTACTTGCCGGGGTCATAAGAAAGTGATCTCAGATCCTCACCAGATGTGCATTAGTTAGTTGACAACAATGCCATATGGCACAGCTAGGCAGATGGAGCTGGTTGCCCGGGTACTAGCCGAGCTTTTAAGAGCCCCAAAATAGTAAATTAAACGATAAAATCTCATGCACTTCAGTAAGAAAATGGCGGAAAAATAGTTTTACTAGTGCTCCCTGGGCACCGCTTTTCCTGGGAACAGCTCTGTCTATATTACTCTGTCAATTAATGTTATGAAAAGCATTATGGCTTATGTTGCCCTATGCATTTTGATCATTTTCGTTCAGGTAATATTGTTGTTTGGTAATTTTATTTTTAAACTATTTATTAGTTTAAACTACTTCACCAATAATGAATTGATGTAATTTTTTATCCGATCTAAACAGTTTATCGTAAATTTAAAAAAAAAGACAAATAATCTATTAACATGTTGGTATAAAATTATCATTTGGATTTAATTTCACAAAATTTACAGTTGCAAAAATGCGCGGGGGAAAGGGGGGGGGGGGGGGGGAATTCTGTTTTGTAGAAAAGGTGTTAAAATTGTGCCTGGCTATTTAAATTAGGTAATCTTTTAAAATAAATTGTATCTAAATGTTATAAAAAGAGAAGAAAGGAAATATTTACAAAAGACGACATATATTTATCAATATGTGATGTATCTGAAGGAAAATAAGACAGCATGAATTTCCAAACAAATGCATTAACTTAAAAAGTTTATTTAGAATTTTTAACTATTATAACTTTATTCATTTATATTTACTAGGCTAAATAGTGAACGTTTTGGTGCATTTTGTAAGACGCTTTGATTTACTCTTTCCCCAAATAATTAATGGATTTTTTTTTTCAAATGAATCATTTATCCAATTTTTTTTCCCTACAGCAAGTATCCAGAATTGAAATGATGTGAGATTCGAAAAAAATGTTGTTTTTTTAAAATGGAGAAACAGTGTTCCCGCTTTCATTTTGAAAGCAAAATAAACTGCAAAAAATATTTCAATATTCACTAATAGTATTGGCAGTATATTCCCCCCCCCCCCCCCAGAAGCGTGAGGCGCCCTAGATGCGTAAGTTCCCTAGAGGCTTGATGCCCCCAGAAGCATGACGCGACATATAGCCGTGAGACCCTGGTTGACTGTGCCCATGCCTTAAGAAGGCACTGCTAGTTTGTTTACGAACGCTGCTTTCTTCACTAATTTCACTACTAATCAGTGGCGTAGCTAGAGTTATTAGACTAACATCTTAGTCTAATATGATTGAAAACACAAATTCTTACTTTCTCTTTTTTTTTTCATATCTGAAAGAAGTAAAACTTGTTGACAAGAGTTATTCCCCTTTAAGAATGATCTAACTTGTGATTCGCATTTATAATATTAATTTTGGAATGTGCCGATATTATCGTGTGTTAAAATTGGGAAACGTGCTGTCCATTGACTTTTAAATCAATTTAAATTGCCCAAAATCTTTTAATATTCATAAACGAGTGTGTCTTTTAGAAGCGTGAGGCCCTGTGCCGGTGTCCAGTGGGTCATGCCTTAAGACGACACTGACCGGTGCTAGTATCTCGCTCCGCGTAGAGGAGCGATCCTTCGCGAGAGAGCCCTAAGATAAGAAACGGACCTTTCTTTAATTCAAACATACAATAAAGTTGTTACCGGGTAGATGAAATGATACTTTTCTCTCATATTTCACGACCTTTCTTTTTTAAATTAAAAAAAAGTAATTAAACACAAATAAACAATAATTCATTTCTCTCAATTTCCCCACTCAAAATAGATTTAATTTCTTGAATTTATTAAAGGGATTAATCATGTAAAAATCGATTTTTTTAAAAAATTAACAGTAAGCTAGTATATTGTTTTTAAGGAGTTATTCCCCCATATGTTGGGTTACTATGAACTGTTTCAATTCATTTGTTAATCAATCAATATAACGCTTTATTTTTTTTTAATGTTTATAAATACTATTGACGTAAACTGACTTGTCAAACTTTGACGGTACCATATTTTTTACAAACATTGTACAGCACTTAAAAGCTATTCAGAAACAGGAGGTGACATGGTATTTAATTATATGTTCACTGGCGTAGGACAGAGAGGGTGGAGGTCAACCCGGTGGTGATTTTCGTTCCATTTCATATGCTTTATATTTTATACAGTAGTTGTTTTTTTAAAATGTTTATTCTCTATGTATTTTTTGTGTGGGGTTAATAATGGGCGACAAAATACCCCCCCCCCCCCCGGTCTTTTTAGCATCACAAACTCTGGCTACTCCCCTGCCAATGTCTGCTGCTATCCATTCACTGGATCAACGTTTCATAAGATTTTTGTCTTCACATCAGGCTGTTCTCATCTTCCTATAATGTGTGGATTACATATCATATGTTGGCCCCATATTTTTATATTGTTTTTGTTGCCATGTATTAACTTGCCATTGAGTTCCATAAGACATGAAGACATGATAAACTTCATGAATTCACTTCACACTCTTTTTTTTTCCCTCCATTACACTTTGCATGTGCAGCAGCATTCTGAGAAAACTACTCTACGTTCATTTATTAATTCACAAGCTTGCAGTGTTTTAAAAACTTAAGAAAGTAAAGCACAAAGTTGAGCCTCATGCAGTGTGCATTAGTTTAGTTTATTACCAATAAATGTAAACATTTCCAATTTCATACATTGAATTTTTTTTTAAAATAAGTTAATATCCACAGAGATATAATTAAATGATTTAAATACATAATTGATTTTTTTCTGACTTGACCCCATGTATCTGTGCCATATGACCTTCCAGGCCGCTGGACTCGGTAAATCTTCTACGGCACATCTTACAGCTGTAAGGCCGACCTCTGGTTCCTGAATTCATCAGTCGCTGGTTGACGACCTCCAGCTCCTTGAGTGTCACCTTAGCCTCGGCCATTTTATCATCGTCACTGTCCATGTCCTCTTCAGCGTGCGCCTTCAGTCTCTTGCGTCCCGGAGTCTGGCTTTTAACGGTGCACACTCTGTCCACTTTAGAAGTGCTGGCCTCACTCAAGTCTTCTTTGACTTCATCTTCTTGTTGAGAAGATGTGACGTTCTCGTTTAAATCATACCCGAGAGTGATCGATAGCTCTGCTTCAGCTGTGACACCCCCGTTGTCCTTGTGCATCTGGGAATGGGTTCTCAGTCTGGCTATCTGGGTGAAGTCTTTGTTGCAGATCTCACACTTGTACAGTCTGACGTGACTGCTGGCGTGAATCTTCATTCCTCTCAGGCTAGAAAAACTCCTTTCACATTCAGGACACTGGAATTTCCCTTTCTCTTCTTTCAGTATGACCAACGTTCGGGTCAGTGGTGTGCTCTGAGAAGCAACATGCGTTGCTATTGGGCTTGCATTTTTAGAATCATCATTCAAAATTGCAGAGCTGTCCTCAGTCACGGTCTGATTCCCTTCTGTCTGTTGTCTTTCCTTACCATGTTCAGTAGAATTAGATTTTGCAGATATCAGTTCAATTTTCTCTGCTATTTCCTTAACTATTTTCTGCACTTTTTCTTGCTGCTCCCCTAAAACTTTCTTACTGGTGTCTCTGTTTGATGCCTTCTGGGCTGGATCTATAGGAATACCAAGACAAGATCTCTGATGGCCCACGGTCAGGTGCTTGTCCTCAAACACAGTGCCACAGTATTTGCATGGGGTCGACTTGGCAAACGTGTTAATGTGTCGAATAAGCGTGTCATAGATTGTGAATTTTTTATCACATGGCTTACATGTATAAACCATGGTAGAGGTGCTTGTGTTGAATTCAGTAATGACCGGCGGCTCATAACGGATGTCCTCGGCTGTTTCTTGATGACCTACATCTTCTGCTCTGGAATCACAAGGGAGATTACTTGATACAGAGCTGCCTTTGTCTTGCTTCACATGTTTTGATACATTCAAACCTTTTTTTCTGGAACACTGATTTTGAAAATGTTCTGTAAGCAAATACCTTCTTGAGAATCCTCTATTACAGACTTGACAAACGTAAGGCTTGCTGTGGTTGAGACCATGCTTCTTCAGAGCATTTTCACTGGTAAATGACTTTTTGCAAAACTTGCACGCAAATGGTCGGACATCCTTGTGTTGGCGTATGTGGTGCTGCATGAGACTTTTCTGATATGACTTCATGGTCTTGCCACAAATGTCACACTGGATTAACTTCTGGTCATGAAGCTCTGTGATGTCTTTCATGAGGTCCACATGGCTTTCCCGTTCATGAATCTTCTTGAAGTGATCTTTCATCAAGTAACGTCTGATAAATGCTTTCTCACACACCGGGCATTTGTAAGGCCTGGTGTGATTCTGGAGGTGTTTTTTCAACATGTGATGTGCAAAGAATCGCTTGGGACACTGGTCGCACTTGTAAGGCCGCTGGTTCAAGTGCATGCGCACGTGAGTGATCATGAAACTCTTAAACCTGAATTCCTGCCCACATATCAGGCACTGAAAGCCCACAGAGGTTTCCAGACCTTTGAAGTGATCCTCTATATTCTGTGAAAGCTGGTCAGCTACAAATGAGCTATCAGCAGCCAGAACTGTATTATTGCTCTGTTCCATTTTCTGCTTCTCCTGAAATGCATGCACACGCAAATGCCTCAGGACATTTGCTTTGTTTTTGAGAATTCTTTTGCAAACATTGCACTGGCACTTCAAATTATCAAGGACAGTGAAGCGTTCATCGTTGTTGGAAATCGGGCAGCCTTTCAGCAGGTGGTTCTGCAGGTATAAAACTTTGGAAAATGAAGAGTTGCACATGTTGCACTGGACAGGTTTGGTGTGGGTCTTGGTGTGGTGGAACAGATCTGCCTTGTCCCTAAATGACTTTGGGCAAACATCACAGTGGAAGGGGCGGGTATCAGTGTGTTTAATCAGATGTCTGGACAATGTTGGTCTTGTGAAGATAAGCTTCTTGCAGTGGCCACACTTATAAATCACTTTCTTCTTCTGATCACCAAGACTTGGAAACTCTAAATCAGATTTGGTTAAATCTTCTCCATTTCCTTCAGAAATCTTTACTGCAATCTCCTCACATTCCAGAGCTGGTCTTGCAGTACCTGGAATGGTGCCTGCCAAATCCTCTTGGGATACTTCAGATCTGCCTTGCTCTTGAACGCCATTCTCTGGTTTCTCTGGTTTCACCAGAGACATTGTATTTTTAACCTGAGCTCTTTCATCATCGGTCAACAAAATTAACAAACTGTACTCCTGCACTTGCTGACCCTCTGCATTTCTTGTGGCCTCCACCCTGACCTCGTGAAAGATATTACCGAACTGTATGAACCTTCTTTTAGAATGCTGTCTTAGATGAACCGTCAGCTGAGACATTTGCAGGTACATTCTGTAACATATGGGACAGCGGTGCTGCCGCCTGTGGATCAACATGTGTTTTCTCAGGGTGCTGATGTCATTGAACTGCTTGAAGCACTTTATGCAAGGGTGAGGCCTCGCACCAGAATGAATGACTTGGTGCCTTGCCAAAACGCTGGCATTTGCAAAAGTGTTGAAACAAACAGGACAACTGACACCACCAGGCTTTGGTGGTTTCTCAATGGACTCCCTCGACACATCAAAGTTCTTGTCAACTGAAGCCCCATCAACGAATATGGTTTCAACATCAGTTTGCGTGGGCGCCTCAACAGTAATGCTGAGTTCCTCCTTGATTTTCCCATCCATGAAGAAAGCCTGCTGGACAATAGCATCTAAATCTGTAATATTCTCCCCATCAATCACCTGTTGGACACATATCTGAGCCTCGTCATATTTCATATTGGGGTCACTGACCACCTGCACATGAATGGCTGTGTCCTCTTGGGATTTTTTCAACTGCTGGATGCACTGATTTGAAAGCAAGGATATCTTTTTCCCATCAGACTTGAAAGAGTCCTCACCAACAGTGAGTATGATTGGTGCTTCCTTATGGAGGAACTTCGGTGGAGGGGGTCTGATGACTGGTCGAGGTGGTGGTAGATTGAGAATGCCAGCTTGCTCTAATATCTTAAGTGGAGGAAGTTGAGTGTAGTCCAGAGAAGGATCCTGAAGCTCAAACATCTATTCATGAAAAAAGAAAAATTGAACTTAAAAAAAAAATTCATGCTAAATTAAAAAATTAAGATTATTTACCAATCCAGGAATTGGTGCAGTGATATTGAATCAAAATTATAAAAATGCGAGCACATCTGGAATATATAGTACCCGGTAGGCAAATTTATTCTCATTTATGAATTATGTCATAAAACAATTTATTATTTTTTTAAATAGGGAGAGGCAATGAAAATAAATCTCGTTACATTTTGAGAAATTAGTATATTTAGACCAAGTAATCTAGCAAATGTACCTGGTGCTCATTGATTTGTAGTATGTCCCGAGTAACAGTGATATCATTTGGCTGCTGGTCCACCAAGTTTATCGTACAGATGATCTGGTTGCAAGGAGTTTCTACTTTCAACTTTTCTATATGGTCCTGCAGGTGCTCCTTAAAAGAGAATTATTATAAAAAATATATTAAAAGACATAATTTTTGATAACCATATAACATTTTCAAAACTGTATCAAGTTTTTTTTTAATGGAACCTTATCCTACAGTTAATTTGATTATAATTGTGTCTAATTATTATGCATTCCTTTTATTGTCATTTATGGTATCAAACAAATCAATTCACCTTTAGATTTTGATAACGAAAATACAAGGATGAAACTAGAGAGTTAGACTTACAAGAAACAAGGAGCGTGAACAGAATTCTGCTCCACATCCACCACATTTGTAAGGGTTCACCAAATGGATAACTATATCATTTGGGCCAAATTCTGACTGAGCCATTTCTTGTCCCCTAAACAAGAAAACATTTTTAAAATTATACAAGTTTGGCCTTAGGATAATTTTTTTATATTGGTTTATGAAGTACTGGTTTATTTTATTGTTTCATAACTTACTTAATCATATAATTTTATTAGGCTTATATTTATATAAACATCTATAAAAAATATTAATTAGACCCATATTAGGCCCAAATCAACTATATTATTAATATTGACAAAGACAGTATAGATTATAGTTTAATAAAATATGGTCTAAATGAAAGTTAATGATTAAACTTTGCATTACAATTTTAAGTAATAATTTGTTAAGTTTAAGGTTTAATTAATGCTGATGAGAATTGAGTAATTGAGACGAGTCGGGAATGAGGCAAAGAAGGGGAGGGAGTATCTCTTGCACTTGTAATATGCCTAACTGTTACAAGTTTAAGTTTTGCTCAAATTAATTAATTATTATATTGGCTAATTCCCGCTACTGGTCCCTCATTGGGAGTCACTGCCCTTTGTTTATGATAGATTTAGGGTTCGGGTTAGGTTGAGCGATAGAGGTACCAGTAGCGTGCAATTACCATTATATTATATATGATATCAGTAAATCATTTATTATAATTTATAATTAAAGCTAAAGATACCAATATGCCAGAGTCTCTCCCTTTACCGGTACAGTCCACAGTCAGAGTCAGGGCAGACTTTGACTTGACTTTCTTAACTTAATTATTACTTAGGCTTAGGTCAGGTCATTACTAGTATTAGAATTAGACTGATAAATAATTGTAAATAACTATAACTATTATACTATAGACTATAGTATAGTTAAGTATAAGTATAAATAATAAATTTTATAAATAGTATAATTTATAAAAATTATTAATATCTGGAAAAAAAATATTTTTACTTAGCTGGATTAGGGCTAGGTTAGGATCTAATTAGTGTTAGTTAAATGAAATATTTGAGCTTCAAATACTTAATTAAGATCAAACTTAAGCCGATGCCTACTCTAATTACACGTACCGTGGATGATCTCATTTAGCTTGGACCTTAATGATTTGGTTATGACCATACATACATATTGCTGTCTTGAATATTATATCATGGCCCAGGGATCATAAAGCTTTGTTTCAAAATATAATGAAAGTGTTTTCATTGATGAATATTAGCTCTTCCATTCTATAGCGTTAGTTATGAAAATGTGTGAAGTAATTGTATCGTTAATGGCATTTGAAATAATACTATTTTACATGATAATACAGATTAGTAAACATATTTACTAGTAAAATACAGCAATGACCCGTTTAGGTACAAAGAAATTTGCATCCCATAATTCTGCAAATTAAAAAATAGGCAAAACAATTTTGTTTTTTAAAGTAACAAATTAACCGTAACAGAATCTTTTTTGCGTATAAAGTAAAATACATATGCATATAAAGATATAAAATTTTAAATATTTTATTTTACCTTTTTAATCTACAATTTTAGTGTTTTAATATTGAAATGATAATATATATATATATATTTTGTTATGTTCCTTTCTCATTCACTGACATTTGAAAAGGGGAGATGATTTGCATGTTTGACCTATAGCTATCCTAGCTAGATTGGTTTCTTTATTTTATACCTATGCTAGAAAAATGGCATTGAGGCAACGGCAAATAATAACATCTTTGTGCGCATTTCATCGAAGAAATAAAAACAAAGAAATAAGTAAGTGGGGGACTTTAATTTAAGATTTTGTCATCCTGTCAGTTAACAGTATGGATTCCTGAGTTACGCAAGCTTATTTAAAGATTCATCTGTTTTCTTTGATTTTTGGGCTAATGTGTAAAGATATGGCCATGACGTCATTTTCGTGATAGAATTAGGGTTCAGGTTAGGGTGAGCGGTCCTACAGCTACACATTTACCAGAAATTCAAAGACTTACATAGAGATTAGTCTTTTTGTATTTCAATTTCCTTTTCTTTGTTGTTTCTTGTTTTGTCTGCTGAAGAATGTATTTTTAAAAGATCTTTTCTAAAGAAGCAGCTGAGAAACATAACATCCATTTGTCCATGGCATTGTTCTACCTTTTCCTTTCTTTTGAGCTTGCTTGCACCTATCTTGTTATAATATGAAACAGGCCTTACACTTACAGGATAACCAAATCTTTTTAATTATTTTGTTTACAATAGTAATAGTCAATAGCTTACTAATAATAATTATGAATAGGCTATTAAGTCAGTAAGTGTAATTAAGACAAAAGACTACACTCTTTCCTTCACTCTGCTTGAACTCAACCCCTCACATATTATCCTGTAAGGCCTAGCAGCCTATAAATAATGTTTATTATTATTATGGCTCTTTATTGATTAATATAATAGTTACCTCAACCCCATAAATATTTTTTTACCCGAGTTCACACATTATACATGACAACCTTTTTTTTTTCATTCAGTACTATTAATATAAAACGTGGCATTGGGGATGGGGGTTTCGAAAAGGAAGCAGGACACACCAGAAACAAAATACCGGTATATTTACGAGATGTTGTTTTGAAATACTTTTTAGTTCTAGAAGGCTAAGTAATACTAATAGAATATTACTAATAAGCAGAAATTCAAAAATTATTTTAAAAACACTTCTAATCATGGAGCTGGTACCTTACTAAAACTTACATTAACTAAGGTTAGGCCTTAATACTAAAGACAATGAAACATTCGGGTAAGTCACTTTATAAAGAGCAATTACAGTTGATACACATTTATATTTTGACAGTTGATTTTTAACTATGGTTTCAGTTAAAAAGTGATATAGAAAGTGGGCTAATATTTTTTATAGCCTTAGGCTAAGGTTGGCTTAGGCATAATAAACGTTTCCAAAAAGTATAATGGGTTTTTGCTTTTCAGTAGGCCTAAGTGTGTTGTGAAATTCATATATTTAAATTTTATTCATTTTATATACTTTTTGTGTAACTTTATAATAGCTGCATCTTGATATTATTGTAACATCATGACATTTAATGGTTGTTGACCACAGAGTGTAAAAGTGGTGGATTAGTACTATTAGTACAGAGGATTATTTATAAAAGACAGAACTAATTTTGTTGGCCATATTGGCAAGCATGTAAAGTCAGTGTTCTTAGAAAATTCATGATGTTACAATTATAAAGATGGAAATCCTTTTTTATATTTGGGTTATTGTAACCATAGAACAAATTCATAAAATTTTTATTTAACTTTTCTTCTCCAGTTTTGTGTGTGTCATCAATCAGACATTTTTCTTCATCAAATTCCTGCCAACGCTTGAAGCAACTATACAGTGCAGTCTGTGTGGAGCGCCATCCTATAATTGGCGCTGAGAAAAATAAACTAGAACAGCGCTTTGCAGATCTAATGGCTCAATTGGAATTTGAAAAAAGTTTTTTGTCAGACCATGAAGTTAGATTGATTAAAGAGAAGTCAGTGAATAATTTATGCTTGTTATTAGTTTTAATTTTGTTCTTTGTGATCATCATTTAAAGTCTTTCAGTTTGAATGTTGAATTAAATATTTAAGTCATGCCAGTTTGTTAGAATTAAAAATTTACATATTAAAATTCTAAAACAAGAATAATCAATATAATATAATGCTGAAGAACTAGCTTTTCTATTTCAATATTTCTTTGCATTTTATTCGGCTATGTCTAATATTAATATTATTAATTCATTTGAACATACATTTTATTTTCATTTTTGAAATCAGGCAAGCTGCTTTGACTAAAACTGAAAATGAAAACAAAGAAGAGACTAACAAAGAAACAGAAACTGCTTTGGATTTGGAGGACAAATGGGAAGCAGAGTTAAAATTGTTCACTCCAGCCCCTAGGGAAACTGAAGCTGATCACAAAAATGACAGGCATTCTTTAGAACGGAAGCTAGACACAAGTTTATATTTGCTTGTTAAACAAACTATTGAAGGAAAAGACCACTGGATTTTACCACAAACCATCTGGCAAAATGGAGAAACTATGAGACAGGTAATTGTTTTTTTTAAGTAATATGTTAAAAACTTTAAATAACTCTTAAAAGCTACCTAGTGAAATTTAATGGAAGTGGTGCATGTGTTGTTTCATTTACAACTGATTTGTACACTGATTTTTCTCTGGCAGCCCATACATAGAACTTTAGAATAAGAACTGACTGAGCCTTAGTTTGCTATCATGCTCGCTGAATAACTGTATATCAGGTGGAAAAAAGCTCGTAAATCATTGGTCAATTCATTTTATTTATATTCTATGTTCTAACTAGTTCATTGTCTGAATTTTAAGTAAATGTACACCTCAAGGTATATTTACTGAGATGTCAACTAACTTAAAATGAATAGAAAGGGAAAGGTGGTGTAATAGTGTAAATAAGAAAGCTTTAGCTAGAATTTAAAGTGCAGAAATGGCTTAACGACATTTGGTTTGTATTACCTATCCACAGTTGATTGAAATTCATTTAAATAAGCTCTTCTTGGAACTATAACCTGACCAGGGATATTGTTAGCACGGTTTTCATATATTTTATTCATAATTCAATCAATATATTAGTTTTTGTGTTTTAATATATAAAAACTTCATAAATATGACCCTTAATTTTAATTACCGTACCTTAATTTTCTTTTCTGGTGAAAAAAGTTATAAGTGTTTATGAATTTTCAAATAAGGGACATCAAATAAAATATTCTAGTTCTCATTATTTTTTTTATATTATATATATATATATATATATCTCACAGAAAGTTAATGAAGGAGAATGGTCCACAGATGATATGAATAAATTAATCCCAATTTTTAAATGTTCAAAAGGACAGCACCATTTATCTGGGGGGGTTTATTTGCAGACCGCAGAGAGAGCTTTATCATCAATTTGTGGAGATGTAAAAGTGACATTCTTGGGAAATGCACCTTGCGCATATGCTAAATTTGACCCAGACAAGGTAGTATTTTATTTCTTTTAAAATGCCAATGGAAACAAATTTAGCTTTAAATTTCTAGTTTATTTTTATACCGTTCATTGGATAAGATCATTTGATATAAATGACACACACTGATTGACATTTATACTAAATTATATTTTTAAATTTACTTAATGGAATGTTTGTCATGGGTTTTAAAATATTGCATATGTTATTTAATATAATATATATTAAATTAATATAAACAAACTTATGTTGTTGGATATGCTTGAATATTTTATTTGGCTTCATCATTCTCCAGATATTTTTCTTCAAGGCATGGTACAGAGCGGGACAGGTGATGCCAAACAAAGATTTTGCCAAAGATTATTTATGGGTGACAAGAACTGAGCTGTCTGAGTATTGCTTTAATGGTTATCATAAACAGATTAAAAAATTTATTCCACCTTTGTGACCAAATTATTGCCATAACTAAATAATTGGCTTGTGGTTAGTGCATGTCTTGGAATTGTTCAGCAATATTGCAGTTGCAGTATGGTAATTAACTTTTGCACTGTTTCTGTAACTAATATTTTAGATTAACTCTTCAAACTGCAAAATGTGTGTGATGTATCTGAATATTATTCATGTGTGATAAATCATTTTGGGTATGTTTGTGTAAGAATGAAGAATGGCAGTTTTTCATGTTAATAAAAAGCAGTTTTAAACACATGTTTATTGCCTTATATCTTTGATTCATATTCATTAAAGCATTAGGAACGGGTTAATTTTAAAAATACACTTTATTTAAAATCAATTAGCAAACATCTTAAAGGGAAAACGATAAAAGTAGTAGCTGCAAAAACTGTACATTGCAAGTACAATGTTACAAATAATAACATGAAAATTTATTAGACATCAAATTTTTTTCTCAGAGCTGTAAGATCGGATTCTGGGTACTTTTTACTTTCTTCCAGTTGCTTTATTAAATCTTGGACAACTGTGAACAAAACACAAAGTAAAATGCAATTACTTTTTTTCATTCTAATACCCATTTGATATCAGGCCATACTTATAACATGGTAGCTAAAATTAAAAAAGCTCAAACAAAAAAATCTAAACAATATAACTTTAGACAATACTAAAGGATAAAGTGGCAAAAATCATCACATTTGAATAATCAGAACAACATGTAAGCGTTTAGTGGTTATTTATTCTATTTCTATGCTATAATAAATATGATAAAAATTCTTGGCAGCTTTTATTTTTAGAGCTTATCAAATGTATTCATTACTTTAAAAAAAGTAAATATTTCTACCAAGAGAAAATATTTATTATGTAGGTTTTCCATTTTCATATACCGGTATATAAATTGTAGATTTAATGCAAGCCAAATTTTTATATTTTTAAATACCATGAAAAAAATTCTTATTATTTAAATAAAGTAAATTCTTACCTTGTTTATCTTTCTGTGAGAGAAACAGGGCTGTCATGGAAAATCTTTTAACTTTAGATAGATTCAGGAGTACGTCATAGGTGGAAACATTAAGGCTGTAAAAAAAATATATATATTATAATTATATATATTAAGTAGGCTTATTTTTATATGTCAACTAACAAGAACCCATTTAATTACCATTATAAATTTGTTTGTAGTTTTTCAATTTCAAGGGTAGAAATAATTATTCACTTCATCATTTCTGTGGTTAATTAACACACATTGTGTAGAGATTTATTTAAATATTAATAAAAAGGAAGTGAACTTAATGTAAAACCATTTGATAATAATACAATATAAGATTTATCAGGTAAAACTCCTCAGTGTAATAAAAACTTACCGATTTGAGAAATTGAGCAAAGATCTCAGAATAATATTAAGAATCTCAGCATCAAGGCACTGGCCAAAAAGTTGAGGGTATGTTACCGGTGAAATAGCCTTTATTAAAAAAAACATACATATTTTAACTGATCTTTTGTGAAAATATAAAATTTAAAATAATAAAAATTTAAATAAAACTATTTAAATGCTATGAAATAATGCTTCAAAAAATTAATAGCAATGGAGTTTATATTGGTTTATATTCCATATAGCCATAAAATTAATATTTATAGTAGATCTCATATGAAACAATTACAAGCATATATAGAGAGATATTAAATAACTAGCATATATGAACTCTAGGATGTATTCTACTGGATGGTTATCAAAAGGTATCTCTATCATTTGCAAAAGTGGTACTTTACCCAGATAGAAAATAAGCAGATAACTTTGTTAATACTATAAAACAACTCTAGTTTTTAAAAATAATGGGTTTATTTACCAGACAAATAATGAAGCATAATCTGGTATAATAAGTGTATTTTATTGCTGGTAATATTTAAGTCAGCAAAATTTCCTTAAATTACTTTGCTTTATGAAAAACGTATTAAAAACTAATTTAATATATTAAGATATATAAATCAATTTTATCTGAGCAAATTTTGCTTTGAACAAATTTAATCCAATTATAATTAGTCAATGAGGTTTTAACTAAACAATGAATAATTAAACCAACCTGAAAATACTGGACAAAAGATTCAGGCTTATTTTTTAAAAGCTTGAAGTCCTTCTGGAACTGAAAAGATGTTGTGGGTACATTAAAACTGTCTCCAGATCCAACATGAGAATCTCCACCTGACAACTTTGCTGAGACATCTTTCTCTAAAGAGATGAACTCATCTCCCTTGCCTACAGTGTTAACCATTGTGTTGGTCAATGTAATGTCTTTTTGTGTGGCATCAGAGATGTGAACTACATGATTGCTTTTGCCACTAATGGCATTGGAAGAATGGGGTTGTTGTTCAGTTTCAGCTTTCTGTAACGTTTCATGTTTAGTTGAGCTGTCATGTGTTCTAGTGTCTTGAGAAGTTTTCAAAAGTTTGTCAAATTTTTCTCCCTCTGTGTCTGTAATTTTTTTAGCTGTCTCACTTTGTTCCATTTTGGAAATCTTATGACGAGGTTCCAATCCTATTTCTTCTATTGGAACAAGCCTTAGTGGAACCTAAAGAGTCCAGGAAATCAAATTGGAAAATAAAATTTTAATCAACAAGTCTAAAGAATTTTTTTTTAAATACTTAAGATAAATTAAATTTTATATCTCAGAAATAGAGGGTGTGACTTGGGTTTCACGTTTAGTAAAGACATAGCCTGATAAGATTAAAATAAACCAATGGATTATTCACAGATTTTAAATTGGAAATATTTATATGCCATAAATAGTTGTAACCCACTTCTTTGCTTATTTCGGATTTGGAAATGTGTATCCTGACCAACACTTTAAAAAAAAAATTGATGATAATGCATTATGCACAATAGTAGAAATACAAATAATACATCCAAAAAGTTTTTTAAATTTGGCAGCTGGTACTAGTACATAAAAATAAAATAATACAGATTCATAGATATACCTTTGACCTTTCCTCCGGAGGTTTGTAAATAGGCTTAACTATACCCGTCTGACCTTCTGTCAAGGTGGTATGTAATGGTGTTTTCTTTTCCCTGTCAATTTCCTACAAACAAACAAAAATTGACTAAATATTCACAAAATACACTAAAAATGAAATAGCCATTTAAGCCACTATGGCCATTAGCTCCCATCTACATCCCTCCAAAAACTGTTATGCATCTGCCTACTGTGCCAGATGGGGGCATGTCACACACAGATGCTTGTTCAGGGCCCATAGCAACTAAAATGCAAAAATTTACTGCTGACACTATTTTTTTTTAAATAAGAAATATGCATGTAGAGAGTGACATTGATAATCTTGTAGCAAAGGAAATCACATGAGGGACTTCCCCACACCAGGGGAATAATGTGGGAAGACAAAGGGACTAAACGCTACAGCAAAGACCCATAAGGTGTCAGATACTGATCTTAAACACATTTCCAAACATTTACAGTAGCTATATGATTCCAAAGTTTTTGCTACCAGTATACACTTTAACAAAATACCTTTTCCAGCCTTTCCAGCTCTGTCTTGGCATGTTTATTTGTTGGTTCTAGGTCAAGCACTCTTTTGAAATCAGCTTTTGCATCAGTGAGTTTACCCATGCCAGACCTGGCCGTTGCTCTTCGCAGGTAAGCTTTGACATACAAGGGATCAAGGGAAATGGAGATTGTGCTGTCAAGTTCAGCTGCTCCAAATCTATCAAACATATAATTTAACAATTATGTACAAATCTTTTAAATACATAATTTAAATATTGTGTACAGGATGTAAACATGTTAAAGCTAGTTAAAATGTGTTTGTGTATTATGCAGTAGTGAGGTTACATTTATTTTAAAATCCTTCCCCATAGCACTCAGTAACAGTCGGGACACTTTCCTACAGATTCTAAGACTACTAAGGCCTGTGTTTTAATAACATTTGCTCATTTAGAAATAAGGAAAGGCTTCACATTTCTTTATCCTTTACTAAAAATCCATGTCATAGCACTTATTCTATAAAATGCAATGAATTTTTTTTTTTTATTGTCCCAAGCAAGTGCATTTCATAGATTGAGATTTTTTAACTCAAATATGATAGCTCTCATTTTAAAAAAATCTTTGGACTTATGATTCAGATATTGTTCTCTACCTACTTCTGCTGTTTGAGGAGGGCCATGGCTCTGTTGGCTGGCAGTATAGCATTAGTTGGATCATACTGCATTCCTTTACTATACGCTTCAATAGCTTTATCCAAGTCACCATTTTTTAAGAATTCATTTCCCTAAGAAGACAGCAAAACAAAGATGTTTTTATAACAATAAAGGAAAAAAATATATATAAAATTTAAATAGTTTTATGAAACAGATTTCAATAAGTATTTAAAAAACCATGGCCATGGACTTAAAAATGATTATCACAAGGCTAAAATTTTATATTAAAACATACTAGCTTAGACATATAAACAAACCAGAAAATAAATATGTACATACGTTATCTTTTGCTAAACCAGCTAAGTGTTTCTTCCTCTCCAATTCCCATTCTTCATCTGTTTCATAATCTGATGAGGAAGTTCCTTCTTTTTTGTCCTCTTTATCTATTTCTTCCAAAGCTTTGTCCTAAAGCGAAGACAAATTAAAACCAATATATTTTTAAACAGCAATACAAAAAATTTAAATATCCAAATTATATCCAAGTATACCTTTCTTCATTTTATACACTGTCAATTAACTTCACTGCCATTGTGAAGCAAAAATGTTCATAAATTTAGTCTGCGATTTCACTTGTTTTGTGATCTTTCAAGAAAATAATAACATCTAAGTGACTAAATTTCTGGGGCTGTTACGAGCACACAATTAACTAAATATGCATCTCATTTAAAGTTATTGTTACTACTGTATAGGTGGGCTTATTTTAAAAAAATTAAATTAAACAAAACTTTTTTGTTAAGCTTCAATAAAACAGTCTTTTAAAAATGATAATTATCGTATATAATATATATCTTAAGCCAAATTGTTCAACTTCCAAATTACACAACAATTAAGAAAGTTTGGCCATACCACATCAAATTTATCCCAGGCTCGAAAATCAGAGCCACTGATCTTCTTTGGCTTATTTTGATCTGCTGGCTTTTCCTTCTTTTTCTTTTTCAGCCTCTTTTTGTGAATAGTATTTCGCACTGGAGGCAGCTCTTGAATCTGAAAAATATGTTTCAATGAAGTGAGTATTTTATTGAATTATTCCCATAGGGAGCATAAAAATGATTTTTATAAATATATGTAAAATTAGTTGACTTTCAATTCTGTAGCTAACAAAAACTGACTGACACTTTATAACTACATTTCATTTTTTTTATACTTCAGTTTCATTTTTGTAAACAAAAATCCTTTGATCATAAACATTATTTACCATGTCAGATTTCACTGCTTTCAGCTGTTCTTCTTTCTTTTTTATGTCATTTTCCCAATGGTTAAGCTCAGACAGATAATCTTGCAGTTCAGACTGGTTTTGGCGAACCTGTGTCTGAAGATCAAGCATCTTCTTTTCATGTTCAGAGATTGGCATAACGGATTCTCTAGATCTGTAGAATTGTTGGATAAGTGAGTTAGTAAAAAAAAAAATTTTAAGTCTAGCTGCAGTCCTGGATTGAGATCTAATTTTTACAGGTTCTACAGCAAGGCATATTTTTTATGTGTGGATCATTACACAAAATATTGTGAACAATCTAATGGAAACTAATGCTAATCTATTTTCTTTTAAAATTGTGTTACAAAGTCAATGTTGAATAAAATGGGAGATTGCTTAAATGTAATAAAAGAATGCGATTTTGAAGAGACAATGCCATTTAATATTGATGTCAGCAATTATACATCTTAAAATTCCACTTTGATTTTTATCAGCATAAATGCTGAAAGACTTCCTAATAGACTGCCTTTCTTTAAGGATAGTTTGAAAACAGTGTTTATGTGAAAAGTTACAAACAAAAATTAACAAAGGCATCCCAATGCACAGACTACCACCGCTTATGTAATCTGTTGAATAACTGTATATATTTCCCTTAACTCCAATGTTTAAATACAACCAACTGTGTGTCAGCTCCCTGACCCGCACTTTGTCAATTGTTGAGAGTCCTAAATTAAAACTATCAGTCAAAATAAGGGTTAAAGAATAATATTTAATTAATTATATAAGTAGTTTTTTGCTAAGAAGCACATCCAAAATAAGCCCCTTACATCAGTAAAAGTTACTGTGGTTCAAATCCTAACTGGACAAATATCAATTCCATGTACTCAACATGTAAAAATAACAAACAGGAAGGGTCTTAAGTATCATATTTTATGCATCCACAATGTTAATTAGTTAATATAAATTGTATTGTATTATTTAAAAGGCAGTGTCTACACGTCCGGCGACCGGACAGATAGTGCCGGAGATATTCTTCTGGCGGGCATATCATGTGACCGCCCGATGACTATTATGAGTTATTATTCCGGCAGACATGTCATGTGACAAGAGGTCGATGGCAAAATTTAAAATCCGTTATCTTGGTTTAAATATCTTATAAAGCTCTACCTCGTAGCCTAAATGTAAAATATGAACCAAAGAAAATAAGACCAATACTTGCCAGTTGACTGTCAATAGACCTACAGTCAAAAATTTTTTATTTTAGGCTATTAGTATTATTATTGCGTAAAAATAGGCTACCCCAACAGCATACTATATTGGCCTATTATTAAGATGTAGGGTCTATTTCTTTTTGAACTTTCGACCTCCCTGTCTTAGTTATTTATCACCCTCACTATCATTTGTATCCTTTCTCTCTCACTCTCAGTATTTTTTACTTTTAGTATGCATTGCTCTCCCCCCCCCCCCTTTATTTCTTGAAATGAAGTGTATACTCGTCGCCCCCATGCATCTCCGATGCCGGTTTTATGATCGACTATTAGCCGTCATGTGACAAAGCTGACGGACAGATATCTCGCCCAACTTTGCTACGGCGGTCATATGATCTGATCGCCAGACGAATATCTCGAGAACTTATTTGTTCGGTTGTCGGACATGTAGACACTTTGTATTTAAAATATCTGAAAATTATCCAACTAAATTCTCGGCAGTCGTGATTTTCAAACATGTCAGCAGCAGCCATCAGTTATAGTTTAAAAGATATAGTTAATGAAATGATTAAAGTTACCATTTAAGTTAAATAAAGAGATAACAGGTAGAAGAATGGTCAATTTACGCTTGACGACTCATCGTGAGTTTCTGTATACGAAAGTGCGCCTTTTGTTTAGCGGCAGATTGTTACTAGAGTTAACTATTCTCTTTTTTTATTAAGAATATGATGGAATGTAATTTTCATTTTAATACGGTTAATTAAGAACAAGGCCCGATTCTGTTTGGGATATTGACTTAATTTTAATGTATATGATTTCCGTGGAATTTGTAATAAAGTGTGTAAAAGTGTATTCAATGAAAGTGCAAGTTAAGTTTTCATTATTTTTTTTTAAAATTTCAATCTTTTTATTAAAATTTATGATTTTGTCAGTACAGTTTGTAACAGTAGCACATGAACAAATGGTATTACGTTTTACATTAGGTCATAGATTTTAGGTTTGATGATTTTACAGTATGCTCAAGTTAAGGGGGGCTAAATTTATATAGGGATTAATTTAATCTCAAGTTAGGGGGGACTAAATTAAGGGGTCAATTTATGAATGAGTTATGGATACTGACTTAGCATTTTTGAATCATTCCATATTCAGGTTAGTTAGGCAGAATTGTAGTTTATATATTTGAAGGTTTTTCAAAGATTAATGCGGATTAACAAAGTTTAATAAGTATAAAATATAAAGTAGGATCTTGTATTTTAAATTAATTTAATTGTAATGAATGGATTGAATAAATCGTAAGAAGGAGTAGAAAAGAACATGGACACATCATCATCATCAATATACTTATACTACTACTAGATACTTTGGTAAAGCAAGGGAGACTACTTAAAAATTTGTATCGGAAATGGGCGTCGGCGCATTTAAATCCGACTTTTTAATTTTTTTATGTGAGTGTCAATCCATTAATAAATGAGTTCTTTTGACATGTAATTGAGTTCCGCTTCCGCCTTTTCACTTTGGAAGACATATTGGCCTACATTCCCATCCAGCTATTTTGTATTTTCAATCGACCTTTATTTTGAAAATCATTGGTATATATAAGTCATCTTCCCATTCAAAATTTTTTGTGAAATAAAAAGAAAAGGTCTTTCATATTAAATCTTGAAAAGCAGTAGATATTGAAGTATCTTTGTGCCAATTCTCATTGAAGTAGGTCATGTCTGACATTAGTTATGCTTGTCTGCGTAACCTGTATTGTCCCTAGGTCGACTAGCCCAATTTCGATTAGGATGTGACCACGCCCCCTTTTTAATGGCGGAAGACGCAGATTAGTTTCAGGTCACTTATGTTGTATTTTTTTTAACATTACAACACAAATATTTACAGTTGCAACTAGAAATAACAGTAAAAACTTAATAAATAACATTGAATAAACATACTGAATATATATGGGTCATGTGGTAGCTGAGTAATGAAATGAAGTCACGAAGTGACACTGATCAAGTAATGTGCAACCGTTGCCAGGGGCAACTTTGGCCGATACTTAGGAAATATTTAATTATTACCACTATTTACATCAAAATATTTGATAAATTATGTTTTAGAATGAACTTAAATGTTAATGAAAGAATAATATTTTAATTTTAGGTTAAAAAAAAACGGTAGCGTCCATATTATAAATGATCATAATTTGCCGTGTGCAAAATGCCATGCGCATGGGCAGCCATTCAGTCACTTGCAAAGGGCTATACCGTAGACTACTATCTCATTTTCATTCATAAAAGGTTGGCGTGTGCAAAAACTATCACAACATTGGTCAGGGAAAGCTTTAATTAATTAGTCATGTGCCAAAGTTGAAAGTTCAAAATAAGTAGATCCCAAACAGTATTTTAGGGGATGCATTGCCTAATATAGACTATATAGCATATACCAGTACAATGGACTCCGTATATTTGGTAAACAGAAAAGCCTTATATTAATACATTATATTAAATTTACTGATATACATAGTGCATAATTAGATAAATTATAATTGTATAAAATTATTTTTTAATACAGCATAGTTCTAAAAATAAAAGTTGTATAAAATTAACATTAAAACGAGATTTATTTAGCTCATGATGCAAACAACTGAATTGGGTCACAGAATGTGGCGATGCAGTCCATGTTAAAAAAGGACAAACGAAGTCGTACTTTCAAAATTCATAACTTTAAAACTACAACAGCTAAAAATATGATTTTGGTGTTATAATTGTGTAAAAAATTAGCTCTATTCAAATATGCCATTGGTTTATTTTTACAAAATTTTTGAATTTTTTACCAAAGTACCTACTACTACTACTCAATTGTCAATAGCCAGTAAGCCAATCATTGAGTTTTACGTCTTACAGCTTGGTACAACTAAAACTACCTACTGAAGCTACAGAAATTACTGTCTTTACTTTAAATGTAAAGTGATTTGGACTGTCTGTACAAACTGTCTGTAGTCACTGTAGTCCACAGGCCACAGCCACAGGTCACAGGGTTCAGGCTCAGGATTTACCTTTCCACCGTGCCAGTATCAGTAATACTAATACTAATACTTGTATGCCAGTCTTGGATGGCGGTGAAATACGGACCCAGTGGGATCATTCTATTCATACCCTTATATATAGGCTATAGGTCCGAGTTTATTCAACTATTGCCTTTCTGAGCCTTTCATTACACTAAGTCCAAGTTCAGTAAGGTACGAGTTTACCTGAGTTGCCTGACTCCGGGTCTGAGTCGCTACCACTGCCGGTGACTGGCCTTACTAAATCATTCTTGAATTAAAATTTAAGTTAAGAGTGATAAAAAAAAACGTACCACTTATTTAACAGCAGCAGTTAAAGTTACAGGCGGCCAGAACAGTATAATAAGCCCACAATCAAGCTCAAAACGATCAAATTGACAAACGTAGACACAGAATCTGGTTGCCTTGTTTTCTGGAACAAAATTCGCATGAAATTATTATCGCATTTTAACGAGAAAGAAATATATAACTAATATAGGGTTTTAGCCCATTTAGTCATTAGTAATTAAATACAGATTTGAAATTAGAATAATAAATGAATTAATTAAATTTATAAGAAATTATTGAAGGAAATTATTATAAAATAAGTTTTATTCACCATTTGCTTTGAAATTAATATTATAACATCCTGCAAATGTAAATGTGCGAAAATGAAAATAATACAAAATTGTCTGCTAGTGGAAATTCAAAAAAAGAGAACAGGAAAAATGTAACAATTGTATTGTCATCCAGATTGAAAGTCAGAAAGGATTCATAAAATATGTTTCACATCAAATTATATTTTTTTTTCTAAGATATTTGGGTAATTTCGTATTGTCAGTTGGTGTCAGATGATTATTTATAGGCCTAAAATAACGTACCGATATTATAATTTTATACAAAGTCGGTCGTAGTCGTACTTAAACTTGCGTAGCGTAGGGCGTAGCCGTAGGCGTAGGCCTCGCCTCTGCCTTCTGAACTTATAATATAAATTAATATAATTATTGAATTATTGCTTCCTTACACTTGTGACCTAACTCTTTACTAAACTCTTTACACTTTACTTTATAACTAGTCTTGGCTAATATGGAGAGATAACATTTTGCGGTAAATGCGAAGAAACCGGGCTGCGTTTTTTACCATGGCCGCCAACTTGATTGCCTTGACCCGTAAAATTAAGAATAAAAAGTTTAAAAATAATGAAAAAATTTCCTAAAAAAGTAAATGTATCCCTAAACCTAACCTGAACCCTAAAAAAACCTAAACCTAAGGGGCCATCCATAAATGACATCACGCGTCTGGGGGGGGGGGGGAGGGGTGTCACATTTTTGTGACGAGGGGGAAGGGAGGGGGACTTAAGCAATGTGACGTCACATGAAAAGCGGAATATTTAATTAAAAATCTGCAAATAATAACCCTAAATTATAGACATTTTTTACATTATTCTTTTATAAAACAACTATTAACTATTATATTTAAACTATAATCACTGAGAGAATCAGTCAGTGCAGGTATGCGAGGTCCCAGACATCGCCACTGATCAAGTTACAGGCCAACACTGAGGAGGAGAAAATGGGCGTAGTAACATTGACAGTTGAGAGAATTTATGTGAAAATGTGGAGACTGGAGTCATAGAATCAGGGAAGTGGGGTGGAACGAAAAAAAATGGTTGGGGAGGAGGAAATCTTAGTAAATGCTCTAAGTTAGGGATTCTTAACCTTTTTGCAGCGCTGCAGGCCCACTCGGTTTTAAACATCCCCCTCCCCAACCAGCGGCGTAGCTAGAGTGTTCGTCGCCCGGGGACAAGATTCGAGCCCGGGGACAAGATTCATTTTAAAGTGCCCTCTTTTCCTTTTATCAACTCTCAAACCCATTATTTTTAGCAATATATATCAAAGCACATTTTGGCGCCCCTAACTAGCTGGCGCCTAGTTACATCTGTACCCCCCTGCCCCCCATGCGCTACACCTCTGTCCCCAACCATATAAATTATATTATTATAAAAGTTAAAATATGAAAATAATTCAACGAAGTGACTATTCGCACCCAGGTACCAGAAGTGAGAGGTTGGGATAAAAAAACTATTTTAAATATTATTGTTGGGTTTGTAAGACAAAATGAGGTATCAAATGAAAGACAATTGAATGGACTATATGTTTGTAAACTTAATTCTTCAGTTTAACTAAAATAAACTACCACCAATGAAATCTGAATAGCATTTAGTCAAATGGAACCGGACACGCATCGCCGCCATTCGGACCCGGGTCCCATTAGAATCAATGCTATTCGGATGTCATTTTTTTAAGGGGGGGGGGGGTGCAGAGATTTGTGATGTTATATTTGAGGGGGGATCTAACTTTTTGTGACGATGGGGGGAGGGGGTAAAAAATCGGCAAAATTTGCGTGACTTATTTATGGATGGCCCCTAACCTGAACCCTAAAGTCATCAGCAACATAATAATAAAACATCAACTTAACAAAACACGCAAATGACGTCATGACCCAGTCTCTTAGCATTAGCCCATGTAAGTTCTCGAGATATTTGTCCAGCTACTATATTATAATTTTAACAAATCCCATGAACAGCGTAACAAAGTTGCGTGAGATATTATGCGCGAGATACTTGTCTGCCAGCCTTGTCATGTGACCGCTAATTGTCGATCAGATTTTACGGTAATTCATTTCAACAAATTCAAGATAGTCTGGACATTTACATGAAAAAGAAATACTAGAGCCATTGCTGGAAGCCAACTACATGCACGAGCTAAATGTAGCATCTGCAGCATAGACACAACCATGATCAGTCATGTGCTCATTGTTGTTTCTGCCTTTCATGAGGAAAACACCCACTAAGGCAATGTGGCTACTTTTTCTTTGCTGAAAAAAAGAGGGAAAAGGGAAGTGATATATCCCATATTAAAATACTTTGAAATCCAAATGTATTTATTCTCTTGTTTTTTTAACTTTTGAATTCTAGGTTGTATAAATTCAAGAATGTCAAGAAATAAAAAAGAGGATCTGCACAAACGTTTAATGACTTGGGCAATAGAAGAAATGAAATTCCAAACAACGGCTCAAAGCTCCAGTCATAACTTTCAGCTTCCATCAGAACACGATTTTAAAAAGTATGTAAAGTAATATCATTATGAATTTATTAAATGTATTTAAAACATTAATCTCTCTTATCTTTTATTTAAATTTTGTTTTCAAATTAGGGAAATTTAATTGTCAAAATATTAGTCAAATATGCACAATGTAAAGCAAAAAATTTTTTGAGCTGTTGGTGATTGTTGCAAGCACATTTGGCAAACCAGACATATGGTGACCTTACAATAATCTCTTCAAAGCCTTGACACCCTGAGGCATTGATAATTGTAAGGTGCTCCTATGCTAATTTTAAAAAAAATTTCTTTGTTTAAATTTATAGTCAATTTAAATTATTTTATTTTTTTTTGGCGCTCAGTTTATGTCAAAAGCCTCTTGATGATGTTTGGATTTATGTGCTTAAGTATGTCAAATCTGTCCAGTGAGTATTTCATTTACTTTATATTACCTTAATTTAAGCATGCTGCCGAATGAAAGATAAAAAAATTAAATTCAAAATTGTAAATCAGATTGTTGTATCCATGAGATTACACTATGTTAAAAACAAATAGAGCCATTTATTTTAATGTAAAAATTTATTATAATTCAATTTGAACAAGTGTTGCACCCAGAAGGCCAGAAATTATTTATTGGCATTTCTTTTTTTTTTCTTCTGGATTTATTCTAGCATTCTAGCCATTTATTATGTTGGAATTAGTTTGTGTTATGCTGGAATTAGTATGTCTTATGCTGGGATTAGTATGTGTTGTCTTGGAATTAGTATGTGTTATGTTGGAATAAGTATGTCTTATGCTGGAATTAGTATGTGTTATGCTGGAATTAGTATGTGTTATGTTGGAATTAGTATGTCTTATGCTGGAATTAGTATGTGTTATGCTGGAATTAGTATGTGTTATGCTGGAATTAGTATGTGCTATGCTGCAAAATAACATCTGACAACTTAACTATTTTACAGGACAGTAAGACTTGTGAAAGGAAATTTGGCATTGTATCCTTTATTCAATTTTTATGAAAACACACCTCTCTAATTACAAATATATAATCTTTATTGATATGATTCAAGAGTAAAGCACCAGTTCTTGTCTTTTTAAAATTAGTTGTAAAGCACATTATGTTTGTAAATAATGTTCTTTTTTCTGTTAAAGTAAAACTAATATAGGCTACAGAAACAATGGTTTAATCTTAACCAAAAACAGAAAAAGATTTTTGGATGCTCAGAGAAACTATAAACCGCAGCTTGGAGACAGCATACAGGAAGAAGAAAAAGAGAAACTTCAAAGATCAAGGTCACTAATTGCAAAGGAACTAACTTCTTGTCTTTCAGATGTCTGCTATTTGGAGAAAGAGATGAAACAAGTTAGTAAGGAGGTGATGAAGACAGGCAAGTTTAAAAAAAAAAAAAATAAAGTATTTTTTATTTGTGATAAAATTATAGTATATTTTGTAGTCTTTTATTTACACATTTTATTGCTTTAAGCTCAAAAGTTTTTTTGTTTTTTTATTGTACTTCAGCCCTAAGCTACCAGAGTGTTTGTCAGCGTGTAAGAGATCTACAAAAGAAAGATGGCTTGTTAGGGGCAGCGGGTAGATTTTCAGAGGAGAAGATTGCAGTTTTAGTTAAATACACAGATATAGTCACACTGCGCACAAAGGAGCTAGAAAAACAGGAGTAATTATTTATTTTTGTGGTTGTTTTACTTTAAAATGATTATCAAATAAATTATTTCCTTAGAAACCGTTATTAGATTCTTTATATTGTCTTGGCTAACCCGAAAAGGCCTCTCGACAAATATCCAAAATGGTAATTAAGCTCCTAAGATAAAAACAAATATCCCAAGAACTTTCTTTTTAAAAATTTTAAGGCAAGTTGTTTTAGGATTGACTGAGATAACAGTTTTCTTTAAATGTTATTAATTGATTTTTTTCATTTATTTCATTAAAAAATATTTTCAATATTATATTTAATCTAATACTAAACCATGAACAATAATATTTATTTGTAAAAGTTCTTAGAACTTTCTTTTGAATGATTTGGTGAAACTAATTAAATACTATACATATTAAAACAAGCTTTTTATCACAAAATGAACTATATTGACAACATGATCATAAAACTCTAATGTCTTAAAGTAATTTATTCTGATTTATTTTAGTGACTTATCAGCGCAAGATTTTGTTATAGGAGGGCAAAGTAACAAAACTGACATACTAGAAACTGAGAGCCAAGTAAGAATTTGATCTACTCCCAACAGCCAAGGATAGGGCAATACTATATTATAAATAATAATCAAATTTGAATTTTAAATCTTAAATATTGGCTGTGTAATTTATTTTTCATACTTTCTAATCAAAATCCAGTCTGTAAAAATGTGTCCATGTAATGTGAATCAGGTTTTGCATGTAAATCTTATGATGGTTTTCTATTGTGCAGGATATGTTAAAATTTAAAGAAAATTTGTGCTAAGAATTGTTTTATCAAGTAGCAATCAAATTGGTGTTAACAGACCTGTTTACCCTCAAACTCTTAAAATTGTATAATATCATCACAAAATCGTTCCAATACATTATCTTTAATATAAAAACATACACATACAGTGTATATAATGTATACACCTCAAAATCGTACATTGTACACCAAAATCGTAAGAGTAAACAGGTCTGGGTTAACAAGTTTGTTCAAGCAAAAAGCTCTGAATGTTATCGTCTGTCTTTGTGTTTTCTCTGTTTCTCTCTGACAGAGACATGTGCGAGCCACAAGTCAAAACATTAGCCAGTTTCTACATAATATGTTTGATGGAGCATTTTCCTCTGATAAAGCAGCTCTGTAAGTACTCAGTTATTTTAATAACTAGAAGATATGACCCAGTGTTGCCGAGGTTACAATTACTTTCTGCATGCTTTCCTAAGCAAAGTCTCGACATCTAATATTCCATTTTTTTCATATGTATCTGAATCAGGGTTTGATGTATTGTATCCTCAAACAAATAAAATACTGCAATTTTCCAAGCCATTGAAATATATATATAGGAAATAGTCAATCAGACTATCCTTATTTTTAAAGAATTATTTATATATTGATGTTTTTAACATCATTGGATTTTGAGAAATGTTAACAGAAAAATTAGTCCATTGTTATACACGCCCTGAAATGTATTTTCTGGAAATGAAAAAAAATATTTTTTTATACAATATCTTAACTCTCACATTCAGATAAAATACTGAAAATAATTCTTTAGTAATATATTAATTGTATTTCTAATTTAAAATAATAATTAAATCTTTTCCGTAAAATGAAACAAAATTAATATCGGTATTTTTAAGAATCCCAATTAGATTTAGGAATTTATCTTGAACATAAATTTGCAACACTGATAGGTGCAGTAATAGGGAATTTTTATATTGTGTGCCATTGAACTCAGTGCCATTGAACTCAGCATTACATGATGAAATTAGCTTATTCTTTTATATTTCAATCATGTTTTGATATTTAAGCAGGGTTGCTAGTGATAAGCATTAAATTATATGTAACTTAATTTTTATTAAACACTATAAATGAACTAAATGATTGCATGAATCAACACAACGTTAAACTTGTTAACGTAATTTTGTCTTAATTCAACAGAAAGAAGGCAGAAATAGAACTTTGGAAAAATGTAGAAAAATTAAGAGCATCTCTGAGTGTAACGACCATTATATCATCCCTTATAACCAACACAGAAAGGGCAGCTAAGAATTTAAAGGAGGAAACATTTGCATTAAACATAGCTAAAGATGTCCAAACACTGAGGTAACTTAACAGTTTTGTCGATTAAATATTTAATTTTGTATGTTCCGTTGGTTTGTCAGCCCAAGCTTAACTCCTTGTTGAGTAATGAGAAATAATGAGCTGCACGTTATTTCTCATAACTCAATGAGGAGTATTTTTTGGGGGTTGTTAAATACTTGAAGCTTTGATATATTTGAATACAATGCCAAAGATTTTTTTTAAAACTGTCTTATTAAATGAAATGAGTAAAACTAAGTATGATCAAACCTGAAAAAAAGGAATGCAACAAATCAGCGAACGTATTAACAATGAAGCCTTTGTCAGCGAACAAAACAGAAAAAACAGATTTTTAAAATTTGAAATAGCAGTTAGAAGTAGTATCCGAGAGGGCAGCAAAAGAATTGTGAATATTAAAGGCCATTGTAAACCCCTGAAGATAATATGGCATTTTTTTTCTATTGATTAAATATCTTTCTTTTTTCTTTTTTTTTTATTCAGCTTTTCATATGGCAATGCAAGTGGACTCAGGGACATCTCAAAGCCACCATCTGTTGAGAAAAGTGTACGACAATTGCTAGAAGTAAGCAGATATCAAAACATTTGAAAACAAAATTTTATTGCATTTTCAAATTACACACAGTAATCATTAATTCGTATAATCTCAAATTCCATTTAGATTCATATAACAGACCTGTTTACTCTTACGATTTTGGCGTACAACGTATGATTTTGAGATGTTTTTACAATTGTACGCCGAAACCAGCCAGAACGCCAATTTTAAGAGACTGGGTTGAAAATAATAACATTCCGTTTGTTTTTTTTATTTAAATAAGAAATTAATTTAAAAAAGTACAATTTTGGTTGTTATTTCTAGCTTGCATTTGCATTCTACATCCAGCAGTGAATGGATCAAGAAATATGATAGGTTGGGCGACCTTCTATTCTATAATTATATTACGTAGATAGGTTGGGCGACCTTCTATTCTATAATTATATTAGGTTTGCCTTAAGAGGCAAAGGAAGTGTTGTTTGGGGGGGGGGGGGGGGTTCTAAATATTTAAAACTATTCTGTACTTGTGTTAATAAAAAATTCTACAATATTCATCCCGAAACTCTGAAAGTTCAAAAACAGCATATTTTTTATCTCAAATGCTGTAGAATACCACCCAATGTTTAGTAAGAATTATCGTCGTGATGTTGCCATGTATTTTAACAAATGAACTCGCTAGCTATTCTCAGATAGTACTCAGTTTAACGTGTTGCGACGTCTATTTTGTTGGGCTAAAATGTTCTTTTTCCGGCGCTTATGCCAAATTTATGTTTTCACCAGGCTCCTTGTGTGAAATTCTAACAAGTACACTTCGAAATAGCGAATACATTAACAAAATAAAATAAAGGTTAGGGTAAAAATAAAGATCACACGCATTTAAATCACTAAGCGCCATCTAGTAACTGCAAACAGTACTTACTTAAGTGTGTTACTGTTTGTTTCACAACCGAAAGTTGTCACATTGGTTTAAAAGTTGAAATAAAATTAAGACAATTTTGTAATATTTCGCAACTTCCCATATAGAAAAATGTGTATATCCCCCCTCCCCTTCCCCTGCCCTGGCGGACCAGGGAAGGGACAATTATTGCGCCCCTTGTCTTTGTGAAATAAAATGGGATTTTGTAGTTTAATGCACTATTAAGTTCCTTTCTAAAGACGATTTTGGCACCCTCTGAATTTGGTCCCTGTTGTTCTTCGACCCATTCTCATGGTCCTGCCCGAGGGCAAGCACCCATGGTGATGCGGCATTTTTTTTGTGAACCACTGGGCTCGCCGCATTGCCAGTGGTTAAAACCCGTGTCACATTTTGTTTACTGTAGCATCATAAATATATAAAGACTATTAGATTTTGTTGGTCTGTAAAACAAATCGACCGCAGTTTGCAATATTAATGTCGGTTATCTACTTTTTACCTTCAGTTCCCTTTTTTGACGCCAGCTTAACTCGATGAGAGTACTTAATGTATACATTATATATACTGTATTTTTTATTTATTTACCGTATATACTATTAAGATACTGTAGTGTACTATTGTGAGACACTATTGTACAATTTTAGGAGTTTGGGGTTAAACAGGTCTGATAAAATCTCAAATCCAGTTAAGACTCATATAATCTCAAATCCAATTTGAGGTTGTTTGAAATTCCTACTTTCACCACAGGCTAGCAACTTACAACATGTGATGAGGTGGTTTAAAGAACAGGAGCATAAAAATGATGAGTGGAAACTGACTGTGAAATTGGAAGATTTACTGGCAGAGATTCACAAGCATATTCATAGAGTCATGGGGGAACACCCTCGCAATGTCCCTTTAGCCAAGTTAGTTTTCTTGTTTCAAATTTAGTTTTTAGCAATAATACTAATTTTGATTTCTTAAGGTCAGATAATCATTAGTCACTGTTATTTGACTGAAGGTCAGTTTATAACGGATGATTTGATACCATCCTATTTATGTTTATTTAATTAGCAAAGCAGATTAATTGAGACACAAATGAACCAAAAGGTATTCTAATCCTTTATGAATGTCACACCTAACAAACATTGTATATTATTTACTTTGAAAAGAGGCTTTGAATCTTAAGTTCTGAGAAAATAAATTTTGTATCAGAGAACTGATTTTTTAACATGCTTAATTTTTATTTAAATTCTTCTGTGACTCATTTATCCAGGGGTTATGTTGATGCGCTAATTCAACTTTCTGTTGAGCGAGCTGTTGCACCTTGTTTACGGGCAGAGATTGACAGACTTGTGGAATGCATTCAGAAGGCAAAGCAAGAAAAGCATGAATTACATTTAAAATATCAGAAGATTCAAGACTTTAGGAAAATTGTGGTGAGCGTGACAGAAAGTTGTGATGTGTTTATTATTATGTTATTGTTCATTGACAATGACAATAAGAGGGGAGAGTGCATTCAGGTTGGGTAGAAAGAAATAAGTGAAACAATTTATGGGAAAACCTGAAAAATGACACCAAAAAATGAATTTGTTGGCAAGAAGCTGTCTTTAGCGAACAAACAACAGTAAAAAAAATAGTAAAATTAAAATAAACACTCAGGTCAATGTAGTATTTGAGATGCCTGCAACAGGAATGTTCATCTGCAATATAAAAATAGATATGTTCCTCGTTTCGGGCTAATTTTATCATCATAATAATGTTAATTTTACATGAGAGTTAGAATAAGGTCCCCTTAAATGTTTTGGACCACTGGTCATTCTCTTAACATTCATTTTTGTGTGAATCCTTAACTGGTCTAAAATTATTTTAAAAGGGCAAGCTAACAGGTTTTAAAACAAACTTTTCAGGAGAAGAATCAGTCGCTTATTGCAACCCTTGCCAAGCAAAACTCTACAGCGTCTGTAAGGCTAGATACGCAAAGGAAGGAGGCTAGTTTTTTTTTAAATCTTATTTCTTCAGCTAGTATAACCGCGCACATATTTTTATATACAGATTTGTTAAAGTGATTTTAATTTGTAACATTTTAAAAGTTAGGTTATGAACACATAAAAAAAAATAATATATTTGTTAAAATAAAAATTTGCATTGTACATTTTTATGCTATAAAACAGAATGCTTGAAAAACCATCTGAGAGCTGCTGGCATCCGTTGTTACTAAATTTATAATACATCTTAATTTCCTATGTATTAATTATACTTAACATATCAGACTGTAATTAATTAATGCATAACATTTTTTTTTTTACTTTTGTTTCATTTACAAGGTACTTTCTTACATTGCCTCACGTGGCATTGAATCTCATGTGAATGAAGTCCAAGTTTTGACCACTGGTTTGAAGGGCAGCCTTATTGCAGAGGCTAAAAAATTCTTGTCTTTGGTTTTACCCTGTCTGTTGGTTGTCTCTTTAGACAGGTAAATTATTATTTTTCTTTGGAAAGAAAGTTGTGGGAAGGAATAGCTGTAATCCTGAACTATCCATTGTGTTACTGCTACCAATTTTCAATTGACACTGTGTCAAGTCTATCCTTAATAACATTACTCTATCCTCATTAGGCAATGCATGCTGGTAAGAATCTGGAAATCCATCTGATCTGAATACAATTTCATGAGAGTTAAGATATCATTAACTAATTATAAGAGTGTTGGACTGCGATCAAGCTTTAAAGTAGATTAATTCGACACACGCTGGCATTTGGCCAAGCGCCTATAATTGTATTCTGTTTAATTATTACCAAAGCCGAACATGTATTGTTTTATTTACACATGTCTAACTAATCTAGATAAGATATCAGCTTAGCTTAACCCCAAGTTTTTTTTCAAAAAGTTTTAATCCTTCGCTATGTCAGACCTGGCTACTGTTACAATTTTAGCATACAATCTATGATTTTTGAGATGTCTTTTACAAATGTTGACAGAAACCTGTCAGAACTACGATTGTAAGAGATTAGGTTCTCAAAGTTTATTCTAGTAGCTTTTAGGATTTTAAAAAAATATTTATATATATTTTTAAAATATATTTTTGTTTGTTAGTTCTAGCTCCTTTTTACATCGGACTGAGCAAGAGTTTTAGCTCCTATTCACATTTGACTGAGCAATACAAATGGTTGGGGATTATCCATATTATATGACACGCACTGAGGGGAGGGGGGTTGACTCAAGAATGTAAGATGTCTGAATATTTTTAAAGGCTTTAAAATAACCAATTTTGTAATGATGGTGATAGTTGCTTTTTGTTTTCACAATGAACTTGCTAGATACAGCAACTGTTGCTAGTGTTGTTATACCACACATCAAAGTGTAGGCCTACATAGCTACTCCATCGTCTCACGAAGACGGAAGGATGCCATATATATATATATATATATATATATATATATATATAAGCCCCATTTCAGTTTACCTGTCCCTTTTTTAAATGTATTAAAAATGTATTGAAATAAGTAATCTTAAATAAAAAATTATATGAGTTATACTATTTAGTAACTAGTAAAATTAAAGGGTTATATAATTACAGCTAGGCAAAGGGAACCTTATTTTCCATAAGCATTTCTTTAGCCACCCTCCGATTAAGTGTAGAATGATGCAAAGCTATATTCATGTATAGATTTCATTTTTCATGACGTAATATTTCTCTAATAGCTTATGAATTTTTTTCAGCTCTTTGAGATTGACTTCACAGATTGATTTTAAGAAATATTCTATTTGTTTAAAATGTATTTTCATGCGTTCAATTTCAGCAATACTCGTTTGTGTGTTCTGGACCTGTCTATCTCACCAGCTATCTACAGCACTGCACGAGAAAAGCTTTGGGTATATTCTAGTGTATGCGCAGCTCTTGACTTTCCTGAGTTTAAGGTGAGCCCTGCAACAGTATTGTTGTCATTTACAGATTGAGATTCATTATTTTACTGTTGTGGCTTTTTTCATACAAGTCAATATTTCTGTTAGTCAACTTGTGTGCATTTGGTTTGCTGTCCTTAGTCCACAGACAGCCTGCCTCTGTTTCTGCTTGAACAACACTGTAATCTACAAGTGCTCTCTGCCAGTCAGCGCAATAGAGATCTAATGGTCAATGCAGCTCTTAGTGCTTCTAAAACTGCAGACATCAGTTCTTTCATTGGTAATTATTTCTTTTTTTTTTTAAATTTATTATTAGTTTTATTTCATGTGTAAGCTTGTAAGCTTGTAAGCCTTAGATTTTTTGTATTTTTTGATACATTTAGATTGTGAGCTTCTCAGATGGGATCAGTTTTAGATGTCTACTTATTGAATTTCCTCACATCAATTTACTTAAAGGTTTAAAACCGTACTTATGTCATTTCACATCAAACAATAATTCACATTCAGGTTATTCAGCACAACAAATGTATCATTAATTTTCCATCTCTTTTATTGCTATACATTTCTAACACTATTCACTTACAGCTATGAAAATGGAATTTTTGACAGGTTGTATAGATTCACATGTTTTTACTAAAAAAATCTGTTTGTACTTTCTGGTCTTAAAACTTAAAATCAATCTTTTTTTTTTATTGCCATTAATGCAATGCAACTATTTTGATATATAAATTGAAGAGGACATTTTAGTTTACCCAGGTCCAAATTTAATAATTACTTATTGCAAGTACGAGCTGACAAATTCTGTCACATGAGTACTAAAAAACTTTTTTGGGTCACAATTAATGCTCTTGGTGGACTATATGAAAAAGAAATCATTACTTCAGCAATAGCATGACACTTGCATTAAAAATGTTGTTTAACAAATACAGATTGGTGTTAACAAAAAGACTCATCAAGTTTTGATTCTAAAAAAAAATTGAATTTTCTCTTTTCTTATTAATTATAAATTATAATAATTTTTTTTAAACAAATTATGTTACATGTTAGTTCCAATTAAAATTTATCTAAAGAACTATTTATTTTTAGAAAGTAGCAATTTAGACTTTTTACTTTTCAATTGAGTTTTTTTTTTTTTTTTTTTTTTAACTGTGTCAAGTGAGATTTCAGATTTAATTAAGGTATTTGTTTGTAACAGATATGTGTAGAAAAGTTGAGCAACATGACAAAGCCCAGTGTGATAAATATGTTCCACAACTAGAAAAGAGCATTACAAAAATATCTGCTACTGTCAAGGAACTTGAGAACTTAAAAAATGACATTCACTCATGGTAAACAAAAAAAGTGTGCTTTTTTTACTGAAATATGTGTTGAAGAAAATCATTGAATCAAATGATTATGTAAGCTTTTTAAAAGTATTTTTTGGTCACATTTGGAAATAGTATATTAAGTTGACTTGAAATGTATGTCAATGATAATCTGACAAATAGACATTTAATACTTTTTTACCGAATTCCATGAAACTTGTTTTGTCCCAATGTTTATATCAGTCTCAAAAACAAGTTATGTTAAGTGTCAGAACATATAAATTATTTTGAGGTAATGATAAATTATTTTCTTCACAGGTGGGAGCAGCCAGCCAAACATACCACACCCTGGGTTATTGAACAAGGTAAAACCTTTGAACAGTGGATGGAGAAATGGCGTGTAGCTGTAAATCAGATGAATAAACATTTAGAGATGAAAAAAGCGTGGCTTCACAAAAGTAGTCTTAAGTGATTAATAAGTTCCTCTACTTGTGTTGTTTTGGGTTTTTTTTGTTCAAATGTCAATACTTTTTTGTCAAGAAATAAATATTGTAACTTAAAAAATTTTCAATGTTAAATTTTCATTTATTTTATGAGACATGCGTGTGTGTCTTCTTCTGCCTTTTTACCCCATCGTGTGCTTTCCTTTCCAATTGCTTGCAGGTGTATCCCATATTTTGCATGTCTGCCTCTAGCTCATGTGTGTATGCATGTTTCAAACTCTAATTTATTAAAAGGGTATCATCCATGTACCAAGGAAGAGGGGGTTTGCCAGACTCAGTGTCTCAACAAAGGTGTTTGTATGAGACAGTTTTGACAGTAGAATCATATCATAATGGAAAATACAAATTTGCACCCAACCAACTGCTACTTAATACTTTAATTTTTTTTAAATCAATTTGTACATGTGTATGTTGAGAATTGGGTGTTACAAAACAAACATGTCACCCTTAAGTAATCAAGAGTTTCTGAAATTTTTAAACACTCGAAGAAATACATTTGAAAAAAAAACAGGTGTTTATTAAAACAAAAATAGAGAAACATATCCCAATGGGTTTTAGAAACAAACATTTTTCGTTTGCAGTTATTCTATAAACTTCACTATTCCTAAATTTTTTAATTAACAAAACAATCCAGATTGTAAAAGGGGGTAAACATTTGTTAAAATCCTTTTTCTCTCACCAAACTTTATTTCTTCACGGACCTACATTTATTTCATCTTTACTTACCTAGGTAGGAATCTCATGTGGATGTATGTATGCATGGTGGCATCCTACAGTACTACGGGGGGCAGAACTTTAAAAAAATATAGTGTATGGATTGCCAAAATTAATTTAATTTTTTTTTGTATTAACAAAGTCTTAATCCAACAGATCAGCTGTGAACAATTTTATTCATATTGTTATAAGCTATCACAAAATGACAAAAGATTATCCTTTGTAAAAAGCAAGTGGTACATTTAAAGAATATGTTATACAAAATTTTATACTGCTTAATATATTTACATGATATAAAATGACAGAAATATTAGGGTTTTATTCCTAAATATTGACAAATAATTTTAAGATTTATTCGCCTTGAACTAACTAACATACTTAAGAAAATCAGCAGACCATCGAGCCAAGGCTCATAAGGTCTTCCCCAACACACCTCCATCGCCCCCAACTGGCATTCAACCACTCCCCCCGTGGTCTTTATTCCAGTCAGGCCGCGAAGCGGCATGCCGAGGGCTCCCCGCCCCCGAGACAGCCCCACCCACCCTTCCACTTGAACTGCATTTTTATAATTGATAGTTTCATACTACACATAAATAAGCACATCAGGGTATTAACATAAGAAGAATAGTTTTAGCAAAGATTATCCAATTCACCAGTGCTGCCCACTTTTATGATTTCTTAACATTATTTATTCTTTTAATTTACCAAATTTCTTAATTTAATTCACTTTATTCTTATTGCTACTATTAACATTTAATGTATGTTTTAACCGATTAACTGAATATACACCCAATTTTGGTAGATAAAAAGCCCTGATTCTGGCAATTTTAACACTCGCAAAGCAGAGAGATAAGAACTGGCTATGAAAGATATAAGAACTATTTCTAAACCAAAATAGTAAAACAATATTAATGCTATAAACATCCCCAAATTACATTTGCTCAGTTACACAACTTGTGGTATGTTTCCTTAATTAAACAATAAAAATTATCATGCTGATCTTTTTTATTCATGCAGAGCTACCCCTTTGGCTTTCCTGGGGTAACCAGATGGTTTGCCATTAGGGCGAAACATCTTTCGGGTGCCACTTCGCACCCTTATGAATGATTTTCCTGCATAAGCTGTGAGCCTGATACCCTTGCTTTAAAGTAATGCAAATAATATAAAGTGTTTTCCTTTATTTTTATGGAAGTCCTATTCAAGAAAAAATATATATAATTTTCTTTTTTTAAGGAGTTAAAATTCCTAATAGTTTATGCCATAACCTTCTATATCTAGCTGTCCTTAAGTACCATCAGACAAAAAAAACTTTATGGAACACTAAGCATATAGCATATATTTAATACTCACTAGAAATAATTTAATTGGATTTCAAAACAATTATTAAGACACTGATTTTTCAGAGCTAAATTTAATTACCATGAAAATTGAAAAGGCCAACCAAATTTATCCACACATCATGCACACACTTAATCTCCACTATGACTTTTATCAAAAGTCAAAAATGGGTACAGATTTTTAAGTACAAGACATAAGGAACAAATATCATGATATTACTGAGTATGATAATAGAATGAGCAGAGGCCATAAACTGGCCCTATTTACAATTGAAACAATATTATCTCATTCCAACAAGTTTTTACATAAGAGAAAAATTTGATTATGATGAGGAACTTTAGCCCAAGTAAAGCCCATCTTATTATTTATTTTTGTCTGGTAAGCCAAGGTTTTTCAGTGATTTTATAGTATGATCCTAATGCACATAATAAAAATGAAGGCATATTAGATTTTGAATTTTTATAAAATGCAAGAGTGATCCCAAAATATAGGAAACATAGACATGATGTTTTACTGATTGGTTAATGGCCAAGACTTGTCCATACTAATATTAATGTTATTTACAAGGTAAAAAATACATTCATATTTCATTATAAGAACAATTAAAACATGCATTAGTTTATGAATTCCTTTCAGACAAATGACATTTAATTTTTATTTATGTTAAATTTGAGGGAAAAAATAATTTGTGCAAAATTAATTTATGAAGAATTTAGTTGGTAAATGAAATAAAGGTAAGATTAAGTTAAAAGACTAGAAAAGACAGAGTGAAGCAAGTAGCATTGATAGTTCTGTCAACAAAATACTGCTTGAAATGGCACAAATAATGCATGTCATAACAAAGGAAAGTAGAGAAAAGGAAAGTAACCATGACTAATGAGTTATATTTCTTTTCCTTTGAACCAGAAAAGCATTATCAAAAGAACTTAAAAAAAATATATATCAGTTACAGCTATAATACAAGAGTACATAACTTATAATATCAGGGTATGTTAACTTACAAAATGAATAACAGTTGTGGTACAAAATATTCTCTTGATTTTATTGTTTTTTAAAAATTAATTTTAGTGTCCAAATGAAAACTTCAATCTGAATTATGCACTGTGATGACATTAGCAAAAGTCCAGCCAAAAACAGAACAAGCTTTTGGTAATAAATAATACTTAGACACCATTTCTAATACAACATTTGTCGGAAGACAGACCAGTTTAACTTCCAAGTGTCAAATTGCACGGTAAAATTTAATCAATTTTTATGATAAAAATGGTATATATAAATAAAATATTTTTTTTAATCTTGTGTAATCAAAACAAACAGTATTAAAAATAAGTTGTACAGTCAACTCTAGTAGACACAACAGTTAAATTTGGCAGTGATTTATATCAGAAACACTGATTATATTGAGTACAATTTTGGCCGCTTGAGTCAAACAAATATAGTACTTCTATTTAGCAAATCTAATATTGAATACATTTATAAATGTTGATTTCCAACACCAGTCATATTATGGTGCTTAAACTTACAAGTGCCTTGTATTTCTATATAGAAAAAAATATACCTTAAAAATTGTTCCGAGTAAGCGAATAGGAATATAGTCCAACCCATATATTATTTGCTTAGTGACATAGTACCATTGGCTGAAATTTAGGTGAAAGAATGAAATGAAAGCTCTACAAATAATGACATCATAATAGGCAACATAGGTGAAATATATATTAACTAATTAACTAAATATATTTTTTTTTCAAAGAGCAACTCAAAACAAAACAAAAATGTATCCATCCCAAATTGTAAGTTTTTGTGCATTGGCTTATAAAAATAAAAATGTACAAACCATAATATAAAAAACCCTGAGTCCATTTCATGAATGATATGAGCAAACTTGAAATAAAGTTTAAATTAAAGCTTTTGGATAAAAAAAAAACACAAATTAATAAATAGATTTTGTTTTTGAAAAACAAACCCAGGAAAATATAAATGCATTGACGATACCTTGTTCACTTCGTTTCATATTCAATGATTCATCATGATTTAGTTTTGATGAATTGAGCAATTTGAAGAACAAAACAAGTGATTTGAGATTTAAATACTCTTAGGGGGTTAGTTCTTTTCATATCAAGCTTAGAAATAAATATTTTCTATATGAATTTTATTTTAGTTAATGTAATTAAGTACATATAAAAAAAAAACATTTAATAAAAAAAGTATCTGTGGAAAAAGCATTTAACTGCGTTAAGTCATTTCCTTATTAAGCTGTTTTTTTTGTTTTTTTTAAATTGCCACCCTAATAAACAGATGCATCTAAAGTAGCAGCCTAGAGTTAATCTTAACATAACAAAGACTGCAGCTGTTTAGTTGACAGGCTGCTTGTCCTTGCTTTTACTTTCCGGCACTACCACAATATTAGAGGTGACTTTATGGAAAGCCTGCATCCACTGACGTTTGTCGTGTTCATCATTGGCAATCAGAGTGTGAGCCTGGCCTCGATCCGAGTCCACAAAGGAAATTTTAATCAAATTTTTACCTGAAGAAAAGCAAATTTAAAATTTTCAAACAAATTAAAAATGGTGCAATTGGTAAAGAATGTTTAGGATGTTGTGAGATGAAAAATGTTAATTTTAAGATCATTTAATGCTATTCAAACTGTTACTACTGTTTTCTGACAAATCAAAAAGTAAATATGCCTGACTTTTAGAGGTAGACAGACTAATAAAGTTCCCCTGGTTCTCACCTGTTTGACCCCCCTGGCCAAAAGCATTGCGGAATGAACCAAGTTTCACCTCACCATCAGGAAGGTCTTCTACAAGTAACTCTGAGGTGGGAATGGGTTGTCTGTAAAGCTGGTACATCTGTTTGCCATTTTGCTGGGTGGACCTTGAGACCAAAACAACTTGGTCAAATAGAAACACATAGAGTTTCTGAAAAATAAAGGATTGCACAAATCAACATTTTAATGTCATCACAACCAGCTACAATAGTATTTCATGAAATATAATGACATTAATAAACTACAACAAGACAAATGCTATCACATTGAAGCTCTCACTATATTTATGCTATTTTTTATTTAACAACTCAGGTTGTATTAGGAAGTTATGGTGCATGTATCAACAGTTAAACAACTCAGGTTGAATTAGGAAGTTCTGGTGCATGTATCAACAATTTAACAACTCAGGTTGAATTAGGAAGTTCTGGTGCATGTATCAACAGTTTAACAACTCAGGTTGAATTAGGAAGTTCTGGTGCATGTATCAACAATTTAACTACTCAGGTTGAATTAGGAAGTTCTGGTGCATGTATCAACAATTTAACAACTCAGGTTGAATTAGGAAGTTCTGGTGCATGTATCAACAATTTAACAACTCAGGTTGAATTAGGAAGTTCTGGTGCATGTATCAACAGTTTAACAACTCAGGTTGAATTAGGAAGTTCTGGTGCATGTATCAACAATTTAACAACTCAGGTTGAATTAGGAAGTTCTGGTGCATGTATCAACAGTTAACTTTAAAGAGTTGATCAGAATAATAGCAAAGTTGTAATGCCCTTATATGGTGTTTTTTGTAATCTTTAAAGGGGGGTTTGGAAAATGTTTCTCTGGAATTTTTTTAATCATTCATAATTTGATTTCAAATTTTATCCAAGAATGCCATGGAGTTGTGTTTTTTTTTTCTTCCTCAGAGTATAATAAAATAGATCAGAGACTTGAAAAAGGATGAGAACCTCTGTTCTAGTTATGAGATGATGCTTGATAAATCATAGAACATTATCACTTACACTTCCTTTAGTGTTCTTCATGCATCCATTACACAAGAGTGCTTGAGATACTTGAATCTCTGGAATTTTCTGTGAATAAACAAGAAGAAGATAAGATGAAATGTTTTAGAACAAGCAGAAGATAAGATGAAATGTTTTAGAACTAGCAGAAGATAAGATGAAATGTTTTAGAACAAGCAGAAGATAAGATGAAATGTTTTAGAACAAGCAGAAGATAAGATGAAATGTTTTAGAACAAGCAGAAGATAAAATGAAATGTTTTAGAACAAGCAGAAGATAAGATGAAATGTTTTAGAACGAGCAGAAGATAAGATGACATGTTTTAGAACAAGCAGAAGATAAGATGAAATGTTTTAGAACAAGCAGAAGATAAGATGAAATGTTTTAGAACAAGCAGAAGATAAGATGAAATGTTCAGTACCTGATCATCAAACAAGTAAATCAACAAAGACTTTGAATGTTCACATCTCGATACACCAGTTGCTTCATCTGCTTCTCTGATGATTTTTTCCATAAGTTTAATCTATTTCAAAGAAAGACAAAAAAATAATAAGTTTCTAGTATTCACCGCTTAAAATAACAATTTCATTTGGAAAATAATTCATTTTCAATGCCTGTTGTTCATGTTTTGTTTTTTGTGTGGAAAATTGTGCCAAATGTTAAAATTCACTCGTATTCATTGTGTTAAGTTAACAAAATTAAGTACACCTATTAATTGTTTTAGCTCCTGGCAGGCCATAATGAGGAGTTCATTTATAGTTTCACAGTTTCATATATTATTTGGTAAACAATCAAAAGAGAATGAGTGACAAAAAAAAAAACTTACAGATTTTTCAAGGTATGTGACATCTCCACTGTCACTAGGTGTCTGAAAACAAATATATTGCCGGTCACGACACTATAAGAAAGCTTGGCATTAAGAAAGAATGTTTGCAAACATAAAAACATCTTGTTTTAGCAAAAGAACTCCAAGGGTATCACATAAGACTGACAAAAATTTTTTTTTTTTTTCGAGAAGGGTTAAGTAACTTGTAATTTTATAGTAAAATAAACATGTTGATTTTTTTATAAAGTACTTACATATTTCAGTATGCTGCGAACAAGTAGTGGATACTTAATAAATCGTCCCCTAGCTCCATCTGTTGGTGAAAAAATATCAAAATCATAAAAATATTACTGAGCATAAAAAGAGAAAGTAGGTCATAGTTCAAAGCACATGTTACCAACAACACAATTAGATGTTTAAGTAAAACAATATATGCTGAGCCAAACAAATTCTACTTAAAAAAAAACTCAAAATATTTTAATTTTGTTAAGTTTTTTTATTTAAGCATTTAAAATGATAAAAACCCATTTCATTCATTTGCACTATCTGCAGTTATGCTCAAAGTTTTTATCTGAATCATTTTTAAAGAAACATTGATAGCCTTCAAATATTTAAAAATTTTGATTAATTTAAATTTACATTTTTTGCTTAATGTCAATAAAATAGATTTGAAGGCGTGAAACATTCAAATTGAGAGAGTCACTGGTCATGCTAAACTGTTACTGTGTAGACAGGAAATAAGCTAAGGTGCAGACAAAATGTTAGGGTACACAACTAGAATATTTGCAACTTACCTAACAAGGACCATAGATCAAGCTTCCTACTAAAGGAAGACGCAAGGCAACGCTGGAAGAAATCGTTAATGGCTGTTTCATTTTTCTTTTCATCAAATATAGACTTGGCTTTAATCTGGTTGGCACAATATGCTATGTAGGCACTGAGTTTGTTGGTCTGTGGAGAAATTGTATGCATTTCATTAGATGATTGACACAAAGCATGTTGTTAAAATACAAATAAATATAGCATATAAAAAATAGATGATAATTTTGTAAAGTGTGACTTCCCTTTTTTTTATGATAAATTATAATAAAGAAATATCCTATCTAAACAAAACTAGGATTTAATCTGAAATATATGACATGTAAAGGTAAAAAAGACTGCCAGCTTAAGACTTTTTTCCCTTTGATGTTAACACCACTGTTGGAAAGTATAAATAGTATAAGGTTTAAATGTGACAACCCAGAGACTGTTTTGTGATGAATAGGTGAACTCTTTACCCATTCAAATATCTGTCTCCCAACATTATGTGTTGTTCCGTCAGACTTTCGCTGTTGTTGTAGTCTTGTTAACAAGTCTGAAATAGATATATAGACATTATGAGATTTTTTAAATATGAAAATGATCCTCTCATTCAAATAATTTCTTTTAAAGAAAAACTATTTGTTAACATTGAGATATAAAAAGAGTAAGACATGAGCACGACAAGCGTGCAGTAACTAAAATTTTTGGTAACTCATTATAAACTGTAGCCATAAGCACAGACAACAGCTCTTAATAAACCTCTTACCTCTGTGAACAGGTATGAGCTGGTCAATATTGCCAAACAAAGTGTTGACATCCACTTGGGACATCAACCCAAGAGTCATCAATGAGTCTCTATACAGCTATGATTGGGGGTGGGGGGGGATTAATAAATAAATGATTAAGCTCAAGAAATGATACAATTTAAAAGATGGTTAAAATGAGTGAGGCTATAATCCAAGCTCAAACGAATCAGGCCATGGTCTTTTGTTTTTTTCTTCACAACTCTTTAAGAGGACACAGACTGTCAGCATGGCAAACAATAAATTATTTTCTTTTTTTAAAAACTGAATCGAATTATTCTATGAACAATTAAGAAGGTTAAAAATTTCTATGACCGGGCAAGCTAAAACTGTTATCATTAAGACATATTGTTAGTAACTCTACAGATGCATGTGTCTTACCTTGGTAACATTGACTAAATCCTCCACCATGTCTCGCTCTCCTTGAAACAGTTCATAGATTGCCTAGGGTAAAAAAACACTGGCTGTCAGCCATCGGAGACCTCAAATAACAATTTTTAAAAACTTAACTGGAAAATATCCTACCAACAGTTTCATTGAACCTTGATGCATAATTATTGGCTGCTCATTTAATGACCGACCCACCTCCTGCCGTTTAATATCTGTGTTTGACATGGCTGGAATTGACTTGCAGTTCTTCCCCCCTGCCACCGAGTCCATCCATGTCAGTTGCTGTCGCCTCTTTGCGGGAGAAGGCTGAGGTGGCTTGTAAGGTGACGCAGGCTGTCGCAGGGGCGAGCTGGGTACCTTGAAGCCCTCACTGTCCTGCTGAAACAGCGCACCAATATTAAAAGTAAGAACTGGGTTAGCAATGTTCACTCGGAATCGATGTGATAATGAGTGGATATTATGCATTATCCTTGAATTCTTAAAACATCATATACAGAAGGAAATTGACGGTTTCATTTATTTTGCAATTAAATCATGCCAACATGTCACAGTGCTGGCTAACATGTCACAGTGCTGGCTAACATGTCACAGTGCTGGCTAACATGTCACAGTGCTGGCTAACATGTCACAGTGCTGGCTAAGATGTCACAGTGCTGGCTAACATGTCACAGTGCTGACTAACATGTCACAGTGCTGACTAACATGTCACAGTGCTGGCTAAGATGTCACAGCGCTGGCTAACATGTCATAGTGCTGGCCAACATGTCACAGTGCCGGCCAACATGTCACAGTCCTTGTTGCTTACTTACATGTTTATGTTTGCCTGGAGATATTAGGTTAACTAGCGATGCTGATACTCTTAACAATGAGCGTTTTGATTTTTTCTGAAAGAAAAACAATATTCGTATTGAATTAAATATTAAAGAACTATGTGGAGCAAGATAAAAAAAAACAGAGGCAAGGAAGGCTCTGTGCTGTTTGACATTTTCATCTGCCAGTAGTTTGTTTCAAGACTATTTGTAAAAAATTTTTAATTAATTCATTTTATTTTTTAAATTTAAGTCAAGCATGGATGAAATACACCATATTATAATTTTTTAAATTATTTTAAAACGAGCGATGTAAGAATATAGCAAACACCCCCCCCCCCCCTTTTTCCCCAAATTATTAAGTCGAGAAATTATAAGCCTTAATGGAAAAGAAAAGTAAGAAGGTTAGTGTAAGAATCTTTAGACAAATTATAGGATTGTCTAATTTCTTCATCCCACCTCCACAGCCCCTTAATACCGCAACACAAAACGCCCCCCCCCCCCCAACACGCACACACATAAAAATCCAACAAACAACAAAAACATGTATTTACATTGAACATAGATGATGAGATTATGTCCTGCTATTTATACAATCATTTTGTCTTTGTTGCTTTCAAATATTTAAACCCACAATAAATAGACAAGTATTTTTAAATGACAAAAGAATGAAATAGGATTCTTATGGATGGGGGCTAAGAAAAAAACTATATAAACACTAGAAATTAGTAAGGATAATGATATTGATAAACAAACGGCGTAAATGGCGTTAATACCGATAAAACATCACATTAAAATACCGAGAAACCCCCACACGAGAAAGTGACAGAATACAGAAATGTGTTTACCTGTCTCACAGACAAGAAACGAACGCGACAACTCTCGTTCTCGTCCCCACTCCCCTCCCCCGTATCCACGTCACTGCTGCTGTTTCGCCTCTTCTTGGGCTTCAGCTCCGGGCCCGTGTCGGGCCTGAGGGCCCCGTCCTCACGCCTCAGGGGCCCCTCGTCGCCCTTCATGCCGCCCCCGTCAGCCCGGGCGTTATTTTCTTTCTCCAGATCTTTGCTTTCTCCCCCAAGCAACTCGGATAAGGAATGTCACTTTACGGGGTGTCGCGCAAGATTAAATGTCTCACGCTGGCTTGACACAATTCTATAGAGATGTAAGCCGATTTGATGCAACACAAAAACTGTCCAGTTTGTAAAAATGCAGGAATACTGAACAAAGTACAGGCAGTGTTTTAGCTTTACAAAAATAAATAAGTTTGCTGTATTTTCCCGGACTTTCCGGATATTTCAATTACTTGGTTTCACGACCTGGAAAAGCCTTTTTGGAGACACTAAAGTTTGCAATGAAATGTGCAAACAAGGTGTGACGACAATCTCTCGGCTAGATGCTGCACTTGATCCTGCTGCCACAGAAACACGCCTTATATCCCAGAGATAGCACACGAATACGACGCAAGTCCAAGGAGCCGAATCACTTCATTTACCTTGTTTATTTCTTCCTAATTCTTTCTCCAAAATACCGCTTTGGAAGTAAATCAGACGGCAGGGTTGCTGAGTAGGCCGACGTATGACCGATGTATGGGGTGGCCACCGATCGCGCTAGGTCATTGAAATCAATGAATGATCGTCTGCTGGTCCGAGATTATTCCGAACTCGCGTATTTCCTTTTTTTTTTTTTTTTTTTTTGCGACAGCTGTGATTGAATAATCAAAACGTGTCCTCCACGGTGACTCACTCGACCGTGATCTGGAGATGCGTCTTGATATATCGACAGCGGTGAGTTTACTCTTTAAAGTTTTCCTCTCCTAGTTTTACTCCGACGGGCAGGTTATCTCCAACGTGAAAGAAGCAGACAAGTGCCCAGACGCTTTCTGGTGATTTCCAAAACAAAGTTTTTACATAGACGATCGTTTGGTGAATGCCTCCAAACACACACACACATGCACAAAAACCGCTTGCATCAGTTGCCGAAACCCGGTTTGGCTTATTGAAATTTAAGCGTAGAACAATCTAGGTAAGATTAACAGAAATGTATTTTTCCTCGGGCACACCTTATATAACCGTTAGTTTATTTTTTTTTTAAAGTTCCGCAGAAACGTGACGGACGGGCCGTTATGTAAACACTCCACTGTTAGTGTTGGTGATGTCAACAACAACTGCGACAATTGCTGGCACCGTTGCTTACGGTACCACCCGGTGTTTCTATAGTAGCATACAGCGTCACTGCAAACAGTTGTATAGCAACGTGACCGTCCACAGCCAGGCGTGGGGGATACAGTCCGACAGAGCTGAGCGGCCAGCGGGGCATGCGTTATATAGCCGGCCGTGCGCTATTGATCGGCTTGCCGGAATGGTGGCCTCCCCGTCTGCGGTCTCCGCCACTTTCCTGCAAGCCGATACATCCAGGGGGGACAGACCATCCACAATGAACCTGTACCCCGGCCCCCTTTTTTTCCCCACGTGCAATAGGGTAAACCTGATCGAAAATGTGTGTTCCAGCTTTGTTCTCCACCCACCCCCTCTAAAAACACACACACACACCATTTGCTCGCGTTCATATTTGTGGAAATTTGTGTATGTTTCTGTTTGTTTATTTTTTCATTAGAAAAGCGATGTTCTCTAAATTCATCAGCTAATCTATCTGAAAACATAGCACCATTGCGTGTTAAGTTCACACGAGTAAACAGCATTAAGTTAACAAGATAAGCTCTAAATGTAAAAAAAATCTTGAGCATAAGCTCTCAGGATAACATTCTTCTTAGCACAAGCTCTCAAACTAACATTCTTCTTAGCACAAGCTCTCAGTATAACATTCTTCTTAGCACAAGCTCTCAAACTAACATTCTTCTTAGCACAAGCTCTCAGTATAACATTCTTCTTAGCACAAGCTCTCAGTATAACATTCTTCTTACCACAAGCTCTCAGTATAACATTCTTCTTAGCACAATCTCTCAAACTAACATTCTTCTTAGCACAAGCTCTCAGTATAACATTCTTCTTAGCACAAGCTCTCAAACTAACATTCTTCTTAGCACAAGCTCTCAGTATAACATTCTTCTTAGCACAAGCTCTCAAACTAACATTCTTCTTAACACAAGCTCTCAGGATAACATTCTTCTTAGCACAAGCTCTCAGGATAACATTCTTGTTAGCACAAGCTCTCAGGATAACATTCTTCTTAGCACAAGTTCCCAATGTAACATTCTTCTTTAGCCACAATGTAATATTCTTGTTATCCTAACGCCTTCCCATCACATGACAAGTGCGGACGTACTCACATAGAATATATGTCAGTGTCTCCACAAGACAACGGTACCCAACAACGTGCAACGTATGTCAATAGATATACGACGCTGGGTATTCACCCCTTCTCCCCCAATAACTGCATATTTAGTTAGGACCGTCTTCCACATCACCGACCAGTCCCAGACATATTATAAGAATAATCTCATGAGCGTTCGTGTTTCCATTACCACCAACCCGGAAACATTTTTTTCCCAGCCAGCTCTGAATGAGATATCACTGCGCCCCAAGCATTGTAGAAGTCGATAATAAAAGTATAATAATAGTCGATAATAACGTAGATCCCTTTCATTCACAATACAGGGCTCTGGGTAGCACTTTATGCAAAAGAAAAAAACACTTCATTTTTATGTCACTGTGAGGTTTCAGCTGTTACCGGCAGCGCGTTTATAAGTTTGTATGGTGATCAATGCCCGGAAAGTTACATGGCATCGCCTCATGCTTTTTTCTTCCTTCTTTCTCTTTAGCTTCCACTCAAGAACATCGCGAGTGTTTTCTTCTTATATCTCGAGTGGTAATTCAAGGTGCCAATGGACGGAACAGTAACTTAAGTCATTTTTTGTTAAATTTCTATTCTTCCCGAGTCATTACAGTTCATGTTAGAGTCAGATTGTCGGGTCAACATTACCAGTTCATGTTAGAGTCAGATTGTCGAGTCAACATTACCAGTTCATGTTAGAGTCAGATTGTCGGGTCAACATTACCAGTTCATGTTAGTGTCAGATTGTCGGGTCAATATTACCAGTTCATGTTAGTGTCCGATGGTTCGACTCTTTCTGGCACCGCCGTAATCAGCCTGTGTGAGGAACGGGCCAGTGGTTGTCTTAGACTAATTGATTTGAAACCGTCGTCTGGGATACACATTTTAGATTTCTCCTTTCTTTTGTTCTCTATGAGCATATGCGGTTAATACCAAGTCTTGGTTTGCTATGCATTCTACCGGGCTCGTCTTTCAAACAGGGAAGTGAGGCTTGCATAAACAAGGTTAGTAAGAGCTCAGTTCAATACATATCTACAGGGCTCCTTTAACAAACATCTTTTTGTTTCCCCCCAACCCGTTCCACCATTCCGTAGAGTAGTTTGAAGTGCTCCGCTTAAATTGTAACAAAGAAAACCTACCGGCCAGCATGTCATGTCATTATTTTTTCCCCACATAAAATTCGAGCTTATCTCAATATCTAAGATTTAAACTACAAAAATAATAATGTGAATGATTCATCGCTAGCCCGACCATCCCATCCAACTGATTCCGGCCCGTGTTCCAATAGATATCGATTAAATAGACACCCCGATCTTTTTTTTTTAACCCTATTCTACAATAAAATGTAAGAAACAGTTTGCACAGAGGTCTCAAGGGGCCGCAAAGCGTGAGTGTTGGAAAAAAAAAAGGGGGGGGGGATAGCCGTGTCTAGGCCACGGTCATCGTGATTGGGAATCTTGAAAGAGGTGGGAGGGCTGTGGGTGGGGAAACTCCCCGACGCCACCCACACAAGTCATTCATAACAATGGATCTCGTGCAGAAACGGGTGGTCCTCTGCAGGAAACTCACAAGTGAGTAGCTCAATTCTACCGTTTCATCTAGTCATAAAGTGGTTGCCGAGAGAATGAAGTGGTTTCCGACAGAATGAAGTAGTTGCCGACAGAATGAAGTGGTTTCCGACAGAGTGAAGTGGTTTCCGACAGAATGAAGTGGTTGCCGACAGAGTGAAGTGGTTGTCGACAGAATGAAGTGGTCTCCGACAGAATGAAGTAGTTGTCGACAGAATGAAGTGGTTACCGACAGAATGAAGTTGTTGCCGACAGAATGAAGTGGTTGCCGACAGAATGAAGTTGTTGCCGACAGAATGAAGTGGTTTCCGACAGAATGACGTTGTTGCCGACAGAATTACCATGTTACCGCCAGAATGAAGTGGTTGCCGACAGAATGAAGTGGTTGCCGACAGAATGAAGTGGTTGCAGACAGAATGAAGTGGTTGCAGACAGAATGAAGTGGTTACCGATAGAATGAAGTGGTTGCCGACACATTGGCACTGTGAGTATTGCAGCACCTCGTTGGGTGGCATATCTTCGACAGCAGTAGATTTTAAAAATATCAAACCACCGCTTTCAAATGTGCGTGTTTGTGTGGTGTGTACGTGTGTGTGGTGCGGGTGCGTGTAAGTATAAATATAATTTATTTGGTACAATGATATATGGTAGCGTGATGACACGACGCAATATGCCGGAATCATTTGCCCCAATCCACGGTGTAGTTCCGACGTAAGCTGCCGATACACAGTTAAGCGAGTTCTACTAAATTACACCCAAACTGATTTTGAAGTATTTAAAAAAACGAATAGCCGTCAACTAGATCTCATATCACGCTTCGTGCAACAATCTCATATGATTGTACCGTAGTCCAAGTGAAATTTTGGCTGTTGGTATACATACAACCGCAGTGGCGTAGCGAGCTTAACTCGCGCCCGGGGCACAATACCTTTTTAGCGCCCCCCAATACCTTTTTAGCGCCCCCCTATTCGAAAACCATACAATATTATAGTAAAATATACCATTTGGCGCCCCTTTGTGAGTAGCGCCCGGGGCATGATGCCCCCTTGCCCCCCACTCACTTCGCCACTGTACAACCGACACGGTCATCACGCGACCCTAGCCGCCAAGAAACGTTCAAGAAAAAATGATTCATTTTGAATGGTGTCCAAAGGGAAAGTGTCATTTGTTTTACTTTAATTTCAACCTAAAAACACGAAAAAACGCAGTCTTTACCAGAACATTGAAAAAGATTACGTTTTAACACTTTATATAATTTAACACTGTTAATATAAAGCAAAAATGTAAATACATTGCACGTATAATTTTTTCCATTTACTTATACTACTTATAGATAAATTTGGTTGGGTCATTAACTAAGATTAGTTCAAAGTCTGTACTTTGCGAAACACTTTGCTATATTATTACAATAAGCTTGGATGTCCTTCGTGCAACCATGGCCGAGTTGATGTTAATACAAGAAGTGGGGGGAAAGCGTGGATGCGAGCCAAAGTACATCGTGAGCTGTAGTAATCTAGTACTGAGATCCATCTTGGTGAGAGAGAGAGAGACCCCCTGACCAAACAGAAATTTGTCTTCTGGGATGGATCGTTAGGTCAACGGGAAAGGAGGGGGGGGGGCGATTGTGGGACAAGAATCTTTGAATTTAATTGGTGCCGTTACAGTCATCACTTGTGAAGTATGCTTTAAATACAGATTCTCACCCACGCATGCGGTAATGAAACAACAACAAAAAAAATATGTGGGCTAATTAATAGCTGTCAATTTTCTACGTAATGCATCTAGTCATCATGTGACATGTGTGTCTCAACCAGTCGACACAAAATTATATCTAAGTCTCCAAAGAAATAAAATTATTCTAACAAAATTTTAGATATTTTTTCTACCCCTTTTTGTTTTATGGATCAGTGCTGTTTCTCCCCACCGCCCCTTCATTTTTCCACTTCGATGTTGTCAGTTGGAATACAGGTATATAACGAAATATAAATCGAAATATAAGTATGTATTTTAACACAAGTGCCATGACTTAGTTGGCAGCCATGTAAGTAAAAAAAGGGGGGTGGAGGTTAAAAGTGTTCCGATAGGCCTGAAACAGTTTTAAAAATTTAATTTAAATTATGCTTATAAAATTATATGCTCAATACTTTCACTTTATTTCTCTTGCCTCAACATCACTGAAATACACGCTACTTAATTGTTTAATGTATAAAGAATGATGATATAATTTTTAATAATAAAATAATGCGCCATTACATAAATAATTCATGATAATTTTGATGAAATGAAGATTGCCCTTTACTAATTTAAAATGTATTTCTATGGGGAACTATTATTTCAAATTGATTTCGCCAGACAGAGAGACAGACAGACACAGACAGAGAGACACGAAGAGAGACAGAGAGAAAGCGGTTATTGCTAGTAGTTACGTGTACATGAATATATAAGTACCGGTATACTAAACGCACATAAACTGTAAGCGCATTCAACGGATTCTATTCTGCGCATTTAAGCGCAGATGCTTAAATACAGTGCTGTAATGAAGTCCACCTGATTGGTCTTTTGATGTGGGGTAATGTCCTTACGACACTGATGATTTCACAATTTAAAAAAAAGACACCGGCGATGTAAGGTGCGAGTAATGTGCTAAATCAAACGAATTTTTTTTTTATAATAGCGAACTCTCAATTGTGAAACCGAGTACTCAGATCGGTTATACGCTGAATTAACATTTGTAGAAAAGTGACAGGGAAATTTGTCGCAGCATAATGCCGGACGACGTGCCCTAAGACATCTATGGTCATGAGTTCTTTAACGGTCCTTGACTAGATAAGATCATGCGTTCTTTAGCGGTGACTGCAAGCTAAGATCATGAGTTCTGTAACGGTGCTAGACTAGATAAGATCGTGAGTTCTTTAACGGTGCTAGACTATAAGATAAGATCATGAGTTCTTTAGCGGTGCTAGAATAGATAAGATCATGAGTTCTTTAACGGTGCTAGACTAGATAAGATCATGAGTTCTTTAACGGTGACTAGCTAAAATAATGAGTTCTTTAACGGTTACTAGCTAAGATCATGAGTTCTTTAACGGTGACTAGCTAAGATCATGACAATGTGAATTAGTTGGAGGACAAACTTCTATTTCACATCGATTTGCCTCCGCAGGCTTCTGTTAAGAGCATACACGCTTCCCCTTCTCCATACCCGTTCAGTTGGCTGTCCCCCACACCTATTCAGTCGGCTATCCTACACACCCATTCAGTCGGCTATCCTCCACACCCATTCAGTCGGCTATCCCCCACACCTATTCACTCGGATATCCCCCACACCCATTCAGTCGGCTATCCTCCACACCCATTCAGTCGGCTATCCTCCACACCCATTCAGTCGGCTATCCTCCACACCCGTTCAGTCGGCTATCCTCCACACCCACCCAGTCGGCTATCCTCCACACCCACCCAGTCGGCTATCCTCCACACCCGTTCAGTCGGCTATCCTCCACACCCATTCAGCCGGCTATCCTCCACACCCACCCAGTCAGCTATCCTCCACACCCATTCAGTCGGCTATCCTCCACACCCATTCAGTCGGCTATCCTCCACACCCGTTCAGTCGGCTATCCTCCACACCCACCCAGTCGGCTATCCTCCACACCCGTTCAGTCAGCTATCCTCCACACCTATTCAGTCGGCTATCCTCCACACCCGTTCAGTCGGCTGTCCTCCACACCCGTTCAGTCGGCTATCCTCTACACCCACCCAGTCGGCTATTCTCCACACCCGTTCAGTCGGCTATCCTCCACACCCGTTAAGTCGGCTATCCTCCACACCCGTTCGGTCATTTATTCTTCTCACCCTTACCGGCCATCGGTACCTCCTCTACCCAAACACCAGCCAAAACTCTGATGCCACGGAGCGGTTTTTTTTTAGCCTGAGCTAAGCCGCGGTCCGAATTCCACCAAAGCATCCTGACCGAATGTAGCGACGATGACCTATCTCTGTATGAACACTACATCAGTTATCGCACACTTTCACCCCGATATGAATGACTCCCAACATTGATTGAGCCTCGAGTGCTGTCAACTTTCGGGGCAAATCGAGGAAAACTTATTAACTCCTCAGTCCCTAAACAGACTTTATATATATATATATATATGTATATATTTTTGTATATATATATACATATATATATATATATGTATATATATTTGTATATATATATACGTGTGTGTGTGTGGAATGCAGACAGACAAAAAATTATTGGTTGGTGTGGAGAGGGAGGGCATGGAGCGAACTGGGAGGGCATGGAGCAAACTGGGAGGGCATGGAGCAAACTGGGAGGGCATGGAGCAAACTGGGAGGGCATGGAGCGAACTGGCTGGCCTCCAAAATAGAATGTCTTGGAACTTGGAGCTTTGATAATAGATTGACGAGAGCGGTCCAAGGATCGATACCTTAAATAGATTTCTCTAGGCTTGAGGATGTAATAATAGATGGAAACCGGGCCGGTGGCAATTAAAGTGGTCTACACGGTTGTTTAGGCTGTAAACAAATCAAGCGGTCTGGTGTAAACAATTAATTTTATGAAGAGCTCTCGTTTGGGGTGCGAACAATATATATATATATATATATATATAGAAGTTCTAAATAGAAGTAAGTTGCCATGAATTTGGAGTGAAAAACTTTAAGGTAAGATTAAATTCATTCATTCACGGTGATTGGAAAATGTATCAAATAATAAGACGACCTGAGCTGATGTCATTCAACCCTTTCCTGGATCTGGCCATGGTTTAAGGATTTTTTTTTAGGAAAACCTTGTCAGTGTTAATATTATTTTTTTTTTTAAATATCTAAGTTCAGGCAAATCTTATAAGAGTTTATTTACAAGCATCGAAGGGCTCAGACCCCAGCATCGCCACATACATTGATTCTGAATCCACAGACCGACTCGACAGTTTATGAACTGAATGCCATGAGTGAAATGAGCACTCTAGCCCCAATAGTCCACGGGTACGGGGTTATGAATCGATCATAACAGTACATCCAAAGCGTTGATGAGCTGTCACCAGCCTAACATGTAGGTCAGGCCACACTATGATATCCATTACTGGAACATGGGGGCTCGGTAACCCTTTTTAAGGCGTAATAATGTGCCTGGATACTGATTTTTTTGTTTAAAAGTCCGGTAATAACCGCTATTTGAAACATTGAGTTGTCAAAAATGATCATGTCATTCACCACTCAAACTACTTGCCCCGCCCTCTAATAATTCTTTGACATAACCAAGAGGTGTCACCCACCCAGAAAATGATAGAGCCCTAGAGTGCAACTGATATATTTTTAATACAATAATTTATTCTAATCTAGATCTTCTCCGTCCGATATCTGGTAGGCCTTAGCCCAAGCGTAAAGCCACGAATTAACATATCACTGAAAAGTGAACGCGTGACTTACAGGGTGGGCATCTTATTACAGTTAAGATATTGATAATTCCTTGAATTTGTAATTGATCTCTGTATAGTAATTCAAGAAGCACAGGATGAAGACTTTACTAGCATCAACGGGCGACTGAGGCGTCTTGTCAGAAATAGATGAACTAGTTCTGTTAGGAGAAACACCTTTTAAAAAAACAATTAAAAAAAACAATTAAAACGATTAAGACGACTCCAGAAACATATTCCCAGAATCCCACGGGAAGAGCTCTTGGTCCACAAATAGCCCCGCAGTGCGCACACGACAATGCCGTGCTATAGTATTTCAGATCCTGCAATCCGCTTTAAAGTCAGCAGACTTATTTTTAGCTCTACTGCCCAAGTTAGGGGAGGACAAAATTGATTTGAGATTTGGTGCGTTTCTAACAACGTCGCGCAAATATTTAGGTCCGACCAGAATAACAACACAAACAGTGGTTTCTAAGGTGTTAGCCGGACGCCAAACGTAATAGGGAGACTTGGATTGTTGGAACGTATCCCAAACAATAAATGATGGTTGACAAACATATTGAAGGGTTTACGGGGGATTTTTCACCTTCATAAACTGATGGCTGTTGAGATTGAGCGAAGTCTAAGGCAACATCTTTGTTGATAGTTGGAAGTTTCATTACACACAAAAAGATATTGCTTTGAGTGAGATAGTTTAACGCGTTCATTTGATCAATATAAACAGCATGTAATATAAGGGGGAAGGCCAAGCCAGCCTTTTGACAATATTGGCACCTCAAATACGGTAACACTGTGTCCAAATGGAACATTACATCTTTTAGGAATACATGTGTTGTACACACTACACGTTAGAATGTTGATAGTTGAAAATAGAGCTTGTCTCATTGTGGATATGAAATCAATTGAAAAGGTATGTATAAATGGACAAAGAATTATAGTAATAACAGGCAGGGCGACGCAACCACGTTGCGTGTGTAAAATGCGGGAAGAAGTGCATAATCGATAATAATAATTCCAGATAGCGCTGGATATATCCATCAACGCTTAATTCGATTGACTCTTTATAGAGTATGTAGTGCCTGATGCTGTTTTCGTTGGGTATTGACGGTTAGTGGTGCCATTTTAGTACTGGCACCATGCTAGTAATAAAACGTATTCTTTTGTGTGCACTGGTGTGCGTTGTTGATCAAAGCGCACGACGGGGAAAGCAGCGAATGAGAGCGCAGCACGGTGCGGGATGAGAGCGGGGCCGACAAGATCCACTAGTGAATTATTATTACAGATAATCATTCAAATCGCGCAAATATCTTTCGATACTTATTTTTATATAGATTTTCTCGATTTCCCTTTTCTTCTCAAAGTTGTTTGTCTACCGTATTTAAAATAAAATTAAAAATGTGTAAAAAGCAATCAGCTTGAAATAGATGGGTTCACAAATTGACGACGTTGTCAAATAACCTTCTAAAACCCAATGCACCGCAACATGGAGATTTATTTAAATTCGTTTTGGATATCATATTATGTTTAGTTCCGTAAAACTGTTCTACGGAAGTTTGGTCGAATTTTATTTTCAGTTCACACGATCAAATTTTGCGTCCAATTTCTTTTTATGTTTATGTCTACCGATTGCACCTCTGACTGCAACCTGTGAAGTAAAAAAAAAATAGTATAATAAATACTTTTAAAAAAAACGTAATGTCTCACTAATGGCAGATGTACAACAGTATGAGAACTTCAATCGAAGAGCTTTCTAAACAATGCTTGCATCCGGGAGTTAATTTCACTATTTGGCTACACGCTAGAGCTGACACCAAACGATGTCCAACAAGAAAGGATTATTGCGACGTCACAAAGTTCTTTTTTTCCCCTTCTTTCAATACATATTTATTTATTTTTTTAACATTGATACAACTTTACGACTCAGAAAACGTCTGCCTCCCACACCAAGACCCCCCACCCCCTCCATGTCCCAACACCGAATTTTCAAATTGAGATCGTTGAGCTTAAAGAGATAGTTTTCCCATCAATTGTAACATTTATAACGCGACAGATAAAGCCATAATCTAATCACCCCCCTCGAACGCGTTGCTCTTTTATTATTATTTTTTATTAACTTCCCAGTTACGACGTCACGAACATTACACGCAGCTTGCATTCAAGACGGACATCCTTTAATGGTTATTAAATTCTTATGTCCGTTTTCACGTCGCCGGTAAAATCAGTGTTTCCATAACCGGAACAGACAACGCAACTGGTTCTGTGGGCTATACAGTGATATAGCAATGTATCGAGAATTTGGGATTATGTCAATCACTATGTATTGTCAGAGTGTACATTAACACAGTTAACATTCTAATTTAGAAAACTTGTAAATATAATTGTTTTTTTTAAAAATCAACCATTGCAGTCAGCGAATACCCATTGACAACGATCTCGTGAAAGAAAAAAAAATCATAATCTGATCAAACGATCTCATGTTCACACGAAACACCATCTTTCATTTTGATTACTTTGTGGGATGGTCGTATTTCTCCACCTTTACCAGCGGTTGTTTCTGTCGATGTTACATCGATGACGCCACAGTCCGTCCATTACCAGACCAAGGTCCAGTTTTTTCAGCCAATAGGAATTTCGAAGTCTTTATACTTTCAGCATTGCACTTCCTTTTTCTCGTCCGATACGCTAAAAACAACTGGCAGCTATTTTAATGGCGTGCTTTGGCAGGTTTCTTTTTCAGATATCACTGAGACCAAACAGCGTAAGGGTGTTTGCCAACGTCTGTATCAACAAAGGATGTCTGATGAAGGGGTCGAATCAGGGCCATGGAATCAGGCTGTGGAATCAGGGATGTAGAATTGGGGTCGGGGATGTAGAATTGGGATCGGGGATGTAGAATTGAGATCGGGGATGTGAAATTGGGGAAGTAGAATCTGTAATTTGAGAAGTGGGATTGAGGTTATTGGATTGGGGAAGTGGGATTGGGGAAGTGGGATTGGGGAAGTGGGATCGGGTTTGTTCGGATTGTGAAGTGGTATCGGGGAAGTTGAAATCTAGACGTGAGGTCGAGGATATGGAAATGGGAAGGTCTTTTAATGGATGTGGATCGGGGAAGTGGAATTGTAGATGTGGAATTGGAGAAGGGGAATTGTAGAAGTGGAATTGGAGAAGTGGAATTGGAGAAGTGGAATTGGAGAAGTGGGAAGTGGAATTGTAGATGTGGAATTGGAGAAGTGGGAAGTGGAATTGTAGATGTGGAATTGAGATCGGGGAAGTGGAATTGTAGATGTGGAATTGGAGAAGTGGGAAAGGTGATATTGACTTGGAGAAGTGGGATCGGGTATGTGGAATAGTGTAATTGGAATCGGAGTCTGCGTATCTTTCGGAATCAACAAGGAGGAATCACAATGATAAACTAAAATTTACTAGTCGAAATTTTAAAGTAAATATGCATTTTAATGAGACGTAACAAGAGCAGGAGTGGGCAACCTTTTTGTGCAGAAATTTTATTTTCTTTAGTGGATCAAATGATAAAATTGATAATATTCGTCATTGAAGATGGGCTTCGAAAATTCACTTCCAGTTCACTTCAAAAATAAGATATTAAATTTGTTTTTTACTTTGCTGTTTTCACCGTGAATACAGTTTGACAAGTTTAAACTATTTTATTAATTTTGAAAGGCTCATACGGACTATCATCACACATTTTAAACTTTAAGAAAATATTAATTATTCAGTTTCCGGAAGGTCTTGTGAGCCGCATTTAACGTTTCGGCGGGCCGTAGGTTGCCCACCCCTGAAATAGAGTAACAATTGAAAATTCAATTATTTTCAATTAATTTTTTTTAAATTTAATATTTGTTCAATTATAGGAATGTTCCCATTAAAACTATATTCATTTTTAATTTGTAAATAAACGATCATGTCAAAGCATATATAAATAGCAACAGTTGTTTTGACAATGCCACAAAACAGCTGCCGTAATAGCGTCTATTAGAATTCATAGCTCGGTATTTGCGTATTTTGTGTGCATGAACTCTCTGAAGCGGTGTGTTACCGGACATCTTGGGAGTCAAATACAAAATGTACAGTTTATATGGTTTGTTTTGTACAAAAGCCGGATACCCAACAACACTGACGTAGGGATCTGAACATCAAAACTCATTTGATGTAAACAATTACCCCAGAGTCCATGGACTGTTTATCAAATGAGTCATGGCATCACACGTATGTTGTGAATCAGCAGAGAGAATTGGAAGCCTTGGATTAAATCAGTCCACCTAACCATCCCTGTAGGGCTTTAGCCTGCCTCACCACTTCTTTCTACTCAGACCTTACTGGTGCTTTTCTTTTCCATGCTTGGATTCGAAGCTGCTGTAGATCTTTTTTTTCCCACATCATCCAACCATCTAAGCCTAGATCTACCTTTGAGCCCTTTTTGCTCTGAGGCTTTGGTGGTGCACTCTCTTCACGCGCCTTCTGTCAATTTACAGAAGTTTCGAATTGTCCAGCCAAGCGTAGTCTGCTCTCGTTTTTTTATATATTTCTGTTACCAGCGTGGGTTTCTCATATAGTCCATACAATTCTTGGTTGGTTCGTATTCTCCATCAATATTCATCATTTGTTGGTCCGTATATTTTCCTGAGAACTTTTCTCTCCCGTGTGTTTCATAAAAGTCCAGTACCAAACAATTTGGGCGTATGAATCTGTGCATCAAAACTCATTCGGTGTACACAATCACTTAGAGTCCATGGAATGTTTTCATGTGAGTCATGGCATCATACGTATGTGGTGAATCAGCAGAGAGCATTGGAAGCCTTCGATTAAATCAATAGAAGACGTGTCAAAAGCAAGCTGGTGGGCGGACAGTTTCCCATCTGATGATCAACACGATTCGGTGTATTTTTGTCAATTTCACGTTTTTAAAATTTGCATCAATGAACTTGTTTGTCACGTCAGATTGTTAAAAAAAATTCAATTCAGATTTATCTCAAGACGGCACAATAAATGTAATCTTAAGGAATCCATTCTGTGTGCAGTGGATGGAAAAGGAGACGTATGACACTTCCCTTCATTAAAGAAAAACCCATTCTCAAGTAACCTACATCCAGCCATAACGATGACCTACCAAGTCTCAAAATGACAGTAGTACTATTAACCACCATCACAAATTAAACATAAATTAGCCTAATATCAAAGCGCATAGTCCAAGTTGAGTCCCGGAAAATATCATTTGTCAGGCTATTTAGTAGCGTTTTTCCCTACATTCTTTTTTTTTTTTTTTTTTTGAATGATGTTCATTTTGAGGCCTTGGGCTTGAAATGAGAAAATTGCACTTCCGTTTTATACCTGAGCTTCCAGGTCTTAATTTCCGGCAACGGCATTTTAAACCTTAGGGTTTCTCATCTGTGTTTCTTATTCACATAATTAGATTACCAGTGCCTTATAGTGTAAACCAGGACTGCACAACTCAAAATGTAAGGCGGGCCGTGATACATTGTGAAAAACTTGTGCGGGCCGTAATACGTTATGAAAAACGTGTGCGGGCCGAAAGATAATAGGACAGGGGGAAAACTATTAAGAAAATTATAATAATAAATAATATTTAGTTACTTCGCGAGCCGCCAACTGGGTGCCGGCGGGTCGTATGTTGTGCAGGCCTGGTGTAAACGTTTGTTGTTGTTTTGTTTTTTATTGCATTTTTTATGTACCCGATAGTACTCGTTGAACTTATATTTTGTTGACGTCAAAATTTCATTAATGTAGTGGTGATTTTGAGCTAGTAAGAATTTTATAAAAAATATTTAATAAGCTGCATAACTTTTATTTAAAATTAATGTTCCAAAAGGACAATGCACTTATGATCTTGGCCTAAAACTAGGAGACCGTAGCGTCAGCCAACGCACGAACTTAAAGCTTCCGGTATGACAATGGCGAGGAAAGCTAATCTGGGTATCGGTTGAGAGTTACCTAACCCTCTCATTTGCTCTGACAGACATTGTGTAGCGCAGAACTGATGATCTCATACCGCCATCGCGGTCACCCCACCCCCCTCCCGCCACCACAGACACACACAGTTAATGATGCAGAATCAAGACAAACACTGTAAATGCCCACCCGGGATGCTCTGCTCGGGTAAAGCGATTTTAGCGAAATCAATAAGGAAGCAATTAACGTTTGTAATCAACTTTTGTTATTTTCACTCATGACTGAGACAAACTCTTTACTGTCTAAACTTGGTTTTACTTTAAAGGAAATGTGATTGGAGCGATTCCCCCCCCCCCTTTGATTGACATGGAGCAAAATGCGAGTGGTACAGATCTCTTAAGAAAATGGTGCAACAAAATGGCGCTTCCAGCATGGGGTAATGCAAGTTAGGGAACAGCATGACATCGGAACAAATGAGTGGGATATGAGTGGGGACAATTTAAAAAAAATAATAATCAGGAAGAAATCTGCAACGATGTCTAGAACAGACCGATAAAGTCACATAAATTAGTATACACTCTCATAGAGTCACGATACGACCAACAAATGATGAATGACAAGACAACGAGTGCACTGACGTCCTACTCGTGGTTGACGAGCGGCGCAACTAACATCAATTTAACGTCATGCTATCCTCCACTCCACCCCTACGCTCACATACACCATTTTATTATCAACCTATTTGCTTGTAAAGAGCGCATTGTTCCTCCATGCAAAGGGCCATCGTGTGACATCATGCACGTAGGAGTAGTGGGCAGAAGTCGCGATCTTTTCGGCGCCTGATTGAAGGCCGCTGGATCAAAACTGAGACGGCAACACTGTGCTCATGTGACGTCGTTGGCTATTTTCGACACTACAATTTCCATGTGACCTGGGGTTTTTTCCTCCATCCATCTATTAGCATTTCCCGCATTTGTTGAAGTCTTATGTCAGTGTGACACAACACAACAACAATATTCATGCCAACTCCCTATTTTTGAGGTGTCGTCGAACAACTTCATTTCAGGATTCACTAAGTCTGAGTCTGATGTCAGTATCACACAAGTACATAAGCCATCAACACTGTAAACATATTTGGTCTTTTTGAGCCGGTTTCAAAAACATTTTTCGGTTATATGGTATGCCGTTTGTGAGAAATGTTCACGCCGACATCTTTCAGGATAAACACATTTCTTCTTTAAAAAAAAACTTAGATGGCTGTACTCCGTGGCCCAAACACGTGAAACTAGAATAGCTATGTTCTCAGAGTTACGCTTAATCGTGATACACTCAAGCCTTTCCTCCCCTTACCTCTCGCTCTCTCACTCTCTCTAAATCTCTCTGTCGGATGATGCGGACAAACAAACTTTAATTCTAATATAATTTATGCACATGCTCCACATTGAAGAGCTTACATTTTCATGGGAAAACCTAGCTAAGAATGGTCGTAATGGAATTTCGATGATTGATCGAAGATAAAAGGCGCTGCTGGTATCACAAAGATAAGAGCCGGCCAAATTATTTATATCACACCAAACTTAATTCTTTTTTAAACTTTAGGGAACTATATTCGCTTTAGCCAACTCATCAAGTATACCAATCCCGATACTTTCAACCCACTGCTTGGGGGCATCTAAACAACTTTCGTCCAATATCTGTCGTAATTCGCGCTACCATGACTTTACGTACAATTCACCAATACAGTAATGGCGCAATTTATATTGCTCGCACAGACACAGTCTGATATCATCACACATCCATTCAATCTTCATGTTCAGTGATTATATATAGAACTTTTTTTTTAAAGATGCTGGTACATACACAATCATTTTTTGTGTCGCACGTTTTCAAAGTTTTTCCTTAAAAGTTATGTCCGGAAAAAACTTGCGACGGACTACGGGCGTTGAATCCACAACATCCACGATGGAAACTTCCGAAAACGTAAAATCACGTGACCCACCCCCATGTACTACTTGGGGTATCAAGTGCCAGAATTTAGCTGGAACACAATCTTTTCACGTGCAAGAACACGTGAATTCACCATTTTCTACGCTTCATTGCGTCATTGGCACCGTCAGGCGACTAAGAGGAAATCACCACCACCATCACGGGCCGATATGGGGTTTTAAAGCTTTTTATACATTTTAAAAAAAAGCGAGAGCGAGGTTGGATCGGAATGACCCTGTCCTGTTTTTGTGCTTTTAGTCGGGAGAGGAGTCTAAAATAGATTCTAAGCTCTGTACTCGGGCGACCATAGAGAGCCAACTACAGAAATCATCCAGCTGGGTGGGTTTTGGTTGACAAAAGCGTAATTCATTTATTTGATAGACACATTGGTAAGTATATCTCCATATGGTGTTTTTTTTTTAATAATAAAATGGGAAAATGAAAAAAGTTACGTCCCAAAATTGTTATTCACAATAGTAAAAACAATTACTCTTGCGCGGCTTCCAGGAAAAAATGTATCAGTAGTCTCCTAAAGCAGAAGTTGACTGTAGTAAAAGGGATTCTATGTTCACGATCAATGGCGTGAGAGCTGTTGATGATGAGGTCAGTGTGCACTATAAAGTAAACAAGTTGGACAACCTACACAAGTCTTAACACTATATGAGAATGGTAACTTCATTTTTTTTAGGGACACCAAACTTTTTTCTTTCTCCAAAGAATTGAATGGCCCCCGCCAGGAATGGGATGTACTACAGGAATGGAATGTCCGCAAATAAAAGGGGAGACACGCCATATCAAAACAAGACATCTAGTGTTCTAATGACTGCCCCTTGGCCTGTCAGTTGCTATAAAATAATGACGTGAAATTTTCAATAAAAAAACAAAACAAAGAACACCCGAAATGACAGGACACTATATGGCATTGGACGCACGGGTTTGAGAATAGAAATCAACGCCAAGTTACACCTTGTGAGGCTCGCAGTTCCCAACCAAGTCGATATGAGATCATTTTCCCTTGGGCGCGGGGGGGGGGGGGGGGTCGTCCAGGTGGCCAAGTCAACAAGTGTAAAAACAGGTTGTCCCACAAACATAGCCGTACAATAAAATACAAATTAGGCGGTAGTCATTTTCTTTAGTGCCTTACGTCGGAGACGAAGTCACGAGATTATTTCTTGAAATTCCGACTAGAGCTGACAGATCTGGACACAGGCAACAACACTATTCGCTAACAGCTTTAGAAGCTTGGCTCAGTATTAACTGGCGACTCTCAGTCTTCAGACCCACCTCGAATATATGGGTGTCTCCCTTGGCATTCATGAATAAGTAATTGTTTACTGGATATCATTTTATGGGTTTTTGGTAGAGAGGTCGGGCACATAAATGGACCCGAGAATCTATTAACGCAGATATCAGAAGAATTATCAAAAAATGGACTCGACCATCTATTAACGCAGATATCAGAAGAATTATCAAAAAATGGACTCGACCATCTATTAACGCAGATATCAGAAGAATTATCAAAAAATGGACTCGACCATCTATTAACGCAGATATCAGAAGAATTATCAAAAAAATGGACTCGACCATCTATTAACGCAGATATCAGAAGAATTATAAAAAAATAGACTCGACCATCTATTAACGCAGAGTCATGTCAACGACGGCAGTACAAAATGCATGCACAATGCGTTATTATTACAGTCAATTGAATATGTTCATGATTTATTGGACCATATTTTAAGTGTTGGTTACATTTCTGAGCCGAAATCAACATACAAAAATAGCTTTTATTTAACGCATATTAATCGACAGGAAGTAAGTGCACCAGGATAACAACTACCCACATAATTGTAATCTGGGTGCATGTAAAAATGCTGGCTTTTCTTTCTGTGGGCTTGTTTGGGGAATTTAATATACATATATTGCACTTTTTGAGAGATATTTCCGACAGATGTATTCATATAAAATATTCATTCATAAATGAATGTGTCCCTCGCCTCCCGCCACCGCATATAAACAAACCACCCACAGTCAGCCCACCTGCAATTTTCAAAAAAAATATGTTTGTGTTTAAGCCAAATCATGCGGTGTGGGTGTGGGAATTGGGGGGGGGGGGGGGGTTTGTAGGGAGATTCGCGGGTCGGTTACTTTATATTACCCATGGTAATTCATGTACAGTGACTTATTCGAAGGCTTTGCAAGTGTAAATTAAAAAAAAATAATAATAATACATGTATTACCCACTACATGCCGTCCTATCTCACCCCCCGAATCCCAAAGGAGCGACACTTTATAGCAGACGAAATGGAGAGAAGCATTATTTTTTTCATAAATATAAATAAACGCGTACTGTTAGCCACGTGCAGTGGCCGACCACCCAAAGGCTATCTGGTGCAGGCAGTGGCGAGGGAAGGGGTTCGGATGTGGGCGAAGCGCCCCGGGCGGCACTTTTTTTCCCCCATTACATTAAAATGGGCTGGCGTTTTCGGCCAAGTGCGGAGTAATAGTTATTGGTGAAGATACCTTCAAAGACCTGAAGTAACCAGCATGACGCTGCAGGCGGACTATTGAAATATAAAGCAAGTATATTCATAGCTACAGCCTACACTCGATGAATGAACTATCCTCCAAATTAAAGAAGAAAGAAGAAAAAAAGGAAAGAAGAAAAAAAGGAAAGAAGAAAAAAAGGGAAGAAGAAAAAAAGGGAAGAAGAAAAACAAAGGCGTCCCAATTTCATCTTTGCATAAAATCTCGGATAAGTTTAAATTAGATAACGTAGTTAACGGACTCGGCTCAAAGTTCAAACATCTCCATGACTCTGACCCCGACTTGAAAGCTCTGGTTAGGGTTGGTTAGTAAATACGTCTCGCTCAGGTTGGGGGGGGGGGGGGTGTTCGAGATTGTGTGATATTTTGTGACAGGGGGAGGAGGGGGAAGCAAAAAAAAATTGACGTAACACTTATTTTTGAAAAATCTGTATTCAATTAATTTTAAAAACATTAATTTGAGGTCGAAATTGCCTCAGGTATTATAAGTACCGTGAAACTCAGTCACTCACACTTTTGTGCATTTCGAAAAATGACGCAAAAACTGTTGTGGTCATTTTACATTCGACTTGAGGAGGACTTCGTTGTTTTGCGTTTTACGTCACATCTTCGTAATAATACTACATCTTAATCCATTATGGAAAATTTTTAAAGTTAAAGAATAAAATAAAATCTTAGTTTAGCTATGACAATTTTATGTATGTTTTCATTTTTTTGTGTGTGACGTGACAGGGGGGGGGGGAAGAGGGTTAAAGAATTTGTAAAACTTTGTGACAGGGGGGAGGGAGTCTGAAAATGTCCTTTTTGGCTTGACGTAATTTGCGAACGACCCCTTACGAGAGATATTTCTTTATGATGATACACTTCACGTGTAGAAGGTTAATAGAGAAAGTATAGTGGTGGAGCTGCTTTTGATAACAGTTGCTAGGGACATTGGAGGGTGAAAATTAGGGGGTGGGGGTAAAATCACGGACATTAGAATTGTCAAATGTAACCATAGATAACGATTGAAAAAACGTTTTTTTTCACTCTGTCAGTCTTACGTCAACCACACAACAAACGTTGAATCGACCTCCACGTGACTGTTAACGGACGTTACATCAATGTGGTACAAGGCACGTGAGTACAGCACTGGTTGACTTCTTTAACTCTGTCATTTTGATACAATAAAATAGAGATTTTGTATAAAAAAAATTTTTAAATAATCTTTCGAAGACGAAAAAGTAGAAAGTATTTTAAAACATATTAGAAAATATGTGCAGAGGGTCAGTAAGGAACTCTATGAAGCCAAAGGATTCCAAATGAATGTAGAAGAAACGTAAATGTGATGTTTGTTGTTCTCTTTTTCTTCCTAATATCTGAAAATATTTTCTGCACAGACGATCTCTATACGTAATGAATTTAAAGGAAACAAAAAAGACGAATTAAACGGCTCCTTGCCGTCCGTTGATGACAGAGTATAATTGCCCAAATGTACAAACTGACAAACCCCATGCATCTGCGGGTAGAAAAAGTTTTTTTATTTTTTTATTTATGTAACTTTTTAAAGACGAGTTTAAACCACTAAAGAGTAGAATATGATTTAAATTTCTTACAATGCATTACGTGAAGAGTGACTGGGCAGAAGTGAAGATGAACACTCTATGTCGCCCAAGGATTCGCATTGAATGCAGACGAAACATAAATATTTTATTTTACAGCTAGTGCTCGACTTACGACCTATGCAACTTACGACCACTCGACTTAACGACCACAATCACTAGCCATAATGTATTAGATTTCAGAGTTATGTCTGCCTCAATTATCATCAGTCGAACGGCGTTGTCTGCAATCATCGGCGGTCGTGAACATCGAAAATTATGATTTATAACAATAAAAAAAGAAATGTATGTTATAATTTAACTTAAATATTTTTATACCATCACTTCACATTACTGAGCATCGAGGACGCGTTCCAATAAACTAACAAGTTACAGCCAATAGACTAACAATTACAGCCAATAAACTAACAATTACAGCCAATAAACTAACAATTACAGCCAATAAACTAACAATTACAGCCAATAAACTAACAATTAAAGCCAATAAACTAACAATTACAGCCAATAAACTAACAATTACAGCCAATAAACTAACAATTAAAGCCAATAAACTAACAATTACAGCCAATAAACTAACAATTACAGCCAATAAACTAACAATTACAGCCAATAAACTAACAATTAAAGCCAATAAACTAACAATTACAGCCAATAAACTAACAATTACAGCCAATAAACTAACAATTACAGCCAATAAACTAACAATTACAGCCAATAAACTAACAATTAAAGCCAATAAACTAACAATTACAGCCAATAAACTAACAATTACAGCCAATAAACTAACAATTACAGCCAATAAACTTACACGTTTCAGCCAATAAACTAACAATTACAGCCAATAAACTAACAGTTACAGCCAATAAACTAACAATTACATCCAATAAATTAACAAGTTACAGCTAATAAACTAACAACAATAAACTAACAAGTTACAGCCAATAAACTAACAAGTTACAGCCATAATAACTTAACATCCAATTTACAAGACGGTGGGGATATCGGCAAGTAGTGGGGATGGGGACGCCAATTAGCGGTAGTTGAATAGCAGGGGCGGCTCGGCGGTAACAACTGTAAGGAGCTATAGAACATTTTCTGTGGATTTGAGGATGGGGGTGGTCATTAAAATTCCCCAAAATAAGAAGGAGACAAACCTCCCACCACATTCACATTACTGCCGATTATCGGAAATGTTGTGGGGAGATCGAGAACACTTTCCGTATAAGTGATTTTCTATAGATATTATTAACTATATTATTATTATAACATGCAAATCGAAGGCATCCTCTTGTTATATTTTATATATATGTAAAGTATACAATATTTACAGCATACAGGAGACACTGATTTATACTGGAGATTTTTTGTATAAAATACTTCGAGTTTTTCAAAACGTGTATTTTTAGTTTAAAATATACAGAGGCGTCACCGTGCTTATTACCGTTGTTTACGAGATTCCACGAACTTTTGTTAGATCTGCCTTTTTTTTGCCTGTAGGTGCCTTGGGCATAGAAAATACTTTGTTAACAGCGCGTCAATAATTTTTATTACAAAGTGGTTGCATTATGTATGTAATCAGGGCCGGATTTACAGGCAGGCCGACTAGGCCGTGGCCCCAAAATTGGGAGTAGTATATAAAAAATATACTACTTTTTTTTGAAGTAAAAAACTTGGCAATATTTTTTTTTTCAAAATGGGGCCTCAAATTTTTGTTGGACTAGGGCCCCTAAAATTGTAAATCCGGCCCTGCATATAATTGACAAATGGATTTATTTACTTGCATACAATTATTTACTAACAAGTTACAGCCCATAAACTAACAAGGCAAAAATGGCACACAGCCTTTGGCCATGTCTCGTGTGGTTTATACTGTGAATTGAACAGACTGTCTCTCTAAGTTATCACACCATTCGCAACTTTAAATCCGCTGTTTTTTGGTGAGTTCACATCGTCTTGACTGGACGAGTGACCCTTGGTCAAACTCGCGGGCACGAGTGGCCCCTTGACCAAACTCGCGGGCACGAGTGGCCCCTTGGTCAAACTCGCGGGCACGAGTGGCCCTTGGCCAAACTCGCGGGCAATAACGAAATACGACCCAGTCAGTTACATTTTGTAAAAAATACTGTTTCCTTTACAGCAGTAACAGAACCGATCTTATGGCAAACTAAGCGACCGCCCGGGGCCCCACTGGCAAGAGGCCCCGCCGGGCGCTTTTTTTTAAGCCTACAACTTGCAAGTCCATATATTTCAGAAGTACAAATTTTCTCTAGTGGCGGAATTATCAATATGGTTATTGGTTACACGCGAGCAAGGAGGAAACAGTGACGAAGACAGAATGGAGGTGCCGCAGTGGTGGGTGGTGTTTTCTCTTCAGCTCCGGGGGAGCTCCGCCCCCGGACACCCCTTCCGGGGCCCCCTCCGTACGCTCCATGCCTAGGGCACCCAAAATCGTAAGAGCGGCCCTGGTAGTAGCACGCACGCACAAACACACGCAAATCTGAACACATTGTCACGGGTTCAATATGCAGTTCACGTTCTTAAAAGGTGATGTAAGAAATTGTTCACGGTATGTTTTAAGAATCATATTTTACACGTATGTGAGCTGTGAAACAGTTTGTGAACAGTGAGAGCTGGGAAACATTTTATAAAGTCTGTTAGTTCTTTTTCATCTTATAAAAACCAACGTGTGACCATTTAACAAAAAAAACTATTTGTTTCTAAATAGCTTTAACTGTGCAGCTCTTGTCAATACCGATGCTCGACCTTCTGATGAGAGTCAAGTGGAGTAATTATTAAAGTTATACCCTCAAAAAATGTCCACGTCAGTTGACGACAAAGACACCTCCCATCTCAAGGACGAGGTCACCGCTCTCTCTTTACAGCGACCCTGACATCTACGTGTCATAAAAACCATAAAAATACACCCACATGGCATCATCATTTTGAAAACTGTCCTTGCGTGAGTTTTAAAAAAAAAACGCTAACTGTACAGGAAACGTCGCGTGCATCCTCCCAGGTCCTTGCACCCATCACAGCTGACACGCAGGTCATGTGAGGATCCGGCGCGGTTCTATGCTTTTTGAGCGAAACACTCATGTGGTTCGATGTGCTAACATGGTTCGATGTGCTAACGTGGCGCGACGATGTCATTGGGCGATCAACCTATACGAGTGCTAGACCATCTGCTTATCATTGACAAAAGTCAACCGCCCCACCCCCATTCGGGCGATACCGTGGAGTGAGCCAATTTCCAGGAGGCATTCAATTTTATGCAACGATGATCACTGGAATAAGTGTGCCCGGGTCAGGCTAAATGGTGGGCTAGTGGGGTTCAAATCCTCCATGCTGGATTGTATTGAGCGGACGTTATTTATTGATTTATTAAATATTATTTGGGACGAAACCTTCCTTAAAAAATGTTTTCTGCATCTTGCAAATAAATGGTTGCTTTTTTGTTCTCTAGCAGACCAAACACGGCCCATCTTGCAAATAAATGGTTGCCTTTTTGTTCTCTAGCAGACCAAACACGGCCCTTTTTGCAAATAATACACTCCAGAATACACGAATTCAGCGTATTTTTGGTCAGGTTAATCTGTATGGGGTGGGGGGTGGAGAAATCTTAATGGCATGCAGCAAATCTCAGGAACAATACAGAAATATAGTCTAGTTCACGGAAACAGAGTAGGCAATTTAAATATTATTTCACTCATTTTTTATTTAATTTTTTGACAGGGAGATAAAAAAGAAATTAAATTATGGGGATTAACCACATTAGACAAATCCAACTCAGTGCCTAAGTGACTAGCTGGTCTAGGGGAGATATAGAAATGGGTTTTGATTTAACTCAGTGCGTAAGTGACTAGCTGGGTTAGGGGAGATTTAGAAATAGGTTGGGGTCCAACTCAGTGCGTAAGTGACTAGCTGGGTTAGGGGAGATATAGAAATGGGTTGGGATCACTCGGTGCGTAAGTGACTAGCTGGGTTAGGGGAGATATAGAAATAGGTTGGGATCATTTGTCGCTTGAAACTATGTTTGCCAATTGTTATTTTTTTATTTTTCTCGATACAGATTTCTCATTGCATTCCAAAATCAAAATTAAGGAAGGTCAATTCCGAAGAATATTCAAAGAAAACGATTTTATTCGAACATTAGCCTCTAGTGACATGACATATGAAACTGAATACTCGGCTCACCTTTTCTGAGGCTCCGCTGACGTCAAAGCTCTGGACGCTAAGGTTGTCATCGTTTTCGTTGTTGAGCTTCCGCTTGCGCTGAAACGAGAGTACATCGAAATATGGATGTATAATGTATACAACATTTATGCTTGTTAACTGTATCAATGTCCAAAAATAGTGCCCTGTATAATACAAGAAATAAAACGGTTCAAGTCATAAAGTCTTTCACGTCAACGGAAAGATTTATCGGGCATCTAGTGCATTTTGAAAAAGTCTCAGCTATAAATTTTAAAAAGAAAATTTCTAAAAACATATCACTGATTTATCACTGTGGACCGCCCGTGTTGAGAGCGCTAAAGGGCTTCGCCGGTGTCGTATGTTCAGCAGGGATGGCCAAAACATAAGGCCAACCTATAAGGCTTCGGGGGTCACTTGCAACGTGATTTTTCGCGCAAAATAACATAATAAAATGCAAACATCTTGGACTCAGAGACCATTTTTTGTTAGAGAGTTCATTCTTTTTGGGCCGCGTGTAATTACACGTGAAAAATAAATAAAATGTGATTTGTTTAGGTTTCCCTCATCTAACTTATACATTTTTTTGTTGTTGTGCACCTGAACTGATTTCATAAATTTTCATAAAGGAAAAAAAAGAACATAAGTGAACTTAAAGGCAAATAGAATTCTAAGTGTGGCGAATGATCTTACAGTTTGTAGATGATTCGCAAGTGTTATAAATATGTATTACATATGACACGGGTCGTACCCCATACGGACCCGAGTCGTACCCCATACGGATACGGGTCGTATCCCATGCGGACACAGCACTATTTGCAGGATAGAGCTAAGAAATGAAGAAATATGTTAAGCAATAAACTAGAAATAGAAAGGGGCAAAAAAAAATGTTGCATTAAAATTAAAATAAGTATTTGTGCACACTAACTAAACAGTACTTACACACTGTCACTGTATTGTCAACTTACTGCCACTATAAAATTTCATAAATCAAAGTGCGTTGCGAAACGTGTTGTTATCCACAGCTTTTTGGGCCATATAACGAAGTTTGGGAAGCACTAAACTCATAAGTCCTAAACGGATCGCCAGTACTCACTGCACCTGTCTGCTAAGCAGCAGACGCCCTACGCAAAAAAAAAAAACGTGTTTAACTCCATAGATAGGTCAATCAATCCTTAAGTGATGGATCACACGGATACGATGGAACGACTCCAATGAGGTGATTGATTGCTGAATCAACGCCGCCGTCATGGAGTCTTTAGTCTATTTATAGTTTTAAAAATAATAATAACACGGGAACGCTAAACTGGGTTAACTATTCTGAGCATTCTAGAATTGATAGATCAGTTTATTAAATTTATTAAACGATGGAATCACTGGAATCGTGTTCGATGGCTAAAAATAAAGAGGACACAAGAGGGAGAAAATGGCACTTCAGCAAGTCACGATTTGGCGGTCAACGACCCCGTAAAATATATATATATATTGGAAGGCTCAAAGCAGACCATCTCAATCAGTGGTCCTCAAGTCGCATGCAACCCTTCAAACAAGCGAATGCCGACCTTAGGGCAGGCTAAAAATAGCCTAATTATTTCCAAAGAAAGCCAGTTGTCTTAGACGCTTTTTACAAATACATTTGCTATTGCAACCAGAAACATATCAAGCTTTTTTCATGAGGACACAAAAACTACAAAACTTGTCTATATAAGATACATTATTTTTAAAATCCTTTATATTAACTTCGCATTTGTTTGTGGCTGGGTGGAAAATTCTTCGGACGGCTAATTGGCCCACTTACCGTCAAGCTATCGAGCTGAAACTTGGCACAGTCGTTGCCGATGACAACACATACTGCCAAATTGCCAGCCCCACCTCCAAACCCCAACCCCCGAAAATGATATTCTTTAAAATATCGCAAGTGCGTTTAGTGCGTAATATTTTCTTTTGTTTTTCTGAAATAGATGGTGAAATAAATCTGCGGTTTAAAAGCAGGTGGGTCATTAGAAGATTAATATAGTTCAGGGGCGTGAAAAAATGTGTGGCTGCGATCCTGGGGGGGGGGGGGGGGGGGGGGGGAGGAGCACTAACTGGGATTCTTATAAAGTGCGTTGATTGTATGCATGTTTTGTGAAATTTTTCAGCCCTAGACGCCATTGTTCGATATTACATTTTATAAAGGATTTATACGGAAAAAAACTTTGTTTTTAGGGGCTGTTTATTATATTATTTTATGATCACTACATTCTCTTTCTGAGTTCTACTGTTCTCATTTAGGCTACGCCTGGTGCCATTTAAAGCTCGTATGTCACACTGACAAAGTTTCATCTTGCCGAGGTGGCATTTTAGTTTTTAGCGGGAAGCAAACCCTCTAACGTCACGTCGCAGCCCCCCCCCCCCACGCCCCACCCCGTATCAAAGATATTTGATCCCGGTTGTTTTGGTTCACTTGTAAAAAAAAAAAAACAAAGTCAGTGTTCGTGCGTTGGGGCAGCCGGTGACGTCATGCAACTTCTCATGAATGAATGTCTTGTGGAGCCCATGCAAATTCCGTTTCAGCTCTGGAAGCGCTGATAACGGCCGAGTCGCGTGATGGGTGAGGGAAGCAACGAGACCCGACGGGCGATGACGTCATTTTTCGGTCGTAACAGACCGGCGGTACAGACGGGGCCCATTCATGCGCCATCTCGCGGAGGTTTTAGTACGTTATGTTCCGTTGGGGATTGTAAACACTCCACAGGGGCTAGGGCACGGTACCGAAAACGTTATTAGGGTCACTATTGTTTCAGTAGATTTACATGAAAACATGTATGGCTCTCCTCATCTAAGGGCATTAGAGAAAGTATGAAGATTCGCAAATGAATAGAGGTTTTTGACATGCGAAAGGCGCGATCAGTAGGTGACACCGAGAGAGAAAGAGCTTTTTTTCTGTATTTGTTGTTTTTTTCTTCTTCTCATATCAGGTAAGCGATTGCAAGACTATATTTCGACTTGGAAGAATGAAACTCCAACTACAGATGTTCCAGAACAGACCAATCCAGTACTGATTAAAACTGAAAATTAAAATATAAAAAGAAATCCAAAGTTGGATACTGTGTACGTCAGCCAACTTTTTGTTATAGGTGAGTCGGTTATAAAGTGACTACAAACAACCAACGCCTTGTACATTTTTTTTTTAAATAGTTTATTTCAACAACAAAAATATTGTAAGGTAAATCCCTTGTGCTGAACCTTTAGAAATATTAAAATCGCAATATTCTGTTCATAAGGTGGCATTTACTTTAGCCTGGCACTGATCACGTCATTGTCTGCCATTGAATACCTCACTATTTCTACCATAAATATAAGCCCAGTAAGGCTGTTCTGCGTCTTGTCAATTTTTTAATAAACTTCTCCAATTATAGTTTCTAAAATTGCCTACATCGGTCAAAGATAACGTGACAGCTGCTAATGTTACATATTTCTGACTACAGAGGCCGACTGGTGTCGTTTTACAAAGTGCAATGTTTCATTGTTCACCCACTGTTGCCAAGATTTCAAGAATAACATATTTTGTGTGTGCAAAAAATGTTGTGACTTTGTCATTTTAGTGTGACGCACTTCCTGGAATTTATTCACATTCTATCAGGGACCAGACTCCAATTTATTCACATTCCATCAGGGACCAGACTCCAATTTATTCACATTCCATCAGGGACAAGACTCCAATTTATTAACATTCCATCAGGGACCAGGACTCCAATTTATTCACATTCCATCAGGGACCAGGACTCCAATTTATTCACATTCCATCAGGGACCACAGTCCAATTTATTCACATTCCATTAGGGACCAGACTCCAATTTATCCACATTCCTTCAGGGACCACAGTCCAATTTATTCACATTCCACTAGGGACCAGACTCCAATTTATTCACATTCCATTAGGGACCAGACTCCAATTTATCCACATTCCATTAGGGACCAGACTCCAATTTATTCACATTCCATTAGGGACCAGACTCCAATTTATCCACATTCCATCAGGGACCAGACTCCAATTTATTTACCCCCCCCCCCTCTTTTTCGATTTCTCAATTTGTTCACCTTGAGCCGACTGTTGATTTGCATATATTTTTTCCTCAAAATACGTTAGCTTATCATAATGTAACAAAGCCCACGTCACTGTCACGTCAGCTAACTCAACTGGTCACCGCGGAGCCGTTGATCCCAGGACCATTAATGCGATATTTTTTTCCCCACACATGAAAATAACACCAGTTCAAGGCTGTTCAGCATGCACTTTGTTCTGGTGCCGGGCTCCAATTGTCTAAAAAAAAAAACAACACCACCGACCATGAGGGAGATATGTGACATTTGATACCACATCCTTGAAACTTCGTGCCCCGTGAAATTGGTTACAACGTTCAAGTTTATTAAATACACTTGTTGTCGATAAGTTTTGATTTGGGATCATCGAGAAAATGAGAAAAACAATCAATTTAAAATCAACAAACCCCAGCCCACGTATTTGCCGGCCATGGAAAAGCCGAAAGTTTGTCAGCCGAGCCGCCAACAGCAAGGTTAGCGACATTACAGTGTATTTACAGAATGAACAAACAAGTCTTTTTCAACACACAAATCCCCATTGAGAATGAACAGGCATCAGGGAATCTCCTCGCATTATTCCATAACTGTAATTTCTACCACCCGCCCACACCGTCCCACAATTTCTTCCACCTACCCGACAGACTCCCACATTCTGGCAATTATCCTCGCCACGACTCCTTGCTGTTTCACGAAAACTCACAGGCGCTACGGAAAATTCCCATCCCAATGCAATCAGGACTACGCTGAATGGCTATCACAAGGCCAAATCTGATATAACAAGTTTGGAAAGATGTTGGAACGGGGAAAAAAAAAAAAAAAAAAAAAAAAAAAAAAAAAAAAAAAAAACATTGATGGCTAACTTATGTCCTTACTACTTGTTTTTGTGTTGATGTTTTTTTTTTTTTTTTGGTGGCTACTTTTATATGCTTGTCGAGTTTTCACTTAACATTCCCCGGCAACTCATCACAAAGGTCCTGACAACCACAAATACTAATCAACCGTCACTGATACCACGTTACCAATGAAATTACTCTATTAACATAACGATGGTGCGAAACACAAAATTAGGGGCTGTACCGATTTGGTAATCGGCCAACTACAGATATTTTTTTTTTTTAATCTGGAAGTCTGATACCTCTACAAATAATTTGACAGAGTTTTTATGATAAGATAATTTTCTTTACGATCCAAATATATGAAAACGTTTTTTTTAAAATACTTTGTACACATTCATAAATATTTTATAACACCAAGTATCTCAAGATGTACATATAATAACCTTCAAATACTCGATTGTTTTTGTTGTTTTTATTCAAATGGAGATGGAGTGTCCGAAAAAACCAAAGTCACATTTTCAAAACAAGGTGAGGCGGACACGGTACGTCAAGGAAGCCCTTATAAATCCTCGGTGTTACTTTCAAAATGACATTATCCTCATTGGAGGCCAAGAACGCCTACTTCCGTTACCAATATAAACCCGACCTTGATTTCAAATACAATTTTAAACTATTTTTATACAGGAAAAAGTTTTATATTTTTTTCCCACTGTCTGGGCACCCTGATCAGAGTTTGGTAAAGCATCTCTAAAAGAGTCATAATCCAATATACCGGACTACAAATTAGGTTGGGATCTTATCTTCCGATCTTGTTGTTTCTTCAACTTCAAAGGAAGGAGAGCAGTACATAAATAATTATTTTATTTTCCTAGCTCGCTCATCCAGACAAGCTAAAACACCAATACTAAAATTTTATAACAAAATAATAATAATACTTTATAAGCAAACTCGATTTTATGAAATATCTCTATATACCAGTTATACAGGAAATTCTGGAACCAGTTGTCCAAAACTCACCAACTCCCCACCCCTCCACATAAATCTTCATCGACACGTCAATGAATCCAAGAGTAATACCATCAGTTCCGTGCGCTAATGCTTTTATCCCGGTGGTACCGTAGTAGAAACTAGGATATTCAACTATTTCAGGAGACTGACATTGACCTATAGCAGGTGTTACCGTAGTAGAAACTAGGATATTCAACTATTTCAGGAGACTGACATTGACCTATAGCAGGTGTTACCGTAGTAGAAACTAGGATATTCAACTATTTCAGGAGACTGAAATTGACCTATAGCAGGTGTTACCGTAGTAGAAACTAGGATATTCAACTATTTCAGGAGACTGACATTGACCTATAGCAGGTGTTACCGTAGTAGAAACTAGGATATTCAACTATTTCAGGAGACTGACATTGACCTATAGCAGGTGTTACCGTAATAGAAACTAGGATATTCAACTATTTCAGGAGACTGAAATTGACCTATAGCAGGTGGTACCAACTAAATACAGAATCAACTGATTTATTTTAAACCTGTCTGTGATGGATAAACTCGGTAACGAAACTGACAGGGTTGGGGTTATCATGTACCAACAATGGCCATGTAATTTTTTCTTATTTTCCTATTTTTCCACAATGACATTAAGTAATACATGGACATGTTAACCATTGATAATTCTGTTTAGAGCACTTTGAACGTAATCGCCTCTCTAAGAGGGAAATGTATATGTTAGCTATATTTACAATACTGATCGTAACTGGATGCTGGTTGGCCGGGCGGTCTAAATTGAACCAATCCAAAAGCTGGTCTGGAGATCAATCCCCCACCAAAGCCTAGGTGCAAAAGCATCCTCAGCAAGGGGAGATTCTGTTTGAATTCAGAGTTTGCGGAGAAACAGGGGGGATAATAATTCCAGCAACTCCTTCGATGCCAATGGTGCCCAGCTGTCTTATCCACATATGTTTTCTTGGGTTTTATGCAGGTGCGTGGAGAGAGGCGAGTAGCTGTCCGGGGAACTATCTTATCCTCCAATATAGAAATCCCAGGCGTTGTGATTTCGTCCTATGTCACATTGTGACGGACGGATGGTGGAAAGTGTTCAATTTTTTAAACCTGCTAGGGTTGTTTGGCTCATCCTGTGGTCCACAAATAAATTACGGTTGCTAAGAGTGAAGGTTTTGAGTTATCGTAAGCATCCTTCATTAGTTCGTAAACCTTATTAGTCATGAGTTGTAAATTCATAAAAACAGTCATGGGCTTTTCTTTATTAATATGAAATTCCTCAAGCTACCAAGAAAAGAGGAAGACCAAGAGCCACGTGGAAGATGGGATTAGAGGCAGAGATGATGAGAATGAAGAAACATGTCCTAATCAAACATGTTAATGTGACAGCGATTTAGTTCACATTTGACTCATCGACTCTTTATGGAATTGTTGCACGAATTTATCAGCTGGGTAGGAAAACAAAATGGCATCCGTTTACTGTCAGATGACAATGATCGTGAAAATAAATTATTACATTTCTACTCTAAAATTAGCCCGGGTTAGAAACTCAACTATTCAACTGGTGTGAGAACGTTTCCCCCACACACACCATCACGGGCCGGGGGGATTGACATAGTGAGATGAACAGCTAATAACATAACAGCCACGGGCAGTCCAAGTACTCTTACTGAGATGGGAAACAACCCTGGGGACGAACGGGGTGGCTGGCGGGACATAATCCCACTGAGCTACTGACTCACCCTTTCAATTATTCTAGACTTTCAAAAGGTGGACCGTGGTACTTTTCAGATACGGATTCAGTCAGCTTGCAATGTACCTAATAATAATAATATATAGCACGATCCACTATCTCAATTAGGGACTAGGGACTCCACCCACCCCCGTAAGGGCTTAAGGCTATTAATCCCTTTTTTTTCAAAAAAACGATTTCCCTATTAACGTTCGATGCGATCTATTTGTTCTAAAGCATGCCATCAAGTGAAGCGATTTCTAGAATTTCTTTACTAGATTGCTATGATTTATTCCCTATAAATAGGCCGGTAGCTTTCCTATCCCAGAAAGAGAGATTTTTTGCTATATTTCCTAACATATACAAGACGTTTTATAATTGCAATATTGTACTCTATATATATGTGTGTGAGTAAATTAATATTTGTATTTTTCAAGGAATGTACCTTTTCCATTGCTGTATAGTAAGTTTATACAGTTATTTTTCCTTCCTCTTTTCTGTATTTGAATCTGTATTTTTTTAGAAATTTTAAAATATAATTCAATCAAATATAGTTTACAGCGCTAGCGTTTGTATCGTTTTCTTCGCAACTGTTTTTCTCATTTATTTGTTACGTATTGTTCACTCTACAAGCAAAATCTTCTAACATTAAATTTTCAAAACCATAAAGGTACGCAACATTACAATAATAATTAGCTTATTGGTATGTTATATAAGCGTGCAAGGATAAACTTCAATGCAGTTGAGATACCTGCAAATGTGACTAAAATCCACGATGATTTGCATACATTGTTTTTGTTTCTTTTTATAGTAGAACATATTAGGGGGATCAGACCATTGAATTTAACATATTAGGGGGATCAGACAATTGAATTTAACATATTAGGGGGATCAGACCATTGAATTTAACATATTAGGGGGATCAGACCATTGAATTTAACATATTAGGGGGATCAGACAATTGAATTTAACATATTAGGGGGATCAGACCATTGAATTTAACATATTAGGGGGATCAGACCATTGAATTTTTAATATATTGTTACTATACATTGTGGACCACCCTAGTCGCCATGCATCTCGACCTTTATTCCTATTGATGATTTCTAGGCAAAGTGTAGACCGCGCATGCGTGCATCAACTAAATGCGCAATGATATATAGTGATGCACAGTAGAGTGTTAGCCAAACAGCTGAGTGCACTTGGCCGAGAGCATTGTGTACTTTGAAACACCAACATTCTGTGTTTTTTCATTACCCAATTTTTTTTTTTTTTTTTATGAATGCGTCTGAGAGTCTCGGATTTCTAAACCGCAGGGGGGTGCCACGAGGACTAGACATGATCGGCGGGGAGACAAGAAGATTGACAAAGCAATGACCCTTAAGAATCTCGGAGTCCACGCAACAAGTGCGCACGGGTGTATGTCCTCGTGAATTGATTCAAAGTGTGCATACAGATTGTCATGCGTACTTCAGCCACGTACTCTGCCGATTCTGGCTCAAGAGAAAAACCAGTGATGTCAGGTTTTGAGAGTTTTGAGAAAAAATGGATAATAAAGTTTGAAAATTCCTCATAAAAGTATCAAAATGACAAAATTTCTAAATATTTATTTCTTTGACTACGCTGGTTTTTCAGTTGGACCAATGTGCCATATTATTCTATTGAATGGAAAGTAGCCACACGGGAGATAACTTGCAAATTTCGAATAACTGACATCACTGGTTTTTCCCTTGAACCCTTCGACCACGTACCACGTATGTTCGTTTGTTGCAATGAGAAAGTGTTGCAATTACTGGGAGGCGGGATTTTTTTAAATTACATAAATAATTAAAAAGATAGCTCGGGACAAACTGAGTTTGACTTCCTAAATCAGGGTTTCCCCATGCTGGTGGGATTTCAAGGGTTGCAAGGAAAATCGATCACAAGAATAGAGGCGCCAATGCCTTTTAACACGCGAATTACTACCGTAAAACAAAGTATCATTTCCATAGTGTATATGTGGCTTGTCTAACAATAGCTATTTTGGCTTAACCGGGTGCAGTTTTTTACACCACCGGGTCCGGGTATTTTGAGAAAATACCCGCTGGGTCCAAGTGTTACATACAAAGTTATGAAATAGCGCTAAAGTGGCTAGCCGTGAGCTTTTAGACTGCTCGCTATTTTTTTTTCTTATTCAACAAGTACAGGGGAATATGCCGTTCAGGTCAGGGTTTTCCCAAACTTTGAAGTTTTTGCGGACCGGTGCACAAGTACAAATTTCGAAATTGCACCAGGCGCCGGTGACAGATTTATTAATTTTTTTTAGTTTCTTTTTTATTTGACCATGAATATTCAAGTTGTCAGTGGACCACCGCTGGGGGAACAACGCTGGTCTAGAACTTGCTTGTTCAAAAGTACTTACAAATCTAGGCAGCTCGAATCCTGCAGACAATGAAAGACGGCGACTGGACTTCCTGGTAAGTGACGGCACCCTGAAACGAGACGGAAAAAAATGACAAAAGTCGTGAATGGCGCTAATCATCATCACAACTGCAATTCTTCATCGAAAACGGCTTTCTCCACAGCCGCCGGGAATTATTTTTGTTCACCAATCGACATAAACTAGACATTTGAATGGTGCCCTTGAATTACCCGGCTTTAGTCTGAATGGCACAAGCTATGACGAGACCGGTCACCAAATACGGCAGTCCGGACAATAGGGAAAGATTTACCATGCCCCTCTCCATACCCCCCCCCCCCACACCAAATGCACAGATTTGTTCAAGATATTTGCTGAGGCAAATACAAATACACAATTAGTCACAATTCTTACGCAGGTTGGACGGTGAAAGAATCCCTGCTTTAATCGTTACTCCATTCGATGGATAAAATTAATAGAGTATTTCAATATTGTTTTAAGTCAAACGCTGAAAATAAATGTATCTGGACTTTGACCTAATCTGAAATCTGGGATCTGTTAAGTTTGTTATCTTGGAGGAGAGGTGTGGTGGAAAAAAAAGGGGGGGGGGTGTCAATTACATTTTGTGGGACTCACCGACTCAAGTGCAAGGAGCGATAGAATTTATATTTCCCATCTTTAGTTTATTTCAGTAGGCAAAAAGAACATCCTCTTCTTAAAGCGTGGGATAGGGTATCGACGACACACGCTGGCAGTAAGAGTGGGGAGTGCAGCTTAACAGCGTAAGACGAATGGACCCGAAAAGAAAAAAAACTGGGAGATAATGGTGTTATCCTGGTACCTAGGAAACCCAAGAATGGTCAACATGAACTGCTATATATAGATGCCTTGGTGCACGCTGACAAATAAGTGCTGTTTGCATCTGTCCGGCACCGCTACAAGCTATGACCGTCTTTCGCTGTTATGTTTGTAAAAGGGATTGCATTCGTTTTACGTTTATTAAGCTTTTTTTTGTTGGTCGTTAAAAGTTGAAATTGGTACAATAAATAGAATGATATTAGCTCCAGTCACCACGAAGTGGGCGCAAGCCAGGGCCGTCTTAACAACACTGGAGGCCCTCGTCACAGCAATACACTGGGGCCCCCTAGCAACACAACACACCTGGGCCGTGAGAAGCAGGGCGAAAGGGGGCACTCGCCCCATGCTAAACACAGTGGGGGAGGGGGGCAAACAGTTCCTGCTACCCACCAACTCACAAAGATGAATAAAAGTGTAAAGTAAAAATAAACATTCAAGAATAATTAAGTGGTTTTTTTTTAATTAACTTCGATGAATTCAAAAACTTGTTGACTAGAATTATTCCCCTTTAAAAATTTTTAAATTGTCCAACTTTGATTCGCATTACTAATATTAATTTTGGAATGTGCCGATACATATATATTGGATTTAAATTGGGAATTTTAAATCCAATTAAATTGTCAAAATCTTTCAATATTCATTAAAAATATGTAAAGCATGGTGCCTCTATAAAAGTGAGTCTCCTAGAAACGTGGGGCCCCCCTACAAGCGTTTGGCCCTGGCCCAGTGCCTACTGGGCCCATGCGCAAGTACAAGGGGCTCTCCAAAATTTGAGCAACTCATCCGAATTTCGTTTTCTACCCACCATACTTTATAGCAGGCCTGCACAACTCAAAATGTAAGGCGGGCCGTAATACTTTATGAAAAACTTGTTCGGGCCGAAAGAAAATAGGACGGGGGGGGGGGGGGGGGGCGCTATTAAGAAAATAATAATAATAAATAATTTCGTTACTTCGAGGGTCTCAAAGTGGGTGCTGGCGGGCCGTATGTTGTGCAGGTCTGCTGTATCCCATTGAAAAAAAACATTATATGGAGCTTATACAAAAATTAAAAAAAGGGAAATGAAAAAATAAACAACGTCTTGTGATAAATTACATATATTTGCTTTTTTTTTATTTAACCTAACAGTCACCTACCACTTCAACAGGACGCCAAAGGTTAAATGTGTGTGTGTTTGTTTTGGGGGGGGGGGTTAAGGTGTTTGATTTTGTTTTAAACTGACCTATGGTCGACGTCACAATAGCATTTATTTATAATTTAATTGCAGTCGGAAGAATTCTAAATGTTTGACTATTTTCGTCTCTAGCCACATAGTTTTCGACCCACCGAACCTATTTTAAGTGTAGTCAAGGGATGCAACCCAAATTTTGTAAGACATTAAATAGAAAAGTCGAGGCGCTTCCCTTTACAAATGAAAGTAAAGCAAGGTTAGACCAGTGCAAAACGTTAGGGGTCGTTCGCAAATTACGTCACACTGTGGGGGTGGGGGGGGGAGAGAATTTGTGACACTTTGATACAGGGGGGGGGGTCAAAATTTTGTGACGTCACGATTATTATTTTTTAAATAAAATCTAAAATTGTCTAATTTTGAAAAATCTTTATTCAACTAATATTAAAAACATCTATTTTAGGTCAAAATTGCCTCAGGTTTTATAGGTAGGCCTACCATGAAACTCAGAGTTGTACACCTTTTGAGCATATCGAAAAATGACGCAAAAACTGTTGTGGCCATTTTACATTCGGGGCTTGTGGATAACTTCGTTGTTTCGTGTCACAGTTTTCTAATAATACTAAATTTTATTCCATTATGGGGAAAATGTTAAAGAATAAAATCTTAGTTTAATTATGAAAATTGTATGTATGTTTTGATTGTTTTAGGTGTGACGTGACACTAAGGGGGGGGGGGGGGAGGGGTAAAGAATTTGTTACACTTTGTGACAGGGGGGTGGGGTCTAAAAAGGTCATTTTTTGCGTGACGTAATTTGCGAACGACCCCTTAAGTAGCATGCACAAGTGTGCGAGTTACAGATGGGTGCGACCAGCATCGACCCATAAAGCTACATTGTTTAAACGCTAATTTTAGATTTACGTCGTGGGCACTGGGAGGGGGGACGACAGATTTTCAGAATGTAATAATGTCGGCCGTTGGGGTGTCAACATAACCCTATAAGAGATATGTGTAAGTATTGTGACGAAATCATATGGGCAATCACAGGCACATGCGTTAAGGGTGCAAGATTAACATGCGACGTGTCTAAACATGATACTATGATACGCCACGTTAAAAGACACCACGTTAGCGACAGGCTGAGGGTGTTCAACTGAATAGAGTTCTTTTCCAGTGTTCATTTTACAAGTCTCTTTTAGGGCAACATATCGCGATGTATACATGCATAAGTCAAAAGTTATTTTCCAAAACTATAACATTATTTACTGGCCGTCTGTTTACTTTACACATGAAAAATCCAAGGTTGACGTTAAACCCAGGCGCCGATGTTATGAAGTAGACAGCCGATTCTTACCAATCGAAAACCATTTGGATACGTTGGGCACTATACTATGCCTAATATTTATACTTTAAAAATGCCCACTTAAAACTGTAACAAGGGCTACACTAGTACTAATTAATTAAGGATGGACACAATGAGCCGGACAAGCATAGATTTGTAAGAAAGGATTAAGGGTAAATTCGAATAGATCGTACCGCGTTTTTTTACCATGGCCGCCAACTTGATTGCCGTGACCAGTAAAATTAAGAATAAAACGTTAAAAAATAATGAAAAATTCTCCTAACTAAATGTATCCCTGAACCTAACCTGAACCCTAAATCTATCCCTAAACCTAACCTGAACCCTAAATTTATCCCTAAACCTAACCTAATGAAATGAGGTACGATCTATCTTAATTAGCCGGATTAAGTGACTATCGCAATAAACACCATTATTTTTTTTTTACTTTTTTTTTTTGTGTGGTAAAAACACACCGTTCCACACAGCATTTAACCAACAATAAACACTTACTTAGTATAGCGCGTTTTCTCGTGACTAGATGCTGCTATCTGTTCACAATCCATTTCACCGGCTGTTGTCCGGTGTATACTATTGAGTTCAGCTTCGGTTTGACCACGACCACGGCGTGTAGGTGTAACAACCACCGTTTCCGTGGCGACACTGTGCTGTTTCTCCTTTCCAAACACTGTTATCTTGTCTAAGTCTGCGTAGTGGGCATCGCCAATGACGGGCTTCCCTTCCGCCCCATCGACGTCAATAACGAAACAGGAACTTGTAGCCTCGACTGGGTCCTTGCCGGTGTAGTTACAATCAGAGGAGTTCATAGACGGGCGATGGGTGGCACGCACCTGACATTCAGTGTAATCTCTGGGGCTCCCCCACGGTGTTTGGTGGGCACCCCCCGGACCGTCCCACGTTAGCTGAGAGTGTCCGTCTCCCGGTTCCTCCTCAGAAGTGTGGCGTGTGTACCGAACACCGACAACATCATTCGAAGGACCATCCGCCTGGTCTTCTTTACAGCAACACAATAGGGAATTTACAGATTTCTCTCTTAAGGTTTCGGTGATATCCGCCCTCGCCGGTGTCTCGGGTGCCGAAAGCTCGTCTGGCATATTCTTGTAGTGTCTCTTGGTGATACGCCCCTTCAGATAGCTCTTCATCTGCAACAAATTTTCAATGGATTTCAGTTTTCTCAGCTTTGTATTATGTTTGTTCGACTCGGGCCCAATATCATCTGCCGAAGCCATACTGTTGAGGTCATCCCGCGTTTCTATCACCGATCCTGGACTCCTGGTTCTTCCTTGTTTGAATAAAGTGGACATCTTCTGCTTTAGGCTTTTCCCGCTCATGTTGTGGAGAAGTCAAGCGTTTGCGGGTAGATTAAAATATGACAAGCTGGCCTTCGAGACAATACAACTATTCCACTTATGACCACTGGAGCACTACCGTTCGATGTGCGTTGGGGCTATCCGCAAAGAAGTCATTGACTCACGTGTTCTACATACAATGAAATGTGCAACGATCTGCACTTCATCCCGGCGTAACTTAAAAAGGAAATCTCAGCAGAGGTACACGGTCATCTGACCAATTCCTTATACACAACAAGCAGGCCTACTGCGACTGGGGCTCTCTGTCAAACCTAACACGCCAAGTGCATCCGAACAGTAGTCGAAATTCCGAGTGGGCATGCTGAACACACTCCCCCCGGGTGTTTATACTAACACCTGTGGCCTCAGTGACCACTGCGCACCATTTGAATGAAACACGCCATTGTGTGCAATCGTAATGCTTCGATGGCTGTAAGAACGGGGCAGGTTGGGAAGGGGGGGGGGGGTGTAATCAATGGCCCACACACAAAACAACCAGAAACCCTATAATGTGTGTGTCCATCAAGACCTGTGGCAAGGTCAATCGTTATACCCCACCCCCAAGGTTAGCCTATCAGTTTCTATTCCAACAGGGCAACTTGATGCAGTGAAAGTGACGTGAACAAAAGCTGTGCATTGAAAAGAGACTCAGAATAGAGATTTCCAATTTTTCAAAGGATTTTTATCGACTGACAATTATCCCCCAAGCCCAAAGAGCACCAATAGTAATAGCAACTATTTCAAACTGGTGAATGCTTGCTGAAATGCAACCTTCCAAACCCCATCAGCTGATAATTGAGGTTAGTGTTTTCATATTTCGCGTTATTCATTGAGATGGTCGTGTTAACTTACTAGGGTCTTACACCTTGACCAATAACAAAATTAATAACACTACCATGATACATTACAGCAGTTTTGCAGCATTGTAAGGGATACTATTTTTATTCTTTTGGTAATGCTGCGTTTAATTAGGCCTACCACTACCGGTAGCCTATATGCTAAATTATTTTTGAAGAAGAAATCTACACTAAAAGCTAGTTAAAAGTTGTTGATTACAGAAGCCTGGTCAAATATTTTCATTGAAATGATACTTAGCTTAGCTAACATTAGCATAGGTTAGGATATGATCATCACTGTATTGAAATGAGCGAGGACATTTAAAGGACACGCTACAATCATCTATTTGGCTCATAAAAAGTAATTTTGAGTTCAATTACTACTAGATGGTGCTCGGAATGACATGGGTTTATCATTTTTAGGCCTGTATTCTGGCTTGATCACACTATGGGTGCTTGAAACAGACGGCCATGAAACCTGACCACTGTTAGTTAATCCTTGGGAGCAACATGCGAAGTAAAATCTTTCTCCATTGCACTGTGCCTAGGAATTTCCCACAAACACTAATCCCTTAGATCCCAGAATTCCTTAAATTTATGTAGAAACTAAAAATATTTTCAGAAACATATAAGGCAGACCTAGGCTTAGCTGGATAGATGCTGTGGAAAAAAGATGTACAGACACTGGAAACCCAAGCAGGAAAAAGGAAAGCATCAGTTAGATCTGAGTGGAAAGAAGTGGTGATGCTGGCCAAAGCCCTACATGGGCTGTAGCACCACAGGGATGGATGAAAGGAAGAGGTGAGGCAGGCCAAAACCCTAAATGGGCTGTAGGGCTTACTTTATACAACTTTAAAACATAATCATTATATATTAATAAATACAAGAAATTCATCATCAAACACCATTGAAAATAAACAAAAATATAACCCGAATTTTAAATGCACTCTGCTTTCTCAAAACAAATTTACATTTTCAGCTGCTGTGAGTATAGCTACAGGCCCATGCTACATTTACAGCAGATGTTAACCCAACTTTCAGAATCCTATGTTTAGTGCCGTAAATAAATGTAAACACCTTATTTAATCCCCACAAAAGTTCTGATAACCAAATCAATTAAGTATTAAATTATGACCAAAATAAGTTGTATCAGCTCAACTAGCTCCATGTTCATGTGTATTTCAGGTAAGTTCTACTCACTTTTACATGTTTTAATAGCCAACAAGCCTGCTTCAAGTGTTCGAGTTTGTAATTACTCATTGTAAAATAATAGCCACTACGGTGGCTTGAATGGGGGTGTTGAACAGGGATGTGGTCTTTATATATTGAGCCTCTGAGGGCCTTAATTTATTACAAACTGCAGAGTCTGTAAGTCAAAACCTAATTTGGTCATATCTGAACTGAGAACTTGTTTGATTTGATGTAAACAATTGAGCTTTCCACCATTTTATTTTCATCATGCAAAAAAAAAAATTTACATTTTAAAACAAAATTGAAATAGTGCCATTGCCTAGCCCTTTAATTTTTAGGCTTCCAAATAGCCTTCATAGACTGATAGTAGGGATAGATACTGGAAAAAGATAGTTAAGATAGGTCTCAATGTGTGACCTGGACAACTATGGCCAGGGGTGTGCAGAGGCTGAGGCAAAGTAAATCAATCAGGGCCCCGCCCGCATGGGGGGCCCTAAGGGCAGAATTTGCTTTGTGCAATTTTTCCATCCTGTCTTGCATTGTCTTTTCCAGGAAATATTATTCTTATGTTTCTGAGACTTTTATTTGTTTGGCGAGTCATCATTTCAGGTTTTTTCAGGGAGGGGGGCAAAACCAAAACTTGTCCGGTTTGTTGAGTTGTTTATTACTGGAGGCGCCACAATACATAGGAATTTAAATAAAACCTGCAATATAATTATTATTATAATTCATGTACCGTACATAACATTGGCGTACATACTACTTAATACTTATAAATATAGTCTTAGTCAGTCAGTATAGGCATATATAATTACATAGCCTATGTCATAGGCATACGTGCCCAGGTCAACCTAGCCCCACCCCGCCCCTGGCTTAGACTGTTTTATATTTAGATGAATGAACTTACTTAAAGAGGTCTTTGTCGTCCATATTTTACAGTCGTAAAGGCGACCACGGGTTGATTACATTTCTTAGAAACATTTCACGTCTGTTATGGTTAATCTCTTAATTATTGATTTATTCATAATGTATAGGCTATGTTGAATATGGCGGCTGGTAGTTGATAACCAATCAAAACATGATATTCTTTTAACAGAGTTATTCTTCTTGCGGCATACGATGTTGATTTAAATATTACCCCCTGATAAAAATTACATGCAACAATTTATTGCATTACTCAAATTCAAGTCGCTTATTAATGTTTTAAAAAGTCTGGTAGGCGAAATTCAAACTTAAATGAGAACTGCAATGCATGGTTAAGTTCAGATATCATTTCGCTATTTTCATAATAACTATTATTTTTGACTGCCACTCGAGGATCTGTCTCACTAGCCACACCAAGAGCTGCAATCAGAGAAGATAAATCTATCCTCTCTTGTAGACGGAAAGATGCCATACATTATTTTTGACATATACCTTATCACTAGAAAAGAATCATAAATCAAAATATGAATCAACGTCGTCAACGAGCGTGGCAATGTTGTTGACTGGTGATGCACATTACTGGACTTTCTCGGTTCTTTTGTATGATGAATTTGTCTTTTGTGAAATTTGTGTTTGATTTGATCCAGCCCCAGTTTGTAGCCAAAGCAATTTGCTCATGTGTTTTGAGATACCTGGAATGCCACCCCCCACACAAACATTTTTTTTTTACTAAAAGCTGTGAAACTTTGTGTTGATTTTGGAGTTTGTGTCAACTATGAGATGGTACCCAGTCTGGTCACGACGCCCTAGGGCAGACTTGTCAAAAGTTTTAAACGGGGGGGGGGGGGGGGCGGTTCACCGTCCCTACACACTGCGGGGGGGGGCTATAGTTTTAAAAATATGAGCGAATTCATATGCTCATTTTGCATATTTAATATTTACAGTGGGGGGATTGGAATAAAACAAAATATAATATTTAAAATGAAGAACAATGTAATCAACGTAAATCTATTAGTACCGGTATTTCAATTGGAAGTATGGTCCTGCTTTCAGCTAATGAAATGATTCAGGCTGTACCTATTGGTACCCGGGTACCAGAATTGAGAGGTTGGGATTAAAAAACGATTAAAATTATTATTGTTTGGTTTGTAAGACCAAATGATGTATCAAATGAAAGATAATTGAATGTACTATACGTTTGTATTCTTAATTCTTCAGTTTTACTAAAATAAACTACTACAAATGACATCCGAATAGCATTGAGTCTAATGGTACCCGGGTGCGAATGGCGGCGCTGTGTGTCTGTGTCCATTTTGACTAATGCTATTTAACCGTACTAATTATATTTAACCGTGTGGTGATAAAAGAGCTGATTGTTTTAAATATCAAATCAATAAATCCAAGTCTTGAGGACTATATACTTTATTTGATTCTATCAGTGTGGTATAAACAGAAATGGTAGAAGAAAATTTATCTTAAGAGAAATCGTAAGAAACAGGTGTAAGAAAAAGGATCAGAAGAAAATACTTAAGAAACGTGTAAGAAAAGCCTAAAAAAATGGACAATATAACGCGTCCAAATGAGCCGGTGAATAATGGCACACTTTATATTATTATTTTTTTATTGTAAAAACACATTGGCGTGCTCATAATAAATAGGGTCGCGCGAACAGCCCAGAGAGCATTTGCGTTACACATTAATGAGGCCTATCTATTTCTTGACTTCTGGTAGATTTCCTGAGGTAAAGCAACAATCTCTAGATTCTCCAACCCGAATTAAAATCAAAATCCCGAGCCAAAACCCTGAAGACTTGCATGTGTCTATTCACGTTTTGTCTCGGCTATCTAAGATACACTTTTATATTTATATAAGTAAAATGGTCTTTGAAATATTTTAAATAGAAGGTGTTGAAACCCCCATGAATGTGAAAACTCTCTTGATTACTTAATATTGCAATATCATCTAAAGATGTAGACTTGCAAATATACTAAGGTATGGTATAGGGAATAAAAATCCCCTCTCTGACAAGATACTAAGTCATATCATAATACCCTAGGGTTCCCTAGAAATAAATTATTGAGCTATTACTAAAAGCACAATTTTGGTTCCTATGTTTAAGTATTCTAAGCAGTTGGGGAGAAGCCTTTCATGCCACGTATTGTGATAACATAACCCGTATAGGGCAAATTCCATGATAGTGTTGGGTGGTGAACGCTGTGTTTTCATAAAAGCGCGGCCTACAATGCCACATATAGAAGAGCACTCCAATCTTCATTCCAAGACGACTAAAAACACAATTAAAAAGTATATTATATTTAACCATAATGCTTTAAAATACGGTTTGGGTTGGTCTGTGATAGAGAACCTGTAATCATAAAAATGGCATAAATAAGCCCATTTAAATATTCACGCTTTTTAGTTTTAGTCCTATGAATGTAACAACTCTAAAGTTCTCGAGGTCATTTATCATTTTGTAAAAGCGTGGTTTTAAAAATGTTTTTTTTTAAATATTGTTTTATTCTGGTGGTTCATCATATTTATTCTCAGTGAGCTGCCAAGACCATGTTCTTAATGATTAATGTGCTAATTCCAACAGTCGTCAATTAAAAATATAGTGAACGGTAGTTAAGTGATTAAAAAACAGTACTTTCGAACAATGCTTATTCATTTCTAGTCAGTTGTATCAAAATTTACAATACTCTAAAAATTCTACGTCATCTAAAAAAAATTCACTGATCATCTATGGCAATGAAAAATAGAAAACACTGCCTTAATTGTAAAAAAAATAAATAAAAAAATGATAATAATAATAATATGTGTGATTGAAACAAAGTAACACCGCAGGCGCGGATTCATATTAATTGCGATACCGTGATACGCTTTCAAGCTATTTGAATGGTATGTAATTATGATTCATTTTTAAATATTATAATAAAATTTGAAATACACAATTTAACAAAGATTCAATGAATGAACTTGCATGTGCCCTTTTTTTCAAAGTTTATTACATTGCTGAGAAGTTTTAAACGTTTTAAAAGTAGATACTGGTAAATCACGATGTGGACTCGAAGAATCATGAGTTATGCCAACAAGTTCCGTGTGGTACCTTTAAATATAGTCCAATGGTCAAGTTGAGTCCATCTAAATCTAACGAAGGAGAGCAAGTTAACTCGACGACAGGTAGAAATCGTGCAGATGCAATTTAAGTTATAACATTCAGCGCACTATTTGGCATAATAGTTAGATTATTGGCCCATATGCGTTAATGACTTAATTTGTCTTAGGCTTACCATTGCCATTATATTATTATTATATTTATTACTATTTTACGTTTACTTTAAAAGTTATGCCAGTTAGGCTAAACTAAACTTAGACTTAGTACGCTAAGTAGATTATTTAAAAAAAGGCGACGTACGCCTATTTATTATTAGTTTTTCTTTTCCATATTATAGTTCAAATGCCAGAATCTAAAGGTTGCGATAATTTTTCCACATCAAGGTCTATAATAATATCAACAATGGTTGCACACCTTTCTGCTTTGCTTTTCCCCATCATCATTATATATAGTGCAGTTCCAGGATCAAGTAAGTAAAGTCATTTTTAGTTTAAAATTTGGCATCAGTCACCAGTGTAATATGTTATTATAATATATAGTTTTTTATCTGCCACTAATTTGGTGAAATATTCTAAGGATATGGGCCAATCCATAAAAGACATCATGCACATTTTGCCAATTTCCCTCCCCCTTCCATCATCACAAAAAGTTAGAGCCCTCCCCCCTATATATAACATCACAAACTTCGGCATACCCCCTATAAAAATCCATCTGTCCACTACGGTCATTTATACAAACCCTTTAAAAAATCACCTCCAAAGGATATTGAATTAGTGCACCTATGACGGAAACATTTACCTAGAACAGTGGCTCTTAAACAGTGGTGAAAGCACCCCATGTGGTGCAGAAGGCCCAGAAATTGCTAGTTTTTCCTGCCTTTAAAAGTAAAATCAGTTTCAATCATTTTGATTAGCACGGTAAATGTTTTTTTCTGGTGAATTCTTTTTGCGCATTACATGTATTTGTAATTTTTTTTTTCTTGTTTCTAGAAAACTAATTAGAAAAATAAAAAGACAATGATTTAATTATTTAATCATGTTAATTTTCAAAATTTTATTACAATATAATTTATGGAGGGGGGGGGGCTCCCCACCTCCTGTATAAATTATAATATATTGCAATAAAATGCGGGAAATGTTTAGAAATTGAGAGGGGATTGAATACTGCAAAAAGATTAAGCATTCCTGCCCTAGATAATGTATAAAAATCCCCCCCTCCCCGGTCAACCATTTTTCATTACATCTCACTTCACATGGTAGTCCTAATTCTATTATTCCTGTCTCCACATTTTGACATAAATTCTTAGGACTGTCAAAGTCACTATAGCCCGATTCTCCTCCTCAGTGGCATCCTTTAACTGGATCAGATGCCATTTCTCACACCTCATAAAGCTGTACTGATTTTCTCAGTCATCTTAGTTTAAAAAATAAAATAATTATAATTTTAAAAAAAATAATTTTAATGTTAAAAATATCTGTAATTTAGTGTTATGAAGTGCAATTTTTTTCAAGGATGTTCTGCTTTTAATGTAACGTCACATTGCTTAAAACTCACTCGTTCCCACACACACACACACACCTTTTCATCCAGAAGACTGACGTCATTTATAAATGGCTCTTAATTTCATGTTGTTTTTTTTTTTTTTCAAAGTTCTTTATTAAATTTTATTTTATAGGTCTCTTTTCATGGCATCCGACTCTGATGGCTTTAGGGGTAAGATTACAGGCCCTATATACTGATATTGATTATGCGATTTGAAAATAATTTTATTTATCAACTAAAGTAATTAAATTAAAATGTAACCATAGATATGATTTAAGATAGTTTTATAATAGCAACACTTTGATTGTACTAGTCATGAGCTTTTTCCCAGTTCAGTTCTTAAAGCTAAAGCCATGTTTATGCTGTGTTTGTTAGATTCAGGGTTACTTACTCAGTTACAGAGCTAAAATTAAGTTTGCAGTAATATTTGAGTAAATTTTGATGGATCTTCAATTTATATGTGAATTAATGAGACACAATTTGTGTAAATAAAACGATATATGTTAAGTTTTAATAATGATTACACAGAATACATATGCAAATGTTGTGGCAAAGGCCTTCATTAGTACAAAAAACAAAAACAAAAAAAACATTTATATAAGTATAAATGAAATTTACATTATATATATGTATCCTACCTAAAAATGAAAGAAAATAAAAAGAATAGGCACAAGTCCCTGACAAAAACAATATGTGATAGTTATAGATAAAATATGCCATTTAAGGGGATGTATATATTATCTATAACAAAACTTAGAAAGGTTGCTTTCTTGAATTGAAAAACCCTAGAATATGAAAAGCTATAATAAATTTTCTATTTAATGTCTATTCATTTTAATAACTTATATAATTATCCCTTTTCTCTTAAAAATGTATATACTTTTTATTCTGCCTTCTTATTACAGATAAAAGCTTGTAGCAGTACCCAGTAGGTCAAATTTTATTATATTTTTTTAAATTGTATACTACTCTTTCAGTGTTCATTATTGATGTTAGAGGGCATTGTCATCTTCTCTAAAAGCTCATCACTGTTTCCCAGTCTCACTCGGCCTTGGAAGGCATCAATCCACTATTGGCTAATGGGTAGTGGTGTAAGCTGTACCATTGCTGGTTAGTAATCTCTAGTTATAATAAACAGTTTTTGAGTAGCATGGCTTTTTGGAAGCAGAGATGATTGCCAATAATGCAGCATTATACAATTATCTCAGCATAAACAACAAAGCAAAGAAAGGTTGTCACCTTCTCTAATTAAAAATAAATGATTCAGGCAACTGAACACCAAACCTTACAACACTTTAGGCTAGTTTTGAAAATAAACTCAGTCTTGAAACCTATGCAGTTCAATTAAAGCAGTCAAGCTAACCTTGCAGTGGATACCAAGACATATCTGTATACAGTGAAATTAGAGACCAGGTACACTAACATAGCAGGGTACATTCCATGAACAGCCAAACATACTTACATCACAATCAAGCTGTTTAGAGCTGGAAGAAAAGAAACATGTTTCAATGGATGGGCTATGAGCTCAACAGGAAGATTTATGTTTATACCTAATCCTAGTCCAGATTCTGAGGACCTCCTTAGTTGCCTCCAAAGATAGGAGCAAGTCATAATCTTCCACCTGTATACAGTACACATCCAGCTAATTTCACATATCAACTGCATCAAATCCAGAACAACAACATGCCCCCTCAGTAAAAATGAGACAGTAAACATAATTTTCACAGCCTAGCAATCGAGTGCTTTCATCTTATCTACCACAATTATCAGAGTACACTAAACCTTGTAAAAAGACAAACTGAAGATGACCTGCACATTTTTTACTATGGCAGGCAGTTGGCTGAAGGGCGCATGCCCATTTGGCTCCAAGTTCAAGAGCTATGATGCTGAATATTTGCTTTTTATCCTTTATTTCATCTCAATTTGTATAATCATAATAATAATTTATTAATTATAAATGTGATTTTGATAATATTTTGAAAATATAACCTATAATGCTTAACAGTTTTATTTTTAATTAATCTGTCAGCGAGAATAAGTAGCTAGTTATAGGGCCTAATCATATTGAACATTTTACTTTGGCAGGCTTGGTTATAATCTATTTGAACAAAGAGCAAGCTGGCAAGTCCCATTTTACCTCATGGCATGGACTTTTTGGTGTTATAACAGTTGGCTATGCCTGTGCTCAGTCCACAGGAGGAGCCTTAGCCAAATACTACAAATATGTTGGCGGTATTATCAAAGTGAGTTTAGTAAATGTTTGAAATAAAATAATATTTCAAAATGAATACATGCTGAAAACTTGAATGTGTGAACTGCCTTAACATTTTAAGAATTTATGATTATAAATAAGGCTGTCAAAATATTTTCAATTCTTCTCTTGGTACTCATTGTAACCGTTCACCTTGTTGTTGGTAATACAGTGGTGAAAGTTATTGAAACCAAACTGCCAAATTACATCAGTACTAATTTACCTATGCTCTCATCCCTAATTATAAATCAAATAAATCTAATAACTATGACTTTAGCTATTAAACATAAGAATATAGTTTTCAGTTTTTGTTTTCATTAAAATGCATTGGAACATAACAAAGTATCTTTATTAATTGATTTATTTGTATGCATGATTTTCTTCTTTTTTTATTTTTAGATTCGGCTTGCAGATTTGAAATTATATCATGCAACATCAGGTTTACTGGCATACCTTTTGATCACTGTAACTCTGATCTTGTCCTTGCAGTCCAACTGGGCAGTCAGCAGTATTAACTGGGCCTTGTGGTATGCATGTTTTGCATGTGTGTGTGCATCTGCTTTGGTAGTCATGACCCATATTACTACAACTTTCATGCCTGGACAACAAAATAAACCTTAAAACTTTAAGATTTTGTATGCCTGTTTGCCCTTTTATACTTGAAACTGTTTTGCAAAATTATATCATTATTTTTTATAATCTTATATTGTTATCTTCCAATTTATCCATAATAATTGAACTTACAAATTTTTTTGTTTTTGTCATAATTTCATTGTAACTTTTAATGATATTAAAAATTATTATTACATTGACATTTTTAAAAAGATTTACTTTATACTTTTGAGAACATTTATGTGTTGTTAATATTGCAAGATAAGTAAAAATCATTGTCGGTAAATAACTTAAATAAATATGTTTTTCATTTGGTATGTTACTTTTCATGTGAGGATGAACGGCAGAACCCCAAACCAACTTATTTGCTCTTATCAGACTTGGGGGGTACAGGGATATTTTTCTGGATATTGTGGTCGCTATTATTTCTGCTACCTTTCCTGATTTGGTGTCCATTGCCTGTTCTCTCCTGGCTAGAAGGCAGAATTACTGGCAATTTGCCACAGGGTTACCTCACTTTTAGATAATAAAAAATTGTTTTTTAGTTCATCATTTGATAGTGAAATTATTAGAACTAGTCAATTTTTTAATTGAAATAATCATGTATGTACTAAATTAGCACTGAGTTTTTTTTCTCTACTGCTTTACTCTATATTTATTATGACTAATATTATGATCCAGCTATTTTTTTTTTATAACTCTTTAAAAGCTTATTTTCTACTTGTTTTTAAGTTGAGCCCAGGCTGCTGAAGAATTAGTGATTTTAGATACCTCTGTAAAAATATTTAAAATTTTACATTGTTTTACTGTATTGTTCAGAGTATATGCTGCACTTTTTTTCCCCTATGTTGCAGCATACAATGGGGATGTTGCAACAACAAAAAAATTATTTTAAAAAAAACAAAACAATAAAATTTAATGTTTTTTTTAAATGGAACAAATTTTTATGGTGCGGCTTATAATTTGGAACAGCCTAAGCTTGGAACAATACTGTCATTATAATAAATTTACAGGGAATTTTTCATTTTTTATATTTAAAAAACCTATGAGATTTGTTTCTTACGTTTTGATTTACAATAAAATTGCAATATTATTTAATATTTTTGACTTTATGTTAAGAATGTATTATACTAATCATCTTTTGATAATATACTCTTTTAAGTATACATTTCTCAAATTCTTAGATTTTGAAAACTTGATAAAATTAACAATTAACAAATTATAGTGCACATACAGTATAATTAATTAGGGTCCCGTAGAGTAGAGCTGAGTACAGAAGAGTTGATTGGGGTCTTGATTAGTGCAGTAGAGCTGATCAGGTTCCAGATCATCCATTTTAAACTGGAGCGGGGGAAAGATAACTGAGAATGGTGTGCATTACTGAACTGCATAGAAACTAATTGTATTCTCTATATTATAAATGGTTTGCAACTTGCAACATAATATATAAAAAGCAACATATTTCATACACCTTAACTAAACTTATCACTACAGATTTAAAAAAACCCACAAGCACTTTGATATGAAAATTTACTTATGTTATATTATTCTGTAACTTAGGAGATGAGCAAACTATTTAAAATTACTCAGTTATGAAACCATCTTTATATAATATTAATTTTGAGCTGATTATAACATATTGTATTTATTTATAGTTATAAATAATGAAAATCAATGCAGAAAAACAATAATTATTTGTACCATGTCAGCAATGAAACAAAATTGGTACAGGTAATCTTTTAATGTGCTTAATATGGTGCCGTAAATATGATTCAAGAAGATAAAAAGAAGGGGGTTGGGGTAAGTGGTAAAAAAGCCAAAAAGTGCATACCATGACAATTCAGATACATTTTGCAGAAAAAAAACTCATTAGTCATTTAACCTTGCATCAATTATCTCATTATCAATTACCCTTAAAGTTTGGTTAACTGTACTGTTACTATATATTGTGATACCTTAAAGGGAGGTAACAATATTACAATTACATTTTGTGTCAGATCAATGGCAAGCAAAATGTAAAAAATGACACATCTTGAATGTTCTAGATTTATCTTTTAACAGTTATTATTTAAATAAAAACTGCTTTTATTTTATTTCATTTGGTATGTCAAAGAATATATGGGTACTATGTATCATCTGGACTACCCTTAGCCTTAACACAATCCTACTGGATAGTCTAGTTTCCACTGTGCATACAATTCTTTCAATGTTAGATGGACAGCAACAGTGCCCGATTAAGCCATTTGAGGACCCTGGAAAAGGGCACCCAGAAAGCTTAATATAATAACACTGCCTGGACCTCTGGAGGAAAAAAAATTGTGCAGTTGTATATACAAATCATTTGATAATTATCCAAAATATGAAAGAGGCTTCTTTTTATAACATGCTATTTCAACATATTAATAGGGTTGTAATAAATTCTTCAACATTTGTTTAGTATACAAAATCAGGTTTTAATTTATTTGTTTCTAATTTGATAATGTCGTTAAATGCTCTTTATGACAGTGCAAATGATTGTTTCTGTTGTTATTTGATAAAAGAGAAGTGGTCTTGTATATGTCTATTACTTTTGGCATTGCTTTAAATGTCACCCAATGCTATTCATTAATCTTATGCTTGGTTGATTAATACTCAAAAGAAAACTTTATCCTCCGGTGTATTATAATTATAATATATCTGTATAACTCCAAATCACTGCTTAGTTTTGAAGGTACAGGTCAGTTGTTACATTACATGTGTTGAATATATAGTTTTTTAAAATTGTTAAGTAGGCTTAAATACAATAAAGGCCATTATAGATATTTAGTAAGAAATAAATTATCATGAGCTCTATTTGATAATCAGTGGGTTTTTTTTTTCTTTCATTTAGAATATTGTTGGTTTTACTTTCAAAATATTGTTATCAAATACGGAATAAAGGCTATGACTTTTTTATGGACTGGTCTGGAAACGATTCTTTTTGTTATATCCCTTACTTGTAACAGCGTTTCCCAGATGGCGCTTGTGGTCCTCTGGAGTTGTGTTTACGATGGGGATAGACATCATGTGAAATTCTGAAATAACAATGGAATTTAATGAATTGATTGCAGAATTACGGGCTGCTTCTGAAAATCTTCCCAATGATTCAGCGGACAGGAGTCTTCTGTCATCGCTTTATTGTAATAAGGCATGCAAAGTAAGTCGCAACTAAATTGTAAGCATTGTGATTCTCAGACTGGATGAGGTCGTCAAATGATGCAAAGCAGAATATCGCCGACATGGCGTTTGTGCAGAAATGCACGCACGTATTTCAGTATTTAAAACAAAGAAAATTACATTATTAATTTCTATAATATTAATATATTTAAAGAAAGAAATAAAGAGACCGTAAATTATTTCGAGCTGAAATTAACGTGAATTAGCATTTCCTTAGTAGGACATGAGGTGGAGGGTTCATTATCAAGCCTTAGCCTTATTTATTTATATATAAACACTACACTATGTGACTAACAACCTACATCTAGTAATGATGTAAACTATGAATGCTACTTTATAACTAGGCCTGTTTATGTTGTAACTTTTAAAGAGGAATGCATTTTTATTTGGAGAAAAATGTTACTACTAAAGTTAAAGAGTACTTAGACTTGGTCTAACTTACTTCTTTAACTTAATAAATTAGTAGGTACATTTGTGTACAGTCAGTACTGTTAACTGAATTACTGGCTTTTTTCTTGATTATTAAATTAGGGCCTAGACTTACATTAGTGTTAGCCTAAACATATAAAGTTGACCATTTTTAAAATAAACCAGGACATTGAACAATTAATGATGGGTTTTGGTGCCATGGGTCGTGATGGGTATCTAACTAAAACTAAACCCTGAGTCTGAGCACTTTTTTATTACGGAGTGGTTATCCGCACGGTTTTGGTCGTGAGGATAACGCCGAGCATAATCCGCACGGATCCTCGGCGCATGCACATTATAGCGGCTGGTCACGGGACATTGAAAAAAAAGCGAGCCCGTTAACATTGTTCTTAATGATTTCAAGCACGACTGCACAATCGACAATAAGCTGTGTTTTATTTTCAACTCATGCATGCAATTAATGAAAAATAAAACACACTATTGACATTTCATGCCAGATGTGGCTCCATTGATGGCTGCATCTAGCTTGCAGACAAATGTTCGATTATAAAAAAAAAAAATTCTTTAGACTCCTTTGATCTACATAATAATTGCATATAAATATTTCATTCTACAAATGAGCTAAAGTCTACTTCAGCTCAGCATCAGAAGTGGTAAAGGAGATAAACACCGCTGACCTAAAATAGCAACCCTGCATTCATTGTAATTAAAGGGAAATAAGAAACATAATTATTGTATTTTTAGTCTTGAAATTACACAAAATGCAAACATTTACTCGAATTTTTAGTTTTAAACATAATGTATAGCTCTCACAGAATTACTTTTCAAATATGTGGTGTCCATGGCTCTCTCAGACAAAACGGTTCCCGACCCCTGCTCTAGGCCATAGGTCCTAAATAAAACGCATCTTAATGCTACTAGTCTACAAGATTATAGGCCTATACCTACATTATAAATCTAGACCTAAGACAGGCTGGCTTTCACACATTTATGATTCATTCCACACTGTAATTTGCGTTCAATAAGCGTTCAAAAATGTCGCCTTAAACTAAGTTAAACTTACGCTACTGTTAATTAATTATCAGTTTTTAATTCCTGAAATAAAGTCTAAATTTTAAAAATGCATAATTTTAGTTAATATAAGTGTACATCACACATTTCTGGTTGTGGGGAATAACGCTAGAAATTATCCGCACGGCCAAAATCGCGCGGATAATGCTCGGCATTATTCTCACGTCCAAAACCGTGTGGATAACGCTTCCCTTTGTATTAAGTTGTATGTCTGTGATGCTAATTTAATGAATTATCTCTTATACAGTGGAATAACGCGATAATCGGGGTCCATAAAATGGGATCGCGTTAAAAGCGGTTCTACAATATTTAACTTTTTTCCGAGAACATATACATGTTACAATGATCAAAAGTCGGCTTATCATCAGATGAATATTAACTGGAATGCATTAATTAAGATATATTCAAAATAATCGATGGCTAATATATTTATAGGTTATTACTGTGCATTAAAAACATTTACCAATTTGTATTTGTTTGAACGATAATACCAGATTGACCGATAATACCAGACTATCACTATATCATAAAGTGTATCAACACCATATGCTACCGTGCCGTCGTGGCATGCAGTTCAACCATAATGGATGTAATTTCATTGAAAATCGTACAGATTTAAAATATTAAATAATTTTGTAATAGTCTGAATAGTCGGGAGCCATGGTACGACCGCGTTATATCCGAATTTGCCTTATGGTGGGGAGTGTTATAGCGGGGTTCCATTGTACTTATATATTATATATATAAAAATGAATGTATGTATGTTTGTCTCGTATGCGCTCCAACACCATTCATGCGATTGCAACAAAACTTTGGTGAGTTGTTGGCCACCTACCTGGGCATTTAACTGCGACATTAAAAAACTTTTCAATTATTTCGTTTTAGGCCGTTGGCCCTTCATTCGTTTTTTTTCTTATACGAGCTTTGTAAAACAATATTTCCGTCTGCGCTCCTACGCCATTCGTCTGAATGCGCTAAATCTTGGGTAAAATGTTACACGCACGCCCACAAAGGTTTGGAAATAATTATAAACGTTTTAAAATATTCCGTTTTGAGCCAGGGGCCCCGTGTTCGTTTTTTCTTATATGAGCTATATAAATATAGTTTCAAACCGTATGCGCTCCTACACCATTCATGCGATTGCAACAAAACATTAGAGAGTTGTATTCTACAAGCTCGCGCATTTTACTGGGTCATTATAACACTTTTAAAATATTTCGTTTTGGCCGTTGGCCCAAAAATCGTTTTTTTTTCTTATATGAGCTTTGTAAACAATAGATTTCGTCTGCGCTCCTACACCATTTATTCGAATACGCTAAAACTTTGAGAGATGTTGCGAGCATGCCCACAAAGGTTAATAAATGATTACAACCGTTTTAAAATATTACGTTTTGAGCCAGGGGCCCCATGTTCGTTTTTTCTTATATGTGCTATATAAATATAGTTTCAAACCGAATGCGCTCCTACACCATTCATGCGATTGCGACAAAACATTGGAGAGTTGTATTCCATAAGCTCGCGCATTTTACAGAGTCATTATAAAACTTTTAAAATATTTTGTTTTGGCCGTTGGCCCCAAAATCATTTTTTTTCTTATATGAGCTTTGTAAACTATAGGTTTCGTCTGCGCTCCTACACCATTTATTCGAATACGCTAAAACTTTGACGAGATGTTGCGAGCATGCCCACAAAGGTTAATAAATGATTACAACCGTTTTAAAATATTACGTTTTGAGCCAGGGGCCCCATGTTCGTTTTTTCTTATAGGAGCTATATAAATATAATTTCAAACCGTATGCGCTCCTACACCATTCATGTGATTGCAACAAAACTTTTTTGAAAGGTTGTTCATAAAGTCGCGCATGTTAATGAGTAATTACAATACTTTTAAAATATTCCGTTTTCAGCTGTTGGCCCCAAATTCTTTTTTTTCTAATATGAGCTTTGTACAAAATAATTTCGGTATGCGCTCCTATACCATTCTTCTGAATGCGATAAAACTTTAGTTAGATGTTTTTCCCACGCCCGCAAAGCTTTTCCAATTATTACAACCGTTTAAAATATTCTGTTTTGAGCCAGGGGCCCCATGTTCTATTTTTCCAATATGAGCTATATAAATATAATTTCAAACCGTATGCGCTCCTACACCATTCATGCGATTGCAACAAAACTTTGTTGAAAGGTTGTCCATAAGGTCGCCCATGTTAATGAGTAATTACAATACTTTTAAAATATTCCGTTTTCAGCCGTTGTTCCCAAATTCTTTTTTTTTCTTATATGAGCTTTGTACAAAATAATTTCTGTATGCGCTCCTATATCATTTATCTGAATGCGATAAAACATTTTAGTAGAATGTTTTACCCAAGTCCGCAAAGCTTTTCAAATTATTACAACCGTTTAAAATATTCTTTTTTGAGCCAGGGGCCCTATGTTCTATTTTTCCTATATGAGCTATACAAATACAATTTCAAACAGATCTAATGTGTGGATGGATAGATTTTTAATAAAATACAAATAGCAACATAAAATTGTGTGTGTCACATAGTAATTAGGTTTCTGAAGTAGTTACAACACTTTTAAAATAATCCGTTTTTGGCCGTTGGCCCCAAAATCGTTATTTTTCTTATATGAGCTTTGTAAAAAATAATATCCGTATGCACTCCTATACCATTTATCTGAATGCGATACAACTTCAGTAATATGTTTCTCTTTTTTTAATTTTGTGATATAATAAGTAGGTTTCTGAAGTAATACAACAATTCTACAATATTCCGTTTGTGGCCGGGGGCCTTAATTCGTTTTCCACCATTTATTATCTATATAATTATCGTATGCATTCCTATACCATTCATCCGATTGCGATAAAAACTTTGGTGAATTGATATGCGCGCTCCCGCAAATGTTTCTAAATTAGAACAACATTTTACAATATTTCGCATGGGCCGATGTCCTTAAATTCGTTTTGTTTTCTTTAACAAACTTTATCAAAATAATTTCAAACGGAGCTATCAACTCAACCGCCCTTGAACAAATGCCAACAGACATCAATTTGTAGCAAGAGCAGAGAAAACACGTTTTTGCATGTTTAGTGTAGAGAGTATTTTTGTTGTTTTTATTAATAAGCTTGAATTTTGTGACGTATTTTAGAATCGGATATAGCTTTGTAAATGTGTTGTGATTTTGAATAGCAATGATGTAGTAATACATCTATTGTATAAGAATGATCTATGCTGACCGTAACTCACAAAGAACCGATACGATTTAAATACGTTCCCATTTTTTAAAACAATCATAGTTTTCTTCTATTATTTTAAGGAACTCGAATCAATGGTAATGCGAAAAATATATTGTATATTCGCTTTAATTTTAATAAAATTTTAAGTATTAATAATATAAATTACAAATAAATCTGGAGTAACAACTAAGGAACTATTTTAAACATTTTATATGTGGTTGAAAGTTATGAAAATTAATAAAACAAATTATAATCAAAGAATTACACTGTAATCACATTTATCGGGGAAACCAAAACATCTGTTGATTGTAGTGCATTTTTTAAGTACGTTTCAAATATTGCGTAATAAAAGTAAAATTAATTTGTTCTAAATAATAACGCAAATGACCTCAGAACTCAAATTGTCTATTTATTCAATGCAAAAATTTATCTGATTTAATAACCGCGCCTAATAAAATTGATAATGTATTTCCCCCTTCCTAAAAGTAAAATTAATAAATATAATAGATTGCTTTTTAAATTGCTACAATTTAAAAAATGAAATAAAATTTTTGCTTTTTATTTTTAACGTTTAATAAATTTTTACTTTTATTCTTTCCAAAAATATACATTTATGAAATTTATAAATTAATAAAATAAATTTAAAAAAACCCTAACCTTTAAATATACTTTTAATACGAAAATGCCGTTTAATGCAATCAGTGCAGCGAAACTACATATCCAAATAGCATCCACTAATGCACTTATCACTCATTTAAATAAGAACAAAGCATTTGAAATGCAAAAAAATTGTTTTTGCGTAAGTAAGTGGATTACAATCCCGTGGATGATTTTATTAATTTCTTTAAAACTCTGTTTGGGGGAGGGGGAAGTTGACAAAATGAATTTGACAAATAATTTGCCTTCTTAGGTACATATATATAGGGGTTAGGAAATAGAGTGTGTACAATTTTATATCTTTAAATCCAATGATATTACTGTTGTGAAAAATAGATGCTATATTCTCATTTTACGAATTAAGAAAATAAATGACGTTAACACAACGTAAGTACATTTACAAAAGTATATCCATGAATATCAAAACCCATTCATTTTACAAAGAATTACCAGTTTTGGACCGGGGCCCTATAGTAGTTTTTCTTTCTAATATGAGCTATTTAAATATAATGTCCGTATGAGTTCCTATACTATTCATCTGAATGCGATAAACTTTTAGTGAGTTGTTGTGTGCAGGCCCGCATTAGGTTTCTAAAGAAGTGCAAATATTTTACAATATTCCGCTTTGGGCCGGGGGCCTTAAATTCTTTTTTTTTCTTATATGAGCTATGTAAATATAACGTCAAGCAGAGCTATTGCATAAGTGGGTGGAATTACTGTGACATTTCATTTTGTATATGTGACTTAATAAATAGGTTTCTGATTTAGTACAAATATTTCACAATATTACTTTTGGGGCCGGGGGCCCTAAATTTGTTTATATGTAATAAATGAGCCATATAAATATAATTTCAAACATACATATTGCATGGGGGGATCAATCGCTATATGTTTTGGGACTAAATTTGGAAAATCCATTCTTCCTACACGGACAGCTGCGTGTGGTCTGCTGACACTTCTTAAAACCTTCTATTTAATTCGAATACGCACCAGACGGTTAAAAAAATGTGTTTATTAGAAGAACTTACAAAAAAATTATTAAAACACGGACACTTTATTTCGATGAGTGGCATTGCAACGCATGCCGGGTACTCGCTAGTATTATATATATTTATTACGCTTCTGGTAGACTGCTTCAATTTCCAGTTTCTTACTAACAAGCTGGCACTTCCTTTTCAGTGTATTTGGTACTGAGATTATTTTTTAGTTTTTGTAATATGCTTTGTATTTTGTAACATATATTTGGGTATGGGAAATGGCGTTTTTAATGTTATTGTGTTTTAGCAGGAGCAACAGTAATGGCATAGTTAGTAATGCAGACCTGTATACTCTTACGATTCTGGCGTACAATGTACAATTTTGAGGTGTATACATTTATCTATACTGAATGTTTATTTTTTACTATTGATATAATGTTTTGAACGATTTTGTGTCGGTATTGTACGATTTTAGGAGCTTGAGGGTAAACAGGTCTGGTAATGGTGTGTTAGTAATGGAGTTCTTTATTTAATAAAGAGACGTTTGCTACATGAATCAATAAATTGGTTTGTAAAATAATTAATAAAATGAATTATATTACATATAATTCTCTACGTTTGAAAGAAAGTGTGGTTCAGTAGTGAGTTCAATAGAGCGCAAAATATAATTCCCGATAGCTACACTAAATGATTTTTTTTTAAATAACGCAAATGCGTTTGGTTTGTAATATTTCTTTTCGGTGTAATAAATATTTGGTTTAATAGTGGATGGGACATCAGAATATTAATATAGTTCATGAGTGTGAAATAAAAAGTGTGCAGTGATGTATCATGGGGGAAGGGGTGTAGCATAAATTGGGACTCTAAAATGTACCTTACTTGAGTTCAAATATTGTCAAGTAACTTTAGTAGATGGGAGTTCACGCAATTTGCTGTGGCCAATGTTTGGCGAGCTATAACTAGTATTTTATATATTATATTTAAAAGTTTTTAAAATTTATGCCTGGATATGAGTATGAAATATAAGCCTACTCCGCATCTTTTGTTAAATTTGATAGTGAAGTTTTAGTCTATGTTATAACTCACAACTGACTGGGACAAATCATCAAAAAAAGCAAAACAGCAGGCTACTTCAGTAGGCAAATCAGTAGGAATGGACAAGTATTCTAAATGACCACAATTTTTACGGACACGCAAACATTTTTACAAACTAATTTTTAATATAAACTGGTTAATTCATACTATAAAGCTTTAAAAAATTTCAAATATCACTATGACTCTATTTCTATGATTCTATGTATGTCAAATATGCACATATATTTCTATGACTTAAGTAAGCCTTTAAGTGTAAGCATTAGGCCTACTATACAAATGATTCAAAGACGTTATAAAGAAAAAATATTACCACTAGAAAGTAAGAAATATTTTTTAATCCATAAATCTCAAATGTCTTATTGTAAATGGTAGCTTTAATTTGTATCTTTAAAAAAAAATATTTTGTGATAGTAGATATATAATTATATAAATAATATGTCTAAACAATATTTTTGCACCCATTGGTTCAAAAAGGGCTCTTCTTTCATTAAAATATGTTTTTAAACAATTTAAAATGTGACAAAATATGCTCCCTCAATTTTTTAATGAAGAAAGCTTTAAGAAATGTATTTGCTCTAAACATGGCTGCATTGGCAACAACATTATTCAATATTCCCAAATTAGACTCAAGGGATGAAAATAAATAATGCTAAATTGTATTATATTCAACTGGCTTTAATGGCAATAAGTAATTCCCTATATATGCAGTCATGATTCATATGATAGCGTATTATTAAATGTATAATAAATTTGTTTTTTAAAAAAAGTTGTACATTAAGATTAGTCTTTCCTTGGCTCTTATCAGAAGGTATAGTATAATGTTTGGTGTGGGGAGGGGAATTTGTATTATTTAAAACTTAAGGTGTGTCGAGTTCAATGTACTGTACATTCTATTTTAATTCATAGATGCTAGAATTAGTTAAATGCAACAAAAATAAAGTATCAGTCCTTTTGAAAATCTTGGTTTGATTTGATGTAAGATTGTTAGAGATAACCAAATTCTGACCAGGAAATAAGTATGACTAGGACTTAAAAATAATTGGTTAAGTCATTTCATGCTATTCAAGTTTTCATAACTTGGAAAAAGTTTGTTTTTATGGGGTCTTCATCGTGTAAACATTGACCATGACACAGAAAAAAAAACAAAAAAACAGTGAACCAGTGTAAAAATACTTATGATAACAACCAGGAGACTTGCATACAATTTTTATGTTTTGGCACAAAATTGATAAAAATCATATTAAAAACAGAAGATTTCACTTAAAATATCTAGATTTATCTCTAACATCTGTTAAGAAAATATTTTGATAAATTCAAAATGCAGGAATGCAATTAGGCCCATACCTGAATTTATTTTTGCATTTTTCTACACTCCATCAGAGAGCAACATATAGATGCTAGTGGAAATGTAGGTTTCCCTTGACCTGTTTGTTTTTATACCAATCCTTCTATTTTTAGTTTTTACTAAGAATTGTTGAATTATTTTTATTAAAGATTTGATATTGCTAATTTTAAATTAAACTTAAAAAACAAAGTCAGCCCAAAATGGTGCATACGGTCACACAAAAAAGCACTGCCTATTAAGGCAACACAGACCCGTAAATATCCAAATGTCCTTCCCATTCATGCCTGGACATTTAAGGGAAATAGAGCAAACAACCTTCGACCATGTAGGGTTTGCTAACAGAGTGATATGCTCCTATACTGGTGTGTGGTGATTGGATGGAAATCTTTTAATGATAAAGTGTACCTCCTCTTACCTCCCTAACTGACCATTGATGTTTGCATTGACTTATTACAATAATATAATAGCTCACCACTGAGCTTGCCTTCTAATCTTCCCCCTTAGCCTGGTTTGCTCTTACAAAGTGACCATATTAAGGTTTGGCCCAAAGCTAACACAAAAGCTCTCTGTTGTCCATAAACACTTAGTGTAGGAGGGGGATGGGTACAAGCATTTGGTTGTGTGTGTAGCTAGTGGATCTGCCTTTGTTTGGGCTTGTTAGCTAAGAAGAATGAGGGTGCTGGGGATCTATGAGTTTTAATTTAAAGTTAAAGAAACATTTGTATTATGGCCAGTGGCCATTTCTCATTTTTTCGAACTAGGATATTATAAACATGTAAACCTCTAAATAGCTGCTAGTGGAGTGGGACAGCAACAGCTTCCCCTAGTTATTAGTAATCTATTACATTGGCATCTTTTTCTACAACGAAAAGAAAAATATACGTATATGCTTAAATATTTATATAAATTATTTTTATGTAACACTCATTTTTTAAAATTATCTTTTACCTTCAATTAATATAATATATAATTTCAAAAAGAATAATAGTATGTCTACTAATTACACTTGTATGAGGGCAGTCCCTGCATGCTACTTCACCCATTAATTATTGTGTGTTCAATATACAGCTTTTGGTGTGAGCAATACACTCCTCAATAACATTAGGGCATACTTAACCATTCACAGTAACTTTGCAGATATGGATAAAAAAACTAAATACTGGTACATTAAAATTAATCAGCTGCAATAATTGGTAATCAGCCAATTGGCTTATCTGTGCAACCCTTTATACTAATGGATTTTAATCTAAATGTCCTGCAATTTATCTAAAATTACATTGCACTCTATTATAGAGTCATATTCAAATGGCAATAAAAAAAAAACATTTCAACAATAAAATAACTGTGTATGGGATTTATATCAATTTGATGAAAAACAATGTATTAGTCATTCATATTCGTTCACTGCACATTTTGATGTCTTAGAGTGTGTTCAATTTAGACATGTAACTGCTTAGGCAGTATTGGCCAACCTTCTTCCATCAATCTTTGACTCACAATTCCATCTGCATTTTCTGGTTGTAGTGGTTTTGATATTTTATAAATCAGGTATAATTAATTTAGATGAAGATTAGTGTATGGTATAACATGTCTTAAATTGAAATAAAATTTATTTAAAATAGCTCATTCTCATTTAAGTTCTTATTTTCATTCATTCCTCATGTTGCTTGAGGTAACAGCCAAATGATATCATTTCTGTGGGAGCTGTCTGCAGGATCAGGTTTCTGTTCTGCAGATTTTTCTCTGTTGTTCTGTCCCAGGTCTTCTTCAGTTTCATTATACCTGAGCTTTCCATCTGATTGCTGCCAGTGGTGTTGCTTTAGAGGCATATAGTAAAGGCAGTTTATGTCCCTCCATATTTTCTTGATATTTGCAAGAATCAGTTCAATATCAGAAGCTAAAGGCATTTTTTTTAAATTTTGTAAATATATTTTAGGGATTTATAAAAACCCAAGTCTCTATGGGGCTCACAAACTATTCTTATTTGTAAATTAAAGTACATTTCTTTCTTTCTTTAATCTTTAAGCATTATCCTTGCAAATGGTTTATTGACAAGACCACTACTGTGGTTAAAAAATGTCACCTTTTTTTTTTAGTTGATTGTTTGTTTGGGGGGGGGGGGGGCATCTTGTACACCCTTTGCAATGAAATAATTATATTTTTAACTTGACTAATTTTATAGTTCTCTTCTTTAGTTGTCATTTGTTACCTAGAATATATAGAAATAAGATATGCCCATTAATACTTTCTGTGAATCTATTTTTAGGCTATCGACAGGATTTCTGAGGACCTTGAATACAACAATGTTATAACAGGATTATGGCTTGTTGTAGCACATTTTGCAGAACAACTTGCTTACCTAAAACCAGTCCCTGCCCTTTCTGAACTTTGCTTTAAGCTGTTTAGGTATGTTGACTGTAAATAGTGATGTGATGTTATTAAAGTTATGCTGTTAATTATAATTAGTTTGAGGTACATGAAACAGATATAGGCCTTTTCAGAACTTTAAATTATTTTGTATTGACTATAAATTTAAATATTTTCTTTCATATCACGTCTCCTATTGTAAGCAGTAAGACTCTTTAAAATCTATTTTTAAATGCCTTTTTAAAAAAATAATTATAGGCAGTGTGCGAAGTCAGTCCTAAATATTCAATGGCAGAATTTGGAAGAAGACAGTTCTGTCAGGCAAAACTTTTTGGTGTCTTTGGCCAATCTGCACACCAAACTCATTCCATTTGATTTTCCACGTTTTCGGCTGTTGGACGCTCTGACGGAAAATCCATGGACCAATCCAACACTTGCAAAAGTAATGGGAGGAGAAGTGGAAGATGGAGATAAAGAAGAAGGTCTTGTTTAGATAATTGACTTTTTAAAGATGTTTTTTTGTTTTTGTCTTGATATTAGTAAATAAAATACATTTAAAAAAATTCCTCTTAAAATAAAAATTTGAAACTAACTCTAATTATAAAGAATCTTAAAGAAATCAAACTATAAAAATTAGTTTTTAAAAAAAGCAAATACTTTTATTTTTATTAATCATTAGATATGAATTTAAAACTTTCAAGATGTTCTTACCAATTAAAACATTTGTTGCTGTCGTTTTGTTGCTATTTTAAACAAAAACCACTGCACTGGCATGGCTGAAGTGCAATGGCACTGTTGTGCATCATCTTCATTTTACATACTTTTTTCAACCAAGTTTGAAGTTGCCAATTTTTTTGCTGGGAATAAATCCCTTAAATAAATTAAATATTTTATTAAGAGTTTGTATTCTTTAGAATTTGTAGAAATTAAATTCATTGCATTGTGCCTGCTAATGTTTCAGTGCGCAGCTATATAGAACAGGAAGATCCCATCATCTTACAGTTGAGGGTTGACATGATGCTTAGAGAAAATTGTGAAGAATACGCTCTTAACCTGTGTAACAGCTGTCTCACCCACCCAGAGCTTCAGACAGATCTGAGCATAAGAAAAATTCAACTTTCTCTCCTCTATAAGCTGGGACATGAGGATAGATTGCAGGAAGAGGTTAGAACCAAGTTTTTAACTGGCATGCATAAAATATATTCTTAAAAAATCTTAATGATCTAAATAACTAAAAAAATTGAACCAATGACTGTGCATTATTTTTATTTTTACCTTAACCTTGTACACCCTTTGCAATGAAACCGCCAATTTATTTAAATTGTTTTTTATAAAAGTGATGTTGAACATAATAATGTGGCATTACTCATGGTAGTAATAATTAGCAGTTCAAGTTCTATTATTAGTGTTAGAATTCTTGATTTAGTTAGTTATAATGTAAAATCACACAAAAATTTTACAGTGTCAGAAGCTGAGCATTCAAGATGCCCTCCGCATCATTAAACAGTTACAGACATCACAACCACACAGGCAGCTCTGTACTGTTTTGGCGCAAACTTTTATGGTGCAGAATTGGATTAGGCCGTCTGACATGGAGGCCAACAAGGTTAGAATAGAAATTACCATAGTAAAAGACAGGGACTCTGGTTAATTCAATATTATTTCAATATAATCATATTATTAATTTTTTGATCAGCCTATAGCTTAACTTTTAAGACTACAACTATTTTACGGAGGCAGCCTATTTTCAATTCCACTCCCTGTTTGCTCTTGACTCCAGACTTTGTTGGCTGATGTTTTTACTCATGGTTTACCTCCTCCTCAAGAATAGCTACATCACTAAGTCGACAAGGCCTTTCCACCTGGCACTTTAGCCAAAGCTTTGGGTGGGGGTGGGAGGGGTGTCCCAGGACAAATTGAAACTGCTTCCTCTTGGTCCAAAGGCAGACATTGTGCTCATTGTTAAAATATTTTAAATTATCAACTCATTTAAAGAAGTTTTAATGTTTGTAGGAACTTTTGAGGCTGTGGATTCGTCAGCAACTCTTAGTGGATAGAGAACAAGATCAATTCAAAGAAAGTGTTTGGGCCATGGCTAAACTCTCACAGTCAACGGAACAAATTGTAATCTTCATAGATGTGCTTAGGGAAGAGGTGACTAAATGTGTTTAGATTTGAACCCTCAATAGCTAATTTAAAAATTTAACATTTTTTCTAAAGAAAATTAAGTAATTTTAGCTGAATATATTTTTAAATGGGCTACAATCTGCTTAATGGCTCAGACAAAGTTATCTATTAATCTATGCGACTTTAAGAATTAAAATTAAAAGACAATAAACTTAAGTTCATATAAAAAGAATTATTATATGTTTGAATGGTTAATTCCCAAAAAAATAAATGTCTCTATTAACTGCTGAAAATAAGGCATAATTGTTGAGATAATTTTTTATCAATAGCCTATAACGGTTTAAGATGTTAGAAACTCGTACCAATATTATTTACACATTGAACAGTTTGAATATATAGCATTATGAAAACATTTTTTACACAGTTCTGAATAATGAAAATTACTTTTATATTCCAGTGTGGTGATGTTTACCTACAATTGTATGTGGATATGTGTATCTTTGCGATCAATGTGGACAAAGGCCAGATGGAGACTAATATAAAAGAAGGTAATATGGATGCTGCCATAGCTAGGAGAAGTGACATGGCATCCATTTGTGCAAAGCTGTCTTGCCTTTGCCATCACACATCCTTGAAAGTGGCTCGGATCTGTGCTCTGACATCTTTTACCCTCAGGCCATCAGAGCAGTCATTCACTAAAATAGGAACATTCTATGGACAAGCTGGGGGCTGCTGCAATAAATGTGGATTGGAAAAAAACCATGAACCGGGTAAAGTTAATCCAGCAACTCTCTATGAAGTTGAAAGGCTGCTCAACATGCTCAGACCTGACTACCTCAACCCAGAAAACTCATTTAGTAACATACAAGCTCTTTGTCGTAGATTTTTACATGAGAGTGTAAAAAATGCACAGATGAGAAACCAGCAAGTGGCTTCTGGTGTGTCAATACTGTCAGTTACTCAGATGGAGGGTCCAGGTAAGAAGAAAATTATGCAGACGGCTAATAAGCCAAATACTTTATTTGAGGCGCTGACGCCTCAAGATATCCAGAATACCCAATCTTTGCTCAATAAAATGAGACTGCAGAGCATGCCACCACCAAAACCAACCCATTTGTTACAAAACACACCTCGCCTTATGAATCCATCAGGGAGTATGAGACCCAATATTATACAAAGTAACCAGCAGACGACTGCATTTAAACCTGGCCCGCAAAACAAACAGCAGTATATGTTTGATGCAGAGAAAGTTAAAAGCAGTGTACCATTTGGTGTTACCTTGGAGCAGCAACAGTACTATGCCCTTAAACGTGAAAAAGAGCTCGAGGTAAAACAAAAATATGCACAGAAAAGGGTAGAGAAACCTCAAGACTCTCTTGGAGCAAATATCCAAATTTCCCAGCAACCAAGTTCTGTTATGTTGCAAAACCAGATAAAACAGAAACAGCTATTGCAGAGAAATGCTCAGGTCTCTCAAATGATCCAGTCAGCAATGCGTCAAGATTCTAATGTCCTCCAAAGTCCAGATATAGTTCAAGCTGTTTTAAATATAATGAAGGGCAATGTCTTGAAACAGACTTCATCCATGCAACAACAACAAACCCTCAATCATCAAATGCCCCAAACATCATCTTCCACCACTCAACAAGGAACTCAGCCATTGCCTACAGTGTCAACTTTGTTAAGACCAACTATACACTCACAACAATTGGGACAACCTCAACAAGCAGGACAACCTCAGCAACGGAGGGAACAACCATCACCACGAAAATACCCAAGGCCTCAGCTTTACGCACAACCTATTATTGTTTCAACCTCCCCCAGCCTGACCTCTTTGAGTAATAGGTCACATATAACAAGTGCCCAAATCTCCAGAAATAGTAATTTACATGGCATCAATGTCATATCAACTATGTCATCTGCTCAGAGACAGGGAACAGAAAACCAGATGTCAAAGAGTCAGGCTGACAGCATTAGACAGTACATGCAAATGTCAAACATTCAGAAACAAATTGCAGAGCAACGGCAGATGTCAGGCTCCACTGTGACCCTTAACAATGTTCCAGTGACCAGGTCCCTAAGCATCCACCAGGTCAATGTTGGTGCTATCTCTCGTCCAAAGACGACTGTTGAATTAGCAGAGCAAGCATCTCTAGCCAAACAGCAAGAAAAGCTGGCCAACTATCAACAACAAGTGAGAACAAATCAGGCTCAGGGTTATTCTCATACCAATCAGCGTTTACCAAAGAATAATCAGCAGCAGTTTTTAGCATCAGCACCAAATCAGCAAATTTTAATGTCACAGAAGCACTTACAACAGCAAAACAACCCTTTCAATGTAAATAATTGCCATCAGAGTTCTAGTCTGACACATAATCAAGCCCTCCCTTTGCCACCATCTGATGAACTATCGGGCTCAATCACAGGAATCGATGACACTATAATTAAAGAGCTTCTGCAAGATTCTGGTATTTTGGCCAACACATTTCCAGATATAGAAGTAGATAACATAGGAGAAGATAAGTCTAGGAAGATTTCTGAGCAAACTTTAAATTCATCTCAACATAATTTATCTTTGCAAACTTTAGATCCAATTCCACGGGCATACTCAGAATTTCTTCAAACCGGTGTTCAGTTCCCTAAATATAGCTTAGCTTCTTCAGCTGCAACTAGTCAGTCAGCATGTAGAACAAATCAACCTCAGCATATCAGTAATGCGTCCCAAATATCTCATGCATCCATACAACAATCTAACAGTTTAATAACTAAAAATCCTAATATGGTTGCATCCAACCAGCCGGTCAACACTAAAGTTTCTCAACCATACATAGATAATGCGCAAAATAGATTGCAAAGGGCATTTAATCAACAGCAGTTCTCAATGAAACCCACAGTGTCCCAACTTCAAAGAGATACTGTAGGTAGTCATGTCGCTGGTCAGCCAGAACAAAAACCAACAATGGACCAGTTACGAGAAATGATGAAGAAAGAGGATATTGAGGGTGAGATCTGCATGGATTCTGCTAACAACGCCACCTACAGGTGCATCATTTGCAGTTCAGCATTTGAGACTTTGGATGCTCTTCGTGAGCATGTTAGAAATGTTTGTAAACCTGGCCTGCAGTCTTCAAGCGTCTACAACAGTAAAATTAAACAGGACAGGGCTAACTCTGCCAAGGCTGGTGTAGAAACCACAACCGTGTTCCAGTGTTTGCGTTGCTTTGAGCTGTGTGTAAGTGATGTGGGCATCAAGGAGCACCGACTGACTTGCAAGAGGGTTCCCACTGTCCCATCTGACTTAAAAAAAGATGCGGCCAACAAAAATAGACCATCTCCCAGGCCCAGTAAGCCACTAACACCTAAAATAGAACCAAGGGACAATTCAAATGTTGTTCCTGAGTTACCTTTGCCGTTTCCATATCCATCTTTGAATGCTGGAGCCATCTTAAAGAGCAGTGAAATAAATTCTGCAGGGAAACAGCTGTCGTCTGTGCCATATTCTAATGTGAACATGCAGCAACCACCCACCTCATGTAATGTCAGTTACCCACAAACTTGTGTGACTTTGGCCAGCAGTGGATCTCAATCTGTTGTGGTTACAACTTCTTATAATAGCACTCCACCCGGGGGTACATACAATCCTCCTAAATACAGTCGCCAAAACCATGTTCAAACTAACAATCATGAAAATCAAGCTTCTATATATAATTTTGCTCCTAATGTTAGTAGAAGTAATACTCCCATGGTTAGCACTGGTGCAAATATAAACAATGCCAATGTGTTTAATGTTAAGACTGGTACAGGTGCTCCAGTCGCCAGTCATGTTGTGGTGAATTTAGACCAAAGCACACTTCCAGCTGTCAATAAGGAAATTGTAAATAAATCAGCCCAAGTCCCTAATATCAGCACCATGTCAGTTTCCAGTGTAACTTTGAGCAGTGCATCAACTGTAAGCAATATGCCACACTCTTATGGTGCTTTGCTTCCAGTAAGCAAAGAAACTGTATCAAGCTCACAAACACCAAGTGTTCTTGTCCCACATCAATTGAAAGAAGTACAGGGGCCAAGTAAAAAGATTAAGGAAAAATTGATCAAACCAAAGGTAAAAAAACTTCCTCCACCAAGTTTCACTGAAATCTCAGGTTCTGGGGGCTGCAAATTTTACAAGTGCGACCTTTGCTCTCAAACATTATGCTCTTTAGAAAGCTTTGTACTTCATTGGGAGAAGTGTGCCACTAAAAACAAAGCCATGTTGAGGAGGAGGGCCTCACGTGAGAAACTTTTAAATGCTAAACCAATGACAGGAGAGGTTCTTGAAAATGTTTTATCAGTCATTGCCAATGTAGCAGCAGGTAGTGGCCCATTGGAGGTCCAGCTTGCTGATAATGAAAGTGATGCAGATTCTAGACTTGTATCACTCCTAGACCCCTGCACAACAGACAATGATTTGATAGAATCTAATGAAATGGATAATTCAAGTTGGGTTGAGGAGGAATCACCTAATAATGTACCCGATGAAAGAGATAGCATATGCCATGAAGGGTCTGAAGAAGACAAGGATGTTTTTTCTGAAGCGTCCTCTGAGAAGGACTCTGTCGACGATAGTGTTGAATATAAACAGCGAAGGCGCAAGTATGTTGAATCAGATGAAGATGACGACGACAATAGTTTAAGTGAAAGTGATCAGAATCTTGCATTTGTGTCCACTAGAGATGCCCCACCCAAGCTCAGAGACAGGAAAACCTTAAAGCCCATCCACAGCTTCATCAATGAAACCTTCTTATCCCCCTACTATAAAGGAAATGCTAAATCTGACGGCGACAAACTTGGGGAAGAGGAGGATGGTGGTGAAGAAAAAACTCCAAGCCCGACGAGTGACGAGGTTGACTCAGAAGGAGATGGTCTTTCCTGTACAGTTTGTAGAACTACCTACCAGACTAAGCGCATGCTCCTCCAACATTGTGCTGGCAAACACCTTAAGCCATACACTGTGAAAACTCTTGCAGACAGCTCTTCATATTTCTGCCATCTTTGTCAGAAGACATTCTCAACCTTCATGCATTTTATGCAGCACGTCCCCAACCATTCTGTAACGATTTATGAAAAAATGAAGTCTTATGCAGCAAGCAGGAAGCTTTTGCAACACAGCCAACGAATAGCAACTCAAAGGGGATTCATGAAAAAAGGAGGCTTGAGTCCCAAAATGGCCAAGGCCTTGAAGAGCAAGAAGGCCGCCAAGAAATCTGCAGTTGATAAACTGAAAAGAGAGTTGTTATCCAGCAGCACTCACTCTGTAAGGGAGACGCTAAGGCTCTCTAAAAGAAAACGATCATTGTGTCAAAGGTTTACATCAAGTGAAGAAGATTATAGTACTGATGCCTCCAACAGTGCTGTGATCAGGTCTAAGAGGGCAGGGTCAGAAAGCAGCCTGTTAAGAGGAATATCACTGAGAGGTAGGGGAAGGCCGAGGAAACAATCAAGCATTGAGGAGGCATCTTCTACTGAGGACTCGGGTCCCAAACTAGCTAAGAGCCCAGATCATGACTATGTTGCAAGTGATGATGCTTACGACAGTGATATCTCTCTTGAAAGGGCCCCACCGATCACACGAAGCAGAAAACGATCTAATCAGACTGCATTTCATTCAAGTATTTCAAAAATAAATAAAATCACCTCTTTTTCCGAAGACCTCAGTGAGATTAATGGGGATGACAGTGAAAGTGGGACTGGAAGTAGACTCAGCTATAAAAAAATAGTTTCAGAGGCTGGTGTGATAGAATTTGATTCAGATTCCAATTCTGCAACTCTAACTTTTGTTCAGCACAACAATGGTAGCCTGATACCTGTGTCTGACACTGAATCACCTGATATAAACACGTCTCAAGGAGCAGAAAGTATAATTCCTGAACTTGATGAAACAAAAAATCCACCCCGTAAAATAACTGTTCGTTCGTTGAGCAGGCGGCTGAAAGAAAAGTTAAAATCATGTGATCTGCACCCAACTATTGTATTAGAAGCACTGACTTCTGAGAACATAGATAATTCAACAGGGGACTGTAAGAGCAAGGAACCCAAGTCAGAAACTACAGTTTCATACAAATGTTCTTTTCTAGACTCTTTCTTATCATATCTTAATCATTATCCAAATCCAACAGACAACAAAAACACAAAATCTTCCCACGTCCAAAAACGGAGTGGACCAACGGAACAAAGGAAAAAGCAGAACTTTGATGACAAAAGCTTGTCCACTGAGACCGGTGGCAGCCCTGTTATTAGGAGCCGCAGTAGTAGCATAGATGGAAGTGTGACCAGCACTGACCCAGGTAGTTTAGCTGACACCGAAGGCAGTACCATTAGCTACAGCACAGGCTCTGAAAAAGAAAGTGGCCTGTACACTTTACAAAAAGATACAAGCAGTTCTGGTGACATGAAATCTTTCCTGGCTAGGTTTCCAACTAGGAGATGTAGTGTCAATCTTGGCAGAAAAATTAATGCAGACTCATTGTGTCTGAACACTTGTGCTAATCTAACTGTCGATAAAAGTATTGATTTGGAAAGTCCAACTGCAAAAGAAAAGATCCTTGATGATACCAGAAAAACAGTGAAGGTGGCCTTAGAATCTAGTGGAGGTGCCATTATTCGACCTGTAGAGCCTGTTGTGCGTTTGCGGAGAATTTCAGTACCAGTAGGTGACTGTTCACAGGTGGACCTACCAGGAATAATGAACACTAAAAATGTTGGAAAGGGTAAAGAAGAGCAAATATCTAAAAATTCTAATCATGAAGGAGTGGGCCCAGCTGAATGTGACGATCACTTAAAAAGCCACTGTATGAGATCAGCATCAGCTGAAAATAAGTATTACTGTTCTGCTTCTTGGCATGAACAAAATACCAAGAAAATGTCTCAAACAAACATATTTTTAAACTTGAAGTGCTCAGGAGCGGGTGCTGAAACAACAAAGAACATTTTATATGATGATATCCAAGCCATTGGTGACTATTCAACCAAAGATAAAACTAAAGTGACAGGCAAGACAACATCGGAGCCTGACACTCTTTCAATAATTAATACAAAATCCTCAGATGATGGAAGTTTAACAGGCTCCATAAATACTGGCTCTGATTGTGCCAAAAATGTCCATTCAAATGAAGCAAATGATTGTGTCTATATTCAGAATATTCCAAAATTCCTTGATGATACAGGGGATGAGAAAAATATTATTATTGAAAGAAATTATGATGATGAGGAGGAGTGCATGGAACCTAGTGGAGAGTCGGACGACTTTTACATTGTCAAGGAATCAAGTGACCATGAGCTTGATGATTCTGAACTCAGCGAGGAGGAACCTAACACCAGTAGGGAGAAGGAACCTAATGTCTGCAGTGACAAAGCACCTAATAACAGCAGTGAGAAGGAACCTAATAACAGCAGTGACAAAGCACCTAATAACAGCAGTGAGAAGGAACCTAAAAACAGCAGTGAAAAAGAACCTAATAACAGCATTGAAAAGGAAGCTAATAATAGCAGTGAAAAAGCACCTAAGAACAGCAGTGAGAAGGAACCTAATAACAGCAGTGAGAATGAACCTAATAACAGCAGTGAGAATGAACCTAATAACAGCAGTGAAAAAGAACCTAATAACAGCAGTGAGAAGGAACCTAATAACAGCAGTGAAAAAGAACCTAATAACAGCAGTGAAAAGGAAGCTAATAACAGCAGTGAAAAGGAAGCTAATAACAGCAGTGAAAAAGCACCTAATAACAGCAGTGAGAAGGAACCTAATAACAGCAGTGACAAAGCACCTAATAACAGTTGTGAGAAGGAACCTAATAACAGCAGTGAGAAGGAACCTAATAACAGCAGTGAAAAAGAACATAATAACATCAATGAAAAGGATCCTAATAACAGCAGTGAAAAGGAACCTAATAACAGCAGTGAAAAGGAACCTAATGACAGCAGTGATAAGGAACCTAATATCAGCAGTGAAAAAGAACCTAATAACAGCAGTGAAAAAGAACCTAATAACAGCAGTGAAAAGGAACCTAATAACAGCAGTGAAAAGGAACCTAACAACAGCAGTGAAAAGGAACCTAATAACAGCAGTGAAAGAGAACCTAATTACAGCAGTGAAAAGGAACCTAATAACAGCAGTGAAAAGGAACCTAATGACAGCAGTGATAAGGAACCTAATATCAGCAGTGAAAAAGAACCTAATAACAGCAGTGAAAAAGAACCTAATAACAGCAGTGAAAAGGAACCTAATAACAGCAGTGAAAAGGAACCTAATAACAGCAGTGAAAAGGAACCTAATAACAGCAGTGAAAAGGAACCTAATAACAGCAGTGAAAAGGAACTTAATAACAGCAGTGACACAGAACCTAATAACAGCTGTGAAAAGGAACCTAATAACAGCAGTGAAAAAGAACCTAATGCCAGCAGTGACAAGGAACCTAATGCCAGCAGTGACAAGGAACCTAATGCCAGCAGTGACAAGGAGCCTAATAACAGCATTGAGAAGGAACATAACAGTGATGACAGGGAACCTAATGCCAACATTGACAAGGAACCTAGTTCCAGCGGTGAGAAGGAACTTAATAACAGCAGTGATAAGGAACATAATGTCACCAGTGACAGGGAACCTAATACCAGCAGTGAGAAGGCAGATTTTAAAGATGAAACACAAAATACAAGCATCTTTGAGGAATCTAGTTCAGTTGGAAATGGTCTAAATCATGCTAACAATCATTTGGAATTCAAACAGACCCCTACACAAGGTAAAAAGGAAAAATTTGATAATAATGATGCTCAACAAACATTTCCTGATAACTTTGTTGATAGTTTGCATACTACATCCCACAGTGAGAAAGACACAGGAGACCCTAAAGATGCCCCCAATAGCAACTTTAAAAATGAAGACAATCCTGAAGTTAGTTCAATGAAAAATGAAGGACAGAACAGGACTGATGTTCATGAAATTGTGTTTGAAGTCGCTGGATACAGGCCTTGTGATAATGGCTTTGAACAATTAAATACTGCCAGATATGTAGAAAGCTCTGAGATGTCTGTGAAAAATTTAACAGATTGCAGTGAGTCCATCCCACATTCAAATGAAACTCAATTAAAAGATGTTCCAAACACTGATCCCAAAAAACAGATTGTTGATATCCTTAATTTCTCACAACCTGAATCACCAAGGGATGTTGAAAAACTATCTCCTCAAGAATTTAATAATGAAATTGACCAGCTACCTAAAACAGTGTTAAATACTGACATTGTAAACATAACACAAGAGTTTGCCTCTGATATTAAGAAATATTCACAGGAGCTAAATGATTTTGAAAATGGGGTACTGGCACACCCAATACTAGACAAAGGTAACCTACATATTCAGCATAGATTGGATGAAAGAAATAACCAGAATATGTTGCCAACACCAATTATTACATCGGATGCCAATCAACAGTCGGTCAGTCTTTCATTGGAACGAGAGACCAATGATCTACTTCAAGATGGTCATGCGCATTCAAATAATCAAATAAAATATCCACCCACATGTTCCAAAAACAGCATTCAGAAAGTGTTAGATTCTGAAGCCATATCAGATATGGACATGTCAGAGCTTCCAAAGGGTAGCGCAAATGCCTTTATTGAAGATGTTGGTGTATTTGTACCTAAATGTGAGCAAGTTGTGCCTATAAATGTTGATGATGCGAAAAACACAGAACCAACTGTAAGTGGCAAACAGTTCTCTGATGTAGCTATGGAAATGGGTTACATACAAAATCATACCTCCCCACCGACTTCAGAAACATTTTCTATCTCAGAAAAAACAAATACGAATGTAGACAATTTGACAGAATTGAGTGTAAGCACCAAGTTATTGGGTATTGCTACAAAGGATTCACCTACTTTATCTTCAAGTGAGGAATTGTTTGCAATTACTTCAATGGATTCAGTTCCTTCATCTGCACCCAAGGAGATCAACACATCTAGTCATATGCAGACATTAAGTTCTGATTCAAGAAAGTCCACTCCCCCCAAAAGGACAAAGATTGAAAAAACAACGGAAAGAGGAAAATCATCTGAAGCAATGGTGAGAAATCCAAATATTTCCTTAGCTGCATTTATTCATGAAAGACTCTTAACTAAGGAGAAAGCCAGCACCAGCTCGCCTATATCAGATAGGAACACAATTGATGATAATAAAGAAAAGATTGAAGTCCAATTCAATATTTTGGAAACAGAAAGATCTCTGGGATTAGGACTAGTTGACTACAGCTCTTCTGATGATGAAAAAGAAGGAAGTTCTTCAGACGAAAATGATTGTGAAAGCAGTAAAGTTGTGGGTACTGACAATGTTCCCTCATCTTCCAAGCCTCTATTAGATGAATGGAACAGTACTCAGTACCCGGCAGATAACGGAAAAGGCAATAATGTATATACATTTCACTGTATCACTGATACTCCACAACCTCAGCCTGTCTTGAAACTTAACAGTGCTCTTTACAGCCACAGCGTTTTCATGCCCTCCAACAGCTCATCTACAACAGGTGACTTGAAGCAGATGCTCGAGACTCATTCTGTTCGGATTGAGAATGCAGGACGAAATGGACATTTCCAGTTATTAGAAGAGAAAGGCTGTCACAGCAATACCGGCTTTAATGGCTTAGATAAGAAAACTGACATGACCAAATCACTAAAGACACTTCACTGTGAAATAATTGTACATATGTCAGAAGTTGACCAGGCTAATGATCCTCATAGTCGCAGAGACTGTAGTGATGTTGCTGATTCAAGCACAGCTTTAATCACAGAACAGAATGAAATTGAACCAATGTGTAACATATTGTCGAGAGAAAAAGAACATCTTAGTTTATGGAGATCACAAAGTCCAGGGGTGTCAGAAAGCAATGATTATGCCAAAAGAGAATTCCAGTCATTAGAATCTACACCTGACAGATTACTAGAGTGTAAAAGAATAGTTTCCCAGAATTTTCTTATGTCCACACCAGTTGATGACAATGTCAGGATGTCCCAAGATCAAAATTTATGTGGCTTCAATAAACATGATGATATATTACAACATTTATCAAATGACGATGATGATCTAAAAACTTGTCCAAGCCCACGAGACAACCCTACTACCCAAATTTCTGAACCATTTCATATCACAGGAAACGATGATGAAGTAAACCCTGCAGAAGTAGTCGTGCAAATTGTAGATGAGACTTTTATCAATAATAAGAAATCATCTTTTATTCCGGTACATGAGGAACCAATAGACAAAAATGATATAGCAGAAGTAGAAAAAAACTTTTTTGAAAGCAAATGCAAAAACATATTGAAATCTTGTCAAATTCTCACCCAGAACAATGAAATGTCTACATATGAAGACACAACAAAGTTACAAGAGGAAAACTCTTCTCTGGGGATAGAAAAATCTGAGCAGGACACCAAACACTTTGATTATTTTTTTGAGGATGAGGTAAATCTACTTTCTCCATGTACCGGTATTACAACAGAAAAGAGTGAAGATGAAACCCCTAAAAAATGTATGGCTGCTTATGGGAGTGTTGATTTTACAAACTATAACGAAGGTCAATTACAGTCTAGTGACGGGGAAGATTTCAGTGAAATTTGTTCCACAAGTGCTTTGCCAAATGAAAATGGTCATGTCACCATGGATAATCCTATTATAAATGATACTCTAGGAAATGTGATTGTAGATGTTAATAGTGAATCCATGTGTATAAAAAACGTAGCAGCAGTATCTGCTATAAAAGATTCAGAGAACTTAAAGGAACATCTAGCCACAGAGCCAGAAAGTCAGGATTTAACAAGCCAGGACACACATTTTCCAGCACCATCTAATACAGGTATTACTGGATACCAAAATGAAACAGATTATTTAGATGAACAAATAAGTGAGGCGGCTGTGCCATTGCCAAAAAGTAATAAGGATAAGGCTGATGAGGAACATTATTGCAGTGATATATTTAAAAATGGGACTTGTGATAAAAATCAACAAAGTTTGCACCAAATTCAACAGGCCAATCAGGATGCACCCTTTAATGAAACAGAAAACTTCAGTGAAGTTCTGACAGAGGTTGGTGTGGGTGCTAGTGAAGAAGCCACTGATAAAGAAGCTAGCCAAATCAAAGGACAATCTGGTGGTGAAAATAATGTGCACAGAGAAGTTGGTGATTGTTGTTCACAAACTGGATCAGAAGCTGTTGCAGGTGGCACTACCGGTACAGAATTTGGTTATCAGATAGAAGAGGAAATTAAAAGGGGCAATCCTATGTCAGAAGAATCAGAAAGACATAGTTGTGAGCAGAAACCAGGATTAGAAATGGATGTCAATAATAAGATGTCAGAAAGTGGTGATCAAGTGTCAGACATCTTAAAAAGGAGAAAGGGTCATCACATGTCACCAGAAACAGAATGCTGTAATAAAATGCAAACAGAAGAAGGGTCCCCACACAGCTATAATTGTAGCCTGGTTCTTCATTCTTTTAATTCCAGTGTAAAATTTTCTGGAGATGTCAGTTCTTCAGATAACTGTAAGAAGACATTAAGTTGTCCTGTGAAACCATTTAAAGAGGATGACAGTGACAAATCCTCCACTTCGTCTGATCCTGACGAAGACTTTGATTTGATCATAGAAAATGACACCTCGTCAAGAAATCTAATTTCATTTAAATCCAGTCCTGAAAAGAAAGTGTTTCCCGAAATTCATTCAACTGTAGGGGATATCAAACCTCTGAAAAGGATATTAACCAAGGCTTTTGCTCATACTCATACAGCAACTAAGAAAAATGAATATCAGAAAGTGATATTGGCAAAAAAACCACTAAGAAAAACCAGCCAAGAACAATTTAAATGGGATGATGATGAAGAATCAAAGACACCTGGACCAATCACAGGGCATTTAACTTTCACTATCGGTACTAGTGATGCAGTCAAGATTAGCATGGGAAATGATCATGCAACTAATGATAAAAATGTTCAGAAACAGGTAGGAAAAAGAAAAGTACTGCAAGAGAAGACGGAAACCTCTCCATTTATTTCAAGTATGGAAGATTCTAGCTTGGGAAAAACTGAGAAGGTTACTGCAACAATTAGTCAGTCTGTGACAGTAGTAGGAGGCAAACCAAAACGACTAATTCAGAAAAAAAGGTCCTACTCACCGAGTGATCACAGGACACCGGAAATTCAAGCAAAAATAAAGAAAACAAATTCGGCCAACAAACAAAATAGATCTTCAAATCGGTGTGTACAAAAGAGATCGAGGGTTGATAAACTGATTGTAAATAAAAGAGAGACAGTTGAATTTGTACATAAAGGAGCTGAGGATTTAGCAAGTGCTAACAATAACTCCATAGCTGTAGATGATGAGATCTCATTTAAGAAAGACTCGTTTTCCACTCCTACATTTGAACCCCAGAATTGTTTGCCATCAATAAGCACTTCACTTGCGACTGGTGGTGATCATCGCCAACAGCGTAATAAAGCAAAATCTCACAAGTCATCTCTCTCAGGAACTGCCCATGTTATCAGCATTCCACTAGAAGTAAAAGCAATTACAAATAACATACATACTGAGGAGGCTTTGCACAAGACACAGATTGGTTTACGGTCAAGGCACAGCTCAGTGGAATCTAACAAATCTGACAGGTCATCTTCCTCTAAAAGACAAACAGATGGCAATTCTCAGACTGCTGCCAAACGTGGTAGAAAGAGTGAAGATTCATCAACTCCAATGTGGCAAAAGATCGGGCTCATTAAAATTACCCCAAATACCCCTAATGTGGCAAGCTGTGCAGAGAATGCACCAATGACTCGTTCATCAGAGGCTGCTATGAAGGCGTACAATCAAAAAAGTTTAAGAAATCGTGAAGTCAATCCACTTGACCCTGTAAGTGCATCATCACCAACGCTTAAAGGTGGGCAAACAAATGTGAGTTCAAGGTCTCTCGTCGACAAAGGAAGAAGTCTAGTCATCTCAAAAATGGCACACATGTCATCTGCCAAACATTCCCCTATTACCCAGCCAAAGTCTGTTGGGGCTACCAAAATTTCAAAAAGACTGAATGACACTTCCCCATTAGCTGCGGTGGTAAAACGTAGAGTAGCGCCTGTACCATCGAGACAGTCTCAAGTTAAAACATCAGTTAAAGGAACACGGCCTGTGACTACAAGTGCAACTGTATATGTTGTTGATCCTGTGCCAAACACACCATCATCTGAGATTTCTAAAAAATCATCTTTTGTTGGAGCTAGAACTATTCATACTCAACTACCATCGGGAACAGTTATTAAACCAAAGAAGTCGGTCAGACATCAGAATTTGAGCATTTTGAAAGGGACCAAAGCAGATACTGTTAAAAGGCATCGTAGAAAAACATAGTTTTATAGGGATATTAAATTTTTACCATGGTTATATTTTGTTATAAAAAAAAAATATTATCTTATTCATATATTAGCTGTTTTAATCTTCAGTGAAGTTTATAATAAGCCACAGTACAGGTGCTAGAACATCTTAAATTTCCTTAATATAGATTCCTATGTTCTGACTTTTCTATTATTATGGTACTAATTTTATTACTTTAAATGCACCTTTATTTTTAAAAATTGCAAAATAAGTCATCACTTCATGATGTACAAAATAATAGTTGTACCGGTAGTTGAGTAGTGAGTTTTCTTTGAAAAAAATGTTTTTAATTTTAATATAAATTACCATTAAGAAGAAAACTTATGTGTGTTCCCATTAGGACAAAATTTTAATGTTTATAAAGCACTCTAAAAAAATAATCTGTGACATTGACAAATTGTAATTATTGCCTTTTATAAGCTGGTGTCATAATGGGAGATACCTTTGACAATAACTGTTGTGAATTTTTATATGTGTCACTGATCTCTGATTTAGATATGATGCCATAGACGGTGTGGAAAATTACCATACTAATAAAATACCATGTATACATTTAGAGTTGATACATTTGCCAATTTATTATTTTTTTACATTTTTTGATAAGAAATTGATTTTCTGTCAAAGCAATTGTGTAAGGGAACTAAATGTGTCCTTTTCCCCCTTAAGAAATTTCTTAACATTGTTTATTAATGGTACCCGGTAATAAAAGTTTTATTTTTTTAAAAAGAAAAATTGGTTGAGCCCATATAATTATATACAATAATTTAATATATGGCAGTGCTTCAACCTTTCAGTGTAATGGACTAGTATGAGTTTATATTTACATCACAGCAGGGACTGGTGAGAAAGTTGTAAATTATCTTTATACCAGTATTTTAAAATGTCCACCACTTTGTAAGGTAGCACTGAAAAGCCATATGCTAAGAGATTGAAGTTTTTATTTTTAAGCTTACAAACTCTTGAAAGTATGACAAGTTCCCATTGAGCATAGTAACTAAACAATACGTCAGTTGTAATTTTAGACAGTGAAAGTGTATTATTGAAGAACCCTATTCAAAACAATGCCATTGTCAATTATTTTTTAAATTTGTGATCTTCCTAAATTTACTTAATATATTCTACACATGACCATTATAATCATAATTTATATGCACCCACTGAAGACTGAGAAAGATTAAAAAATTAAAGTACAAGTTTTACTTCAGATGTCTATTTTGAAGCGAGGAATGCTTTATTAAATGCATTTAAATTTAATTTACAATTATTTGTCTGTGTAAATATTAGTGTTTGTTAAATATATATTGTAAGCTTTTCAGTATTTGTATTGCTGTAACTTGTTACAAATTGTTGCAATTTTATAATGGGTTTTGAACCTAAAAAGGCAAACCATTGTTGTTAACCTGTAAATTTACTGAAAGCTATTGATTTTTTTTTTTTTTGTTGCTCTGATTGTTTTGAAATTTAAGGCATCTAATGAGTAGTTAATACTATGAAAGATATTTTGCATAAATATGGTTTAGTTTAAGGATAAATTTATTAACATTGAATATATCCATATATGATTACTTATGAATAAACTGACAATTGTTTTTAAATTTTCTTTGTGAATGTAACTTTTTGCTTTAATAAAACAGTTGCCTTCAATGAGACATGCCTCATTTTAATCATTTGATTTAGAAATTTAAATCATTTAAATCTACCACTGTTTACTTTTTTCCAATACCCTTTACATTAAAAACAAATTGAATTTGGTCCATATTCTCTTGGTAATTTAGAAAGCATGAAATTCTATATAAATCCCCTGGTGTTGATTCTTTATAATTTCTAAGAGTATAAGAGCCCCAATTTCATAATTTGAGTAAAAATTAAATGAAGTACCCGTATTTTTAAGTAAACATTTTAATCGTGGTAACCGGTATAAAAATAAATGTTTAGGTCATCTATGAACCAGTTTTCATATCAATCAAAGTATAAAAAAGCTTAAAACTTTAAATAAGTTTTATTTCCATTTTTAAAAACATTACACCACACTAGACAAATGGTTTCTTTTTAAAAATTTAGAATGAAGCGTCCAGGTTATAAAGCAACTATTTACCAGTTTATAACATAAATCATTTATTTGTCAATCAAATGAAACAAGTTTCATATAGAATCAAAAACATTTAATAACATTAAACAACCATTCTATGTTAAAACCATTCTATGTTAAAGTAAGACAACAATCAAGTTTGCTAACAATGGCAGTCTGACAAACTTTTAAACATAACACTAACACAAATTACAGAACCACAAAATTTTAAAAATAATTGTGCTGTGATAAGAAACAAGGTAATCATGTACTTTCTCACATAGACATGATGTTACTTCAGTGAAAATTTAATGATGATTAATTCATATAGGGTAATATAACTTTAACTACTGCATTGAACAGATTTACTAAGAAAAATGCAAGTGCTGTTTTAAAATTACAGAGCAGAGCGCAGAGATTCCATTTTCTTGTAGGTGTCTTCACATTTAGAAGTAGTGGCAGCCTCTGTATCTAAGTACTGTTGACGAGTCAACTTTCCTGACACAAGTTTCTCTGCAGCTGCAATTGCTAGACCAATCTGTTCTTTGTACTGGGTATCATAACGTTGCAGTTCTGCAACCTATAGACAAAATAAACATAGCTTAATTTCAGCACTCAATTTTTTATTACTAATTACCCTATATAATTTTTTATATGTCCTCTTACAAGGAAATTGAAGTGTATGACAAACAAGTCTACTTCAGAATTTTTTGGTTAATTTTTCACAGTCAAAGGGATTAAAAAATTTTCATATAAAGACTGTCCAACACCTTTATGTCAACTTTTTGCTTTACCAATCTTCATAAAAAAAACTCCTGGGGTTTTAAATTAAACTCATAATTTTTTCCTGTTTGTTGTAACATAGCTTTTATTTATAAAATAACCCACAAACTGTCAAATGCGAACATGCCATGTGTCAACTCTTTTTTTAGTAACTCTGATGTACATTTCTAAAATACCCAAAACTAATAGATATTGAGTCCATATAACTTATAAGTACAGATAAGGAATCATATGTTATGAATGTGGGAATTCTGTGAGCTATGTGAAATAAATATGACCTTGACCTTTCAACAGTGAGTAAAAATGTGTTACTATTTATCTTTTTTAACTCAAATCAACACTGTCCGTTGGGTCCTTTAAAAATCTAAATAAGTTTTTCAGACACATTGAATATTAAACGTTATAAAGTTATTGGGGTTAATAGATTTCTTTTAAAATTTGTTTTTAATTATTCATTGGTGACCTACTTATCTCTTTATAAAATGCCTTTTCAATTCATTATTACCCTATTTTCCACTACTTCAACTATGTAAATTTGAACTACTACTAGTGTTATTTCCAAAATTGTAACTATCACTACAATCATTAATGCCAACAAAGCTATTTTCAAAATCACTTTCATAAAGGAATAATCCAAATAAATTAGGCTTTTGGTTTGCAGGGCCAACATCTGAGTCCTAAAGTTAGTTTTAACCAAAAAAAAACTGAACATAGCTCGATTCAAAATTTAAAAAATTTAAACATGAACTGTTTACCTGAGTTTTCTATACTATAAATAGGAAGTAATTAGTTATCCCACTTTATTAGAAAAACTTAAAACTTCTGACTGGCATTTATTGTATCGATTTTATGTAGGGAGGTAACACTACAGAAGCAGCCATAATGGCTGATGATTGGCAGTTATGTAATTTTTTTTTGAAAGATAAGCAAAGAGCTTAGTTAAGAATGATCATGAAAATACCTTATAAAATGTTTGATACCTATAATAGTTACTGTTAGGTCGAGCACCACTTAAGACAGGAAAAAAAGACTTCATGAACTGAAAGTACATTAAGCAGGTACCTTCTCAGCAGCCTCAGAGCCTTCAGCTTTAAGCTGGGCCTGCAAATTTTGAATTTGCTGTGTCAGCTGTTTGTAATCAGCATCAATCTTTTTTCGGCTAGATGTCAAAGCAGCGGCATCTTTGCTAGTCTTGTATTTGTTGATGGCATCATCATAACTTTGGTACAGGGCACTGCGGCGATCATGTGCACTCTGGACTTCATCAATTAAAGTAGATACACGCATTCTACTTTCTTTGGCTTCATCCTTTAAGAGTGAACATTATTATATTAATATTATACAGAATTTGCTTTATCCTGGAAAGGTCAATAAAAAAATTATTTCCATAAATGACAGATATAACTAGTGATAGTTAAGCCTTTTAACAATGTCACATCTTAAAGACGTAAGATGAACTTAAATAAGAAGAAAATCTCCCAAACTCACCTTTGTAATAGCAAAATCCAATCTCACATAGATGATGACAGCTAAAAATAGCAAATAGAAGGCACCAACCACCAATAAAGGCTCTTGCAACAGGAGAAACTTTTGGAATGTGTAGTGCAGCTAAGGCAAAATTAGAACAGATTGATTTACAGATAACAAAAAAAAAATTAATATTCACGATCTTCATTAACTTTTCAGGAGGATCTGTATAAAACAATTTATGTTGTAATGGTACATCTAGGTATTGATGTACAGAATAATTATCAACAAAAAAAGTTCAGTAGTTTGGTAAATTCCTATGGTAGTAAGGCAAATTTTTTAACACTTTACATCCACATATTTCTAACAGTAAAAAAAAAAAAACTATCCTCAACATGTTCACCCGTTAGGGTGAAAATAAGTTTATAAGCAGGGTAAACTAATTCCTTTTTATATTCTTACAATATTGATATCCCTTTGTTAATTTGTACACTTTTGCTGGCATCCGTCCGTCACAAGGTGACGATGGTGTGAAATTCGCAGGATGAAATCCACAAGGCCTCGGATTATTCTTCAAGGATTATAAGCTGGTTCCCAAAAGCTGCTGGATAACCCAAGGGAACATCATGTGGATGATACAGCTTCGCACCTGTGGCGTCACAGGAGTTGTCGGAATGTTACAATGTATCAATGTTATCCGCCTTCGGGACTCCATCTCCGGGTTTGAATTCAGAGTTTCCTTCTCTTAGATGAATTGCCATCCAAGGTTAACGAGTCCCATCCATCCCGGGTGCTGGTGATGTTTTTGCTTGACTGGGCTTTGACTTGAGATTTGCTCAGTATAGACCACTTGGCCACTCAGCACCCTTTTGTACACTTACAGGAGTATATACTACTACAGCTAGCCTAATTGACCAAGGAATGTCAAATCACATCTAAGTTGCTATAAGATTCTTCATCCATTTTTAAAAAATGGGTATTGAATTCAATGAAAATAGTACTTAAAACAATCTATTTACATTAAAGTTGCAATCAACCCATTTATGAATGAAGTTAAATGCTAGGATGTGGGTGCTGGAAGTTAAATGCGAGGATGTGGGTGCTGCAAAAGATTATTCATGATTTGTTCTTGTTGATATGCAAGGATAAAAAAGATTTAAATTGGTAACCACTGCTTGGCATTGTGTGGATATTAAGTGTTAGTACCTCAAAGTCTTGAATGTGCTGTTCCACAAGGTTGAGCTTGCTTAAAACTACAACAGGTCGTCCTAAGGTATCTAGATAGGTATAATGAATCTCATTTCCTTTTCTTTGAACATCAAAGGGTGTTTTCAGCTCAATATTTCTGTATTTTCAGAGTAGAAAAATATATATTGAAAAAGCACTTGTATATATAACAGCATATTTCATTTAGTATAGAATAGTGCTGCTGGTTGAATAATAATTTATTTATTTTAAAAATAAGTAAGTTTTAAGTTGTGTATCTTTCTCAACATGTTAATATTGTTATGGTGTACAGTAAAGGGCATTATATAGTGATGGACATTGTGTGCATGAAGTATCATGATTACCTATATTAAAAGTGTACAACATAGTTAACATATTGGGTCTTTAAGATTTATTATCATGTATATACAATTTGTAAAAATCATAAATCAGTCCCAAAGCAAAGATAAATTGAAAATGTTGCCAAATGCAGGTACCTACAGAACATTCTGCTACTGTATTAATCATATTGGACCAAGTGACTTACTTTGATCCTTCTGGTAAAATGATCTTAAGCTGCATTTCATCAATAACCATGTCATCATAGATATGATCAACAAACCGCATCTTGAGTGCATAGTGGTCACCTGTTAATTTAAAATTATTATTTTTGCACCAAATTATGCTTTATTTTGTCTAGGGAGCAAAGTTTTAAGTGGGAGTAGCGCTGGGAATAAAACCGGGTTATCCGGATGACGCTGTTTGGTGGGGAATAATTTTAACCTTTATAACCAGTGGACGCAGCACATTACAAAGCAACAAGAAAAATTTACAATTTAGAAGGAAGTAAAGATTAGTCATCAGTTAACGATGCTAACTGTAGTAAACACATTCCTGTATTTCAATCAACAAAGTTAAAGATGTTACAGTCTTAAAAATGTGCCTTTTAGACTATCCAAACATACAAATAAAACAGATAGGTGCAAGAGCAACATGAAATGTAACTGTAGTCTAATGCCTGAAATTATAGATTTTGCTGTTGAAAACGTACCCTTATAATAAAGGTACTCATAACTAGGGACATTGTAACCCAGGTAGTATCTTGTCTTCCAACCACCAAAAAGAGGGAACCTTGGTCTCAGCTCAACGTCCACCGATTCATCCAGCTCCTTCATGTTGGAAGTAGAAATGTTGCCAATCTCATCTCGATAATAAACATCACGAGCTGAGGCAGGAAGAGATGTCTGAGGTAAAAAAAAATGTTTCATTAACAAAAATAACAAATTAAAGTACTCTACCAGGTAATAAGCAAAAATAAAAATTCTATGCTGCTAGATTGAACAAGTTAGATTAGTTTCAACCTTGCCTTGAAATATTTAATGGATGCATAACCATCTTGCTGCCTCTGATAGTCAAATCTTGAAAAAGGTCCTTTCAGAGTTGCACCTGTGTGTCTCATGTCAATGTGCTCTTCCACAGCAATGTTTCCCCAGTGAGAAACTTCCACCAAACGCTCCAGTGAAGTCACAGTAAGAAATGGGCTGTTATTTTCCTCATGCACTCTTAGCTGGGACTAAGGTTGAATTTTAAAAAATATATAAATAAAAGTGATTAAAAATGTAAGAACTTACTGCTTGTCATAGCTAACAACAGATACATTTCAGTTTGGTGAAGACACTACTGATTTAAATGCTGTTAGAGACCATTTATTAAATCAGTAAAATTCTGAGATTTACTCAATTTTGACTTTAGATATCAGTTTGTAATAATTGTTTTCAAAACCAATATTTGAACACAGTCTATACAGTCAGTTTAAACATAATTTTTTTTTTTAAATTAGTTTATATATTTATCTTTATTTAGTATCATTTAGACAGCAACTATGACAGCAAGCTACAACCAGTTTTGATTTTAACAGACAAAGCTTACAGTAACACCACAACACCAGGGAATTCTCAGGAACAATATTGACAATGACTGAACCCAATCCTAACCCTAACCCCTGCTGAACACCCTGACCTTTATATTTGTTTAACTTTAGTTTAAAGAGGAAAAAAGGAAAAAGAGATTTAAAGATGAAAAGTTGCTTTGAAAATTCATTGATATTTTGCAAAAGCTCAACCTTCTTCAGTCTACTGTGAGAACAATTATTAAAGAGGAACAGTAAAGAACAGTATTAAAAAAATCACTGTAAATGTTGTTTTTTTTTAAATCCCCATTCGGGCATGTTTTAAAGCATATACAATTCCAGACAACGATGCAACACAAAAAAAGGCATACCTCTGAAAATGGAGTTTTGTCTTCAAATGGACCATAGCTAATTGTAGCATCAGATTGAGACACAGGTTTGGTCTTAGTGTAAGACTCAATATTAGAATTGGTGGTGGTAACAATAGTTGTTTGGCTAGTGGTTGGATATGGTGAGTAAAAGAACAGATTGGTATCCAAAACAACTAGCTGTTTCTCTGCCTGTTAAAATAAAGATATAGATAACAATTAAGCTATAGTGAAAAATAGCGGAAACTCTTTCATGGTTATGCCAGTAGTAATAAATATCTAGAAGCGTTTGCAACAAATGTATATTTACCTACACCCTTATAGGTAGAAGTAGTTGTTACATATTTAAATACACCACTGTACCTGAGTGATCTCCAATGGAAATGGTTTTAAGACATGAGAGTATATGGCTTCAACTTCAACAACAACGGATTTACCCCCATCTAAAGCTGACAGCAGAGATATCCTGAAGAGTCTCTTATCACTGCAATTTTTTTTTTAAAAATCACTATTAGTTTCATCTATTACTTTGTGGATAACATGATTGATGTACCAGTACACAAATTTAGTGAAGTCTTTAAACAATTTTTGGGTTTATAAAAAATTTTTAACACTTAATCCAAATATCTGCGAGTAAAAAAACAAACTACATGCAATTTTCCCATATACACACATAAAGTTATATATTATAAGACTGTAAACTCAATAACTTTGTCAAGTTTGGTGATATTGATTTCAAATTGTTAATGTAATTACAGGAACCTGGATTATTATTATTGGTACTTTTCTATAGTATGCTAAGGCTCACCACGCTGTACATACAATTTAACAAACATAATCATGAACTTAAAAACTAACATACATTAATTAAATAAAACAAATGTGTATTCGCTCCAACCATTCCATAACTATTTACATGTCAAGCCATGGAAAGCACTCAGCATAATTGTTTATCGTTCAGAGGGGGGAATCAGTCAGGATAGTAGAGTTGAAAGAGATGTGTTTTGAGTGCAGTTTTGAAGGCTGTGATGGTTGCTATATTGCGGATGTGTAGTGGAAGAGAATTCCACTGTTTGGGGGCACAGAAAGAGAAAGATCGTTCACCGTATGTTTTTGTGTGAGCCTTGGGGACGGAAAGAATACGCCCGTCTGCGGAGGAGCAGTGAATAGACAGAGAGAGTAACTTAACTGATGAATTATCGTTACTTACATCTAAATTGCTATCAAATTCATATCTGAGTCAATTTTTGACAAAACTGGCATTGAAAAGAGTATAAAAAGTCAAATTTGACATAAATTGGACTTAAACAAGCTATTTTTTTAATGATAAATTGTGGTTTATCCAATTGAGAATAAAGTAAACATGTGTTGATGTATGTGTCAAAGGGAGATTATTCATTAATTTATTCTTGTTTCTATGTTATATGGATGCCTAGTGGACATAAAGCGTAAAAGTAAATAAGTGTCTAGTAAAGCAATCCTTATCATTAAGTGTACCTGAGTCCAGCAACACTTGTTTCAGCTATTTCAAGTTTTTCATCTTTGTTATCCTTGGTCTAAAAAAAAAGAAAAAAAAACATTGCATGTACTGTACTAAATATGTGAAGCAAGTGCAGAAATGAAAATGTACAATGTCATTAAAAAAAAAAAAACTTTTCCATAGTATGGATCAATAAAATAATAATTGTTTTAACAGCACTCCAAACTGGATTTCTTTGTGGCTGACACTCAAGTGGTAGATTACCATTTGCTCTATATAATATGGCCGGCACTACGTACACCGCGGCGGTGTACCTAGCGAAACCACAGACTTTTGCCTGCATACACCGCAGCGGTGTACCTAGCAAAACCATGGTCTTTGGCCTGCGTACACCGCGGCGGTAAAAGCGACAAAACCTTGGTCTTTGCCAGTCTTTAACTCTATGCGGTACTTGTAAAATTAATGTTAAACTCTTGTTAAAACAGAAAACTATTTATTTAAAAATTATTTAATACCGGGTACCTGCAAGATTAAACAAAAGTAGAACTGATATTTTTATTGTGCGCAGGGCTTGAGCCCTGCATGAACACAAGGGAACGACGTTCCTGTAAAACTGTAAATGTATTTTTTTTTTTATTTGGTAATATACATTTTTTTTATTTCGGAGGGTGGGAGGAAGATATTTGGGTAAGTTCCAACATTTTGTTAAGAGCAAGCATTTCTTAGTGTTTTATTGGTCGTATCTGGCCTCTTCGTAAGTGAAACGCATTTCATATCCTAACCTGTTGCGTACCCCCCCCCCACCACAAATATTATTGATTGCACAGATTTTTAGGTTTAAATTGGCTTTAATAGATGTATTTGAGTGTCAGAAATTCAAGATAATTATTAAATGTAAATTCTTTCTGCCAAACCTAATCCCCTCTGACATCTGCTATACGCAGCAGTATGCAAAATATCCCAAATCAACAACCTCCTCCTCCTTCCATAGTGCGTAAATGGATGAACCTACATATCATACTTTCTATTTATTTTCTAATTTATTATTTTCAAATTCAACATATATACTTAAAATATTTCAACTGCTACAAAATATTTTGTTTTTATTCTCATAAAACTACTGTTACAAATGAACATAATAAATTAAATATAAAATATACTTTTAATTAAAATGAAGAAAGAAAAGAAAGTAATATTCGAACCCCCATCTAGTAAATAATCACATAATATCAATTAGCGTCTACTCTACCACAAGATAACACAAGTTCACATCCAACTGCCTTATCTTAACACCAGGTCACAGGTCAATGGTACACTTTGCTGCAGTGTGCACAAGTTTCGCTAGATACACCGCCACAGTGTACGCAGGCCTAGGTCCATGGTTTTGCTAGGTACACCGCCGCGGTGAACGCAACCACTTCGATATAATATATAACATAAGTAGGTAATTGCACGCTACTGGTACCTCACATTTTACTATGGCCGCCATCTTGGTTGAGACGATTCAAATCTATCCCTCACCCTAAATCTCAAAACATAAACAAAGGGCAGTGACTCCCAAAAAACACGCAAATGAAATCGAGGGACCACATATAGGAATTAGCCCTGAACTAATATTTGGCTGAAATGTAGTTGTGTGGTCATGACGTCATTTTCGTGATAGAATTAGGGTTCAGGTTAGGGTGAGCGGTCCTACAGCTACACATTTACCTAATATTTTTTAACCAAATTTGGAATTTAATCATTATAATTCAAGTATTGTCCTTGCCTAATAAATGAATAATTTAAAAAATAAAATAAATGTCTACTTACCACAGCACTCAAGAAAGACAAATTATCTTTCAGTGATGGATCTAGAGCAAAAATAAATGACCGTATTGTAGAAGTGCCTTTATTCTCTAAAGTTATGGATGTTACTGTTTTCACCAAGTGGGTGGCTATATCAATTTTCCTCTCGACTTTGGAATTCACAAGATTTTTATCGATTGAGTCTTGGTTCAGTTTACCAAACACCGATATAAGGAGGTGCAGCAACAGTAGAGTTAGAACTCTAGTTTTCATGATAACTTTTGCCATAGCATTGAAAATTATCAATAACCGGTTGCAAATTTCACCGGCGAATCGTTTTCTTCCACGAGCAGAAGCCGGAAGTTTGAGTCGATCGCCGAGTTGGCAAGAAGCACTGCAAAAATCAAGTGTAAAATATGACGAATCTATTATTAATTAAAATTATTTATATTGGCACATTATTAACAAATTAATAAAGAAATAATTTATATCGGCAATTTTTTTTTAACTTTGTATTTCTTTATTACTCATCCTTAGTGAATACAGTGATTCAGTATGGACCTACTACTTTTAAACCTACACTACATCTACGTGATTTAATTTGTTGTAATTACATCAAATTAATCACTGTAACTGTACTGTAAAGAAGCCATATTATATATTAAAGTTAAAGAGACAGATATTTATATTAATATATCGTGCGTGCATTGCTTTGTTCATCTTTAATGTGTATACAACTTTTTGTCCCTGAACAAATATTTATACATTGAAACGTTAATTCTAATATTAGGAAGTCGATTAACTTTTTTAAAATTAAAATGGCGGGAGCAGAGGGTGATAGAAACCGTTCACTAAAGGAAATAATTTACGATAGTCTTAATGCCATTCTATCTCCTGATCTATTAACGCGGTCAGGTGGTGAAGATCAGATTAAAGCATTGGAAGTAACCGAAGGTCTTTACTTGATGTAACTTTATTTATTTCTAACTACTTGAAAAATTATTCATAATCACTAACTAATCAAATTTGGCTAATTCCTATATGTGGTCCCTCGATTTCATTTGCGTGTTTATTGGGAGTCACTGCCCTTTGTTTATGTTTTGAGATTTAGGGTGAGGGATAGATTTAGGGTTCAGGTTAGGGTGAGGGATAGATTTAATTTAGGGTTCAGGTTAGGGTGAGGGATAGATTTAGGGTTCAGGTTAGGGTGAGGGATAGATTTAGGGTTCAGGTTAGGGTGAGGGATAGACTTAGGGTTCAGGTTAGGGTAAGGGATAGATTTAGGGTCAGGTTTAGGGTGAGGGACAGATTTGAATCGTCTCAACCAAGATGGCGGCCATAGTAAAATGCTAGGTACCAGTAGCGTGCAATTACCAAATAAATAACTGGTAATTGCACGCTACTGGTCGCTCACCCGAACCCTAAATCTATCACAAACAAAGGGAAGTGACTCCCAATAAGGGGACCACAGAAGCACATTAGCCAAATAACTAAAGTCAAAAGTTCTAAAGACAAAATAAAATCATCAGTGGGCTGAGTGGCGCTACAGCCCATGTAGGGCAGAGGCCTGCTCTTGGTAGTATAACTCTTGGTTTGTACAGGTTCTCCAGACATCATTTTCCATCAATGTTCCGTATATTTCCTCGAAAAGGTTCTCTGCTTTTCTGAAATAACTAAAATTAAAAGACTAAAAGTTAAACTAAAAAGTCAAGAGACTGAGAAATGAGTCTAACTTACCAGCCAAGACTTCCTGTTAATAGGCACTTCGGTGAGATCCGGGAAATGCCAAAAAACTGGTATCGTGATTTTGTTGTCAAAATGGCGACCTCCACTTTTTAATTTACTGAGAGTCACGTTGTTTACGACTTTATTACTATTTGTAGCCCAGCATGTAAATTCTATTTCCACCCACAACTTTGAGTAGACATGTTGTTTTATGATTAGACACTTATTAGTCCTCAAAATAATTTTGGGGCTTCACTTTGAAAATTGAAGGTAAAATAATGCTAATTTGACTCATTCATATTTTTTGTGCGGAAAGCTTATATCGCTTGATTGTAAGGAAGTTTATAGATAGTGGCATTAATTACAACATATCCAAGTTGTGTAAGGTTAGGCCCAGCGGTTTGGTCATAAATTAACCCCGCAATATTAGTCACATGTGTCCCAAAATTACCTATTATCATTAATATTTGTTGCTATAGTAAACAACCTGATTTACTCTGGAAATCTAGCATATTACCCCATAATAACTCATTTAAAAATAAAAACAAATAAATTAATAACACAAATACATATCTTTATTATGATTTGATGCTTTTATTGAGAGATTTTAGGTTAAATAAGCCTTTTTATTACAATTAATAGTTAATTATTAGTTTTATATACTGAGACTGGTATATATATATATATGTATGTATATAATATAGAGGCCTAGAATATATTACTATTATAAGTGTAGGCCTAGCCCCACCCCAATAATTATTTGTAGGACCCATTATTCATATGTCATGTAATTGTAATGATATATTATAATAATTCTTAAGGCATAAATTAATTAAAAATGTACAAAAAATATTCACTTAGCTTTGAGATTGAAATATCCTATATTTAATCACAAATCACAATATTCCAAAAGAGAATTATTACATAATCCTCAGTCTCAAAGAAAAAAAACCACTTTCTGCCACAATAATCCAAAAATTACATATAATGTTACTAAAATTAATCATAAAATATTGTAATTACCTCAACCAAATGACTAGAACTTATTTTAAATTCTATCAACAGCCAAAGTTGATTCTAACAATACATGTTGATTTGTGAAGCAACTTTACTAAATTAAAATAAATTACATACTATTTTTTTTGTCATATTCACACATTCATATGATATGGGACTAAAATACATTATATTGAAAATGGTATTTATGAATAATCACAGATTTTTAAACTCATTTTCAGAATTTGGTGTGTATCTGGCAGAAATTACAGTTGACACCCAAGGACCTCTAGCCATTCGTCAGTTGGCATCTGTATTGCTGAAGCAGTATGTACAATGTCATTGGTCCCAGCAGTCAGAAAAGTTTATCTCTCCGGAGACAACAGATGCTGTAAGTCATAAAGAATAGAAGTTGACATCAAATGAGCTCAAATAAAGTTATTACAATTTCTCATTGTTTAAATGGGAAATAAGAATCTAGTTTTTTAAAAACAAAAATACATTCAATTCACAACCATAATAAATAGCAGGCATGGGACTAACTTGTTATAATATAACCCTTATTAAGTTCGTTGAAGAATTACACTAGACCAGGGATGGCCTCATGATAATTTTCTAGGAAACTAGAATTCTAGACAGTAACTTGAAAAAAGTTAAAACCTAAACAGGGTAATCTGTGATTATTATTTCAGTTTGCCAATTTCTAACTGTGATTATCAATTCTCAAACTCTTTTACAGATAATAATACAATATTTGTACATTTTACGAAAACATTTAATCAAATTCCGGAAGGTCTTGTGGGCCACTCTTGTGGTCCATGGTCTGTAGGTTTCCCACACCTACTCCAGATGCTATGCTTAATCTTAAAAACCACTACATTTTGTATTGATATTACTATCAGAATGAAAATAGCAATGACGTTATTTAAGGAAGTGAATAAATAACTTTCTTTTCAAATGCAGATATTTTCGACTCTTCTTAATGGTCTTGTTCCTGCATATGTTCAAAGCAGGAAATAAGTTCTCAATTGATTTTTGCACAAGTCGACAGAATATCAAGTTAAACATGTTTTATGTATAAAGGGATGAGAAATGAACCTTTAAATTAAAAGACCTTAAAATAAATGATGCATTGGGGAAAATTAAATTTTAAGATTTTCATGTCGAGACCAATGTTCCCTTTAAGCTGCGTGGCCGCACAGCTACCTCACAGATACCGTGCAGCAGTTTTGAGTATCCATGCAGCAAATTTTTATAAAAATAAATTCGAACAGATACGCTGCACTCTGCAAAGTAAAACTTTGCACACAACTGTATGATTTGGCACATGAACCAGCAAACCTTAGAGGGAACATTGGTCAAGACATTCTTCTGTGATAAATTTTACTATACAATTATATATTTTTTTCATAGGCAAAGGCACACATTCGTCAGCTGCTACCACAAGGCCTGTCTGAGTCCATCAGCAAAGTTAGATCTAGTATAGCTTATGCTGTATCAGCTATTGCCCATTGGGACTGGCCTGATGTTTGGCCTGAATTGTTCCCTCTACTAATGCAAGCTCTCACTAGTGGACAACCTAATGCAGTTCATGGTGCCATGAGAGTGTTATCTGGTAATGAATGGATTCATATTACTAGGTTTAACCCATCTTACCCTATTATGGGCAAAGCTGGTGCGATCTTTACTTGTTTATTCACACATCGAATTGTGAATTAACTCATACTGTATATTATTAACAGTTTTTTTCTTTTTCAAGTGTTTATGAAATACACTAGATAAAAAGGCATTGTTTAAATTTTGATCCATCCAAGTATTGAGTTAACACTTAGGCCTAAAACTTCAAAATGTTATTTAAACAAAAATGATTCAAATAAAATGCTAATATATTGGTACTGGTGAGTCGAAGGTTCTGTTCAATCATAATATCTGCTTTATAAAATTAAAAGGAATAGCAATGTCACATTGGTATACTTTCTTGGTATATTAACTTATCCTCAAGTATATCTAATGCTAAATATATTCATTAGTCGTAAGAAATGATACCACCATATTATATATATAAATATCAGTGGTTCCCAATGGAGCCCTTTTTAGAATTAATATCTACTGGGGAGACCCTTAGCCCTGCCTATTTCTGACAAATCAATGGTGTTTAGGAGTTTACTGGACCGGCCATGGAACCCTTGAGAAGTGCTTGGGGAGCACCGGTTGGGAACGACTGATGGATTAAATAAGGTGGCTATCAGGTTATAAAGTTAATAATGGATATAGCCAATAAAGTTAATAATGGATATAGCCATAGTTGCGCTCAGGAAATTGTTGCTCTACTTTGAAAACTGATGAATTTTATGAAAATAGATTTAAATAAAATCTTATTTAGAGCATTGTAATGGACATAACAGATCCGATTTCAAATTTGTTTACCCTATAACTGTCATAGCGGCAAATCATCGCTTGTTATACTCCTTTCTGTGGTGTCAAGGCAGATTATTATCGGCCGCTAGCAAAATCGTTATTAAAAATGTGAATTATTTAATTTAAATTGGTTAAGGGGAAATAATTCTATACAAATTAGTTTGCTTCCAATTTTCGTTGCTATCTTTGTGTCAAAATTCTTTGTGATAAATCGGGTGTAAAATGTGCTCAATTGTTTCACTGCCATTATGTCGGTTACTGGAGATGGTCCCCTCTAGATTGTAAAATCATGACAGACTTTCTTTATTGAATTATTTTAAAAAATTTAAATTGAAAGCAATGATTTCAGAGATATTCTATGCCCTATTGACCGTAGCAGCTCTAGAGGTGATGGCATCATAAGTCAGATATTGACAGTTTTTGCCCAAAGCTTAGTCATATTGTTACAGAAAAATTTGTATGGGAAAAGGTGGAAATCGAAGAAGAAAAAGACAAATATTGGATCCCAAAGACATACTTGAATGTTTGTGTATATTCTGGAGTATTAAATGATAAAAAATAGATTTAATAACTTCAAATGCAAAGGAATTTTTCTAACTCATTGCATGCTTTACCCCCTTGTATTTTGTTTGACAGAAATTTGATGGAAGGGAATGATAAAAATTCACCAATATTACTGTTTTGAATATAATTACCTATAACTTGATATTTTCTGAAAGTATCTAAAAACATGATTTTATGATAGTTTTAACAATTTATGGAGATTTAGGTCCGGTTGAATACAGAAAATAAGTAGTAAAATTTTACTCACTCTGTCAAGGTCAAAATCATCATGTATAATAGTTTTAAAAATACCATATGAGACCTTGTTCAAAGTACTTTAAGAAAATGTTAAAGCGTCTCTGAATTCATTTAGTATGGGATTTAGTCATTTTTGACAAGCATATGAAAATTTTTAAAATGGCTTGATGCTACAGAAAAATGCACTTTTATAGGGTTAATAAAAAAAAACTTGAAATCTTTTTCCAGAATTTTGTCAGGATATAACAGATACTCAAATGGGACATGTTGCTCCTATAATTTTGCCTGAACTTTATAAGGTCTTCATTGGGGCTGAGGTCAGTGATCATTATAATTAAAGAAAAGTCTATGCTTGATAAGTATTTACAATTTTTTCCAATAATTTTTCCCTATTGATATTTATTTTTATTATTGAATTATGTTAATTTCATGAACTCATGATTAATGGGTTTTTTTTTTCACTCAGACATTTGGTATACGTACAAGATCCAGAGCTATTCATATTTTTAATGTTGTAGCAGGGATGGTTGTGACAATGCAGGAGTACCAGAAGGTAAAATATATAAAACTAATAGATGCCTTGTGCAATGAACAGGCACATAGTTGAAAATGATTTTTAATGTATATTTATAATTACTTAATCCTCTTACCATAAACACCACTAATCCTCAGGCTCACCTGTTTATGCCTAAAATTTGCCATAGAAACTACAATTTTAAGCGACTATGGCACTACAATGAACCTACAACCTTCACTTTCTAATTTTTGTAAATCTTGGTTTTTAAAAAAAAAATTTGTTTTTTTCACTATATTGTAAAAAAAAGGTAATGTACCTGTATTTTTATGTTAACACCAAAAGCATTGAATAATAATGACAGTGATTGGCCATTGCAGTCTTGATCCCATCTCGATGATCCAACCAGGATATATTTTTCCTTTAGAGGGTGCGTTGATACTTTATAACACATTGTATGCTCATTCTGGAACCAAACTGGGTGCAACATTTATTTTCTTACTTCTCTCTGCGGTGCTACAAATTTTGTCAATTCCATGTGGGAGAAAAAAAACAATTTACTATAAGTAATGACAAAAAGAAAGCAAAGAAATATCCCATAATTTTGGGGGAATATTTTTTGAGAGGACTGTACTGAACTTTCTTAACCTCAGAAGCACTGCTATGTCTTCCAGCCCACTGAATGCTATTGACAGTGCATTGTCTTGACTGACACTGACCTTATTTAGGTCAAATCTGCTCATCACTCAAGCAAGTCTGTGCTTTCAGAACCTTTTGAGCTTGCCAAAGACCTTTTCTTATCCTTAAGAAACCAAGCTAAGAGCTATATCCTGTATATTTATTTGTGTAAATATTTTATGTATTAAAATAATGTATTGTTCATGCATCTGACACTAACCTAAGGGAAAACAGGTCTGCAAGGGTAAATGCATCATGTATTCAAAGCTCATCACACTCAAAATTAAACTTTAAAATCTTTAGAACCTGTCAACATGCAACCAACTGCTGCTAAATGTTGATTTCAACATTTTTAGTTAAAATACTTTTAATTTCAAAAAGTCTGAAATATTAAAATTTGTATTGTTATGCTTAAATTACAATGTAATAAATCAATTTAATGTTTTTCCACCTAAATTTTAATTTTATTCTTAATATTAACATACTGTTTTTAGAATTGCATGTAATAAATGGTAATCTTTTTTTTTTTTAATGCAAACCCTGACGCTGACCCAATTTTAAAAAATATATAACTTTTTAAGACAAGTACATGTTTTGGTGAAATTTATTTGAGACAGATTAATCAAACATCCATAAAGGTTTTTTTTTTCTTAAACACTATTGAATTATTTTTTGTTATGTTTTCAGGGCATTGCCAAGCAGCTCCTGTTCCCTGTCCTTTCTCAGTTCACAAAAGCCTTCATCCACTGTCTACAGTTGCCTAATTCTACTACTTGTGATAGTGGCCTGAAACTAGAAGTTGTTAAAGTTAGTCAATACTTCTGTTACAAACCATTACATATTTAAATTAATAAAACATAAAAAAAACATATTCCCATATTAGGGAAAAGTAAAGAGACTTATGAAAATTGAAGTTTAAATTTAATATAATGCAAGTCATGTGTCTAATGCTTTTTTTTTTAAAATATAAATGTTATTGATTTTCATTATTGAATCATTATCATAAACCAAATGGCATTTCCTGAAATTATATTTGCCATTAATGTTGTTTGCTTTCAGGCTTTAACCACTTTAATTAAAGGATTCCCAAAAACAATGTCTGAATGGTTGCCTGAGATTTTACCTTCAATTTGGACTATTTTTACACAGAGTGCTGAAATGTATCCTTTATTGAAATCCAGAGTTAATATTATTTGTTATTACAACCTATTATTGTTACAAATTATTATATACAAACTACAATATAAATTACATATAATTGGAAAAAAATCTCTGCGGTTTAGTGCAATACTGTTTTTGTTTTCTTAACTTCCCCTAAGCTATGTAAGAACAGTAGTTAATAACCTGGAAGATGCTGATGATCCAGTCGATTCTGATGGTGAGTTCTTGTTTTCCCTTTATATCTTAAGGAAAAAATACATTTATTTCTGTGTCCCAGTTTTGTGTGGTCAGAATTTAAATGTACTATTCCTGTTATCCTTAAATAACCTAAAAACTGTTAAGATTAAAAAATTGTAAAGCTAAATATATATATATATTCAATTTAATTTTTATGTCAAAAACAAATCAATGAACACTTAGGTTTATTTAATATTAAAATTGTTTTCTCTCTATCCTTTTTATCATTTTTATTTAGAAAATTACATCTTTTATTTGTAAATTTTCTTTTAAAGGTGATGTTTTAGGATTTGAGAACCTGGTTTACACAGTGTTTGAGTTTGTTCACATTTTGATTGAATCAAGCAAATTCCGTAGTACAGTTAAAAAAACAGTTGACCAGATTATCTACTATGTGATTATATACATGCAAATTACTGAAGACCAGGTACAATTTGTTTTTAAATTGAATTGAACTTTAAAAAAAAAAACAATATAAAAACTAATCTTTGCTATACATTCCCAGGCATTTGAAGCCATTAACAAGCATTACTGATAACCATGTTTACATTTGCCAAAAAAGTTTACTGTTCTAAAATATGTTTTAAAAATCAGTTTGAATGTGCATACATTTTTTAGATTCGATTGTGGAGCAACAATCCTGACCAGTTTGTAGAAGATGAGGATGATGACAGTTTTTCATATTCTGTGAGAATATCTGCACAGGACTTATTGCTTGTAAGGCAGCTCGCATAGGTTTTTAAAGAAATGGGAGTGGTTGATTTTTATAAACTTTAACTTACTTTTAGTTATTCTACATTGACAATTTATTTTATTAACCTTTGTTTAAAAAAAAAATACTATATTAATTGACCATAATATCTTTTGCCAGTCATTAGGTACAGAATTTCAAAATGTCTCACCAGAAGCACTGTGCCAAGCTATTACTAAGCATTTACAGGAGTCCGAAAATGCAAAAAACTCTGGCAACCAAAACTGGTTAGTGAATAATAGATTATTTAGCTACCTCAAAATGATTTTTTTTTTCCAGTAAAAACAAACAAAAAACCCATTCAAATGCATATTATGTAATTTAGTTGTTCGTTGATGCAATTTGTTTTATTTTGTTTTCTAAAACATGTGTTGCATTTATTTGCTTATTACACAGTTAAAATAATTAAAAATAATTATTTAATGAATATGCAATATTCCAGGTGGAAAATACATGAATCTTGTATGCTTGCTCTGGGTACAACCAAAGAGATGGTTGTTCAAGCTATCAAGGCTGGTACTGCACACTTTCATCTCCCTGGATTTTTACAGTCAGTAGTTCTTGCTGATATGAACTATTCTGGTGAGTTTAAACACCAAGTTTAAATTTAATATTACCATTAATTTTATGGCACATGGTGGCTTATTTTTGCGCTTGAAAATTACTTTCGGTCTCTTGTGTTGAATTGTTCTAATTTAAAAACGTCTTTCTTGGAAAGAATATTTATGTATAAGCGGAAAATGAGTCTGTACATTGTAATCAAAAACATTTCCATTTATTTGGATCAATAAATGAATCCTATCTTACCTTATACTAGTAAATGACAAAAATTTCTTCTAGTTGAAACTCTTTTAAAATAAAATAGAATTCTCTATCTTTTCATTTATAAGCAGTCTTCAGTTTTTAACAGGAGATATAGAATTCTAACATTAAAGTTTACCTTACTGAGATCTCAGAATAAATTGGCAAAAAGTATGATTATTGCCCATTCTGTACATTTTCATATAAGAAAATCTGAATTTTAAGTATATTTGGTCAATGAAAGGGAAAGGCTTTTTTTTAATGTTTCAGTTATTAAAAATTTTAATTCATGCTTATCTTTTCTCAACAGTGTCACCATTTTTAGTCGGAAGATGCTTGTGGACAGCTAGTAGATTTACTGAAGCGATGACTCCAGATTTGATTGAAAAGTTTGTACCTTTGTTTCTTAAATTGTATGGATATATTTTTATTAGTGCCCTGGTTACTCAAATAATACCTGTTCTTGGGTTTGAAATATAATTGTCATTGCATCATGTAATGCTATGAGGATGTACCCTTTCTTTTGTAAATATGAACAGCCGATATCATTTAGTAGCTTTCTTTTATTAAAGTTTCAAACCCATTCATTATTTGTCAAACTCAATATTTCTCCCTTTAAGTTAAATAATAATAGATGTCACCGAACACATTTCTACTGACCATTTTTGGAGAATGACAAAAACATTCAAGACTATAAACAATATGTTCAATAAAATCTAAACAAATTTCCATTTATTTGGATCGATAAAATAATCTTCTCCTTATGTTATTTTATGTTACATTGTTGTTTTTTTAATTGTTTATTGTCAACCACAGATTATTGCAAGCAACTGTGGGAGGCTTGCATATAACTCAACCTGCTAGTATAAGAATATCAGCAGTCAGGTCTGTGTTTGGATTCTGTGATCATTTAAAAGTGGCTGGCAATACACAGCTGCTTGTGCCATATTTACAGAACATTCTGGAAGGCTTAATCAGCATAGCCACACAATTTTCTACTGAAGTCATGGGCTTATGCTTGGAAACCTTAGCAGTTGTTGTATCAGTAAGTAATAATTAATTGAATGCATGTTTAGTTTTAAAAATCCTATTATCACAACTAATAATTCTCTAAATATGTATGTATGTATTGCTTTAATGCTGTGCTCAATAGGCGCTCAAAATAAAACTCCTAGAAGTTAATACTAATTGGGATTCTTATATTATAAAGTACATCACGTGAATGCATGTTTTGTCAAGTAACTAGTAGGTGCCGCCGCCATTGCTTGGTGGGTTATTTCTAGTGTGTGTGTGTGTGTGTATTAGTGTTTGACTTATCATGTACTTAAAAATACCACAAATGATGTAGACATACCACAAATGATGTAGATGTTTTAAAATTTTGTAAATGTTTTTTTTTTTAATTATTATATCAGGTTGATGAACATTTTACCGCTAGTAATGAAAACAGACTGGGACCTTTATCTTTAGCTGTCTTCCTTAAGCATGCTGGAGGTAATAACTTTTGAACAAAAAGAGGTTTTTATTTTTGTTTGTTAAGTTTTAAATTATTGTTGCACATTAAATAACTTTATGTATATACATTATTGTTTTTAAATACTACATCTAATTTTTTCTTAATGAGCATTAATAAAATGGTCCAAAAGAAAACAGTATCAATTCAGACTCTAATATCAGCCATAGAGAGATAATTAATCAAATTGACTTTCTGTTTCCTTTTCACTTTCACTTGAAAGATTTACATACATTTGATTATTATTTTTCCCTGATCAGTATAACAAACTATCATTGAGTCAATAAAAATTCTAATTTTACTTTCTGCAAAACTAATATTTGGATTTTGCTAGCTCTCATTATATTAAACAACATACCAAATTTAGCTTATGAGATATAACTCCTCATTTTTTCAGATCCATTTGTTGTATCACTGGTACAGGATATTGTGAAAGTCTTAGCTGGTAATCCCTCTTGTACAGCTGCCATACAAGCCAGATTTGTCCCCACCCTTAACAGTATTCTAAATTCAGACTCTGAGAAACTCTCCCCTGGGCTTGTTTCTGTAAGTAATCATTTTGCATAACGGGTATCATTACCATATCAAAATTATTTTTAAAAAATGGATTTACTTTTGAACCCAAATGTTATACAGAATATATTCCTTAATATGAGCTTTTTTTTTATATACCATCTTGTATCTTATTAAAATCTTCTTGGACAAGGCTTTGGAAATCATTTAAAATATGTCAGTTTGGGACATGTCTGTCTCCCTTTTCACACTACCCACCATTGGACTTAGAATGTGACTGAAATTGTAAAAGTTAAACTATGTTAAGATTTATGTTCTCATAATTAAGTGGAAGACATGTATATTTATTTTAAAATAGAAGTTTTAATGGGTTTTTTTTAAATAGCCTAAGTCAAAGCATAATAACACTCCAAGCTTGAATATATGTATATACAAATTATCTGTAACTAAAAAGAAGATAGCCGAATATTGTTCTTAAAAATAAACTTTGATTTATATAAGACAACTAATAATATTAATAATAATTTATTGTTTTAAATAAAATTTAAGGTGTCAGTGGAGATGGTGGCATGTCTTGTCCGGGCAGTTCCCTTACCTTTGTCTGACACAATGATGTCTTCTTTCATGCCAGTTGTTCATGCCCTGCTTACAACTGATGACAGCGCCACACTTCAAGTAAGTGGATTCTCAAACATTCTTGGTTTTGGCCATTTTTTTCTCCCTCATTCGGTACCTTTACTATCTGGGTGGTTGTTCATTGAAGAACAGTAATAACATGTTATATATCATTGGATTCAAAATTGAATGATCTATTATTTGATACCAGTTATGAGATCACAGTTAATTATGATTTTTCTTTATTGCCAAAAGATTAGGTTTCTAGGTGTGCTAAATTTTCACAAAAACATAAGCATACCACAAACAGGTAGACACTAAATAATAAGTATTGAGTCCTAAGTTAAAATTTTTATTTAAGGGGATTTAAAACATCATATTTGTTAACATTTAAAAAAAAATATAGATCTAATAAAAACTCTTGGTTTTTTGTGTGTCCATAATAGCTAAATCCTCAGTTAGTGATTAATTAAGCTCTAGGGATTTTAAGTATTTATCCGTAAGAAAAAATTAACAAGTTTAAAAAAAATTTTCCTTCTATATTTGCTCTAGAATGGCGGAGAATGCTTGAGGGCTTTCACATCTGTAGCCCTTGACCAGATAATTGATCTTAAAGATGACTATGGTAGGAATGTTTGTAATTATAATAAACAAATTACATTTATATGGTTAAGTTTTTAAATATTGATCACTACTTTCCATTTCAATTTTACTCAACATCTTTAGTTTATGCAAAATAAAAAAAATATTTACATCAGATTTTTATTATTAGAATCTTTATGCTTTTCTTTAGACAACAATGGTATGCATTATACAGTCCAAATCATATTCAAGCTTCTTGACCCAAAAACTTCTGAACACACTGCAACATTTGTTGGACGACTAATTTCCACCGTTATTGGTAGATGTGGCACTCAACTTGGTGAAAATTTAGACTTGATGCTTCGGGCAGTCTTAAGTAAAATTCAACAGGCAGAAACTTTAGACGTGTTACAGGTTAATTATTTTCATTTAATTTTAAATGTTAAATAGTTAAGAAATTTTAAATATAACACTGTGTCAATCATTTTTTAATTTTGTTTTTGAACATATCATTTATATTTTTAATGACTTTGTATAGTTTAAGAGAAAAAAATTGTTATTATTTATTTGTTTACGATATTGATCCTTAAGGTTTTGATGTTTTCTCTTATGTAAATGAATGCATTTCCTGTTACCAGAGTCTTTTGATGGTGTTTGCTAATCTTATGCTCACACAAATGGAAGCTGTTTTGGATTTCTTGACCAGTGTTCCTGGTCCAACTGGAAAACCAGCCTTAGAGTTTGTTCTCAATGAGTGGTGTTCTAGGCAGCACCTTTTTTATGGGAGCTACGAGAGAAAGATAAGGTAAAAGTAAAAGACATTCTGGCATAGGAAAAAAACAAACTATCTAGCTTTCAAAAAGGGATAATAAAAGGTGCTAAAATATATTAACAGCTTTCTGCAGAATAATTATACACAAGATACATAAATTGCAATAAATTTTAATCTAAGATCGATTGTACTTGAATTCATATATGAAATATGGTTGATTTCAAAGAAAATTTATTTTAAGAAACTTAACAACTTTTTATTGTTGCAGTACCCTTGCCTTATGTAAGCTGCTCCAGCATGCAATTGCAAATAATGACCTTCGTCTGCAAGATATAATGGTGCAAGGGGAGCCAGTGCAACAGTCTGGTCAAGGAATGCAAACTCGCTCAAAATCTAAATCCAGTAAGCTTGTCGCCCTTAAGTTGTTATGCTTCGGCTGGAATATAATTGTTACAAAATATGACAAGGGTGTAATGTTTCTCAATATTTTAGAGAAGGTAAAGCATAGTCACTGAAGCCAATTTATAGTTCCTTATCAATTGGTTGGGGATTTTAAAAAGGGCAAGAAAAACTAAGTAACCCACATTAAGATGGCAAAGAAAAGTTTGGCTTGTGTCATTTTGAAATGTACATTGAAACTTTTATCCTTAACTTTATGGCATGCATTTTTATTCTATATTTTGGCTGCTGAAATAATATATGATAAATAATTTTTTTAACAAATTATACCAGGCCCTGAACAATGGACAACTGTTCCTGTCCTGGTAAAAATATACAAACTCTTGATCAATGAACTCTCAAATGCAATTGAGGAGAAAATTACTCATGGTAATGAGATTGATGATGATGACGATGATGATGATGTAAGTATCAAAGTATTAAAAAATTATTTTTTTTTTTTAAATCAAAATTGTAGGCTTCAACAAAGAAAAATATGTCAGTTGTTACATTTATCAATCTTGATTTACCATATTCTGGATTTTTATTTTTAAATTACTCACAAATGTTTGCCAGGTGGAAATAACGTAAAAGGATTGTAACTAAGAGAGAGTTGTCTGCTTTCTTGAGGTGATAAAAATGCCCTGTATGTTATTTTAATATTACAGGGTTCTCATTGAGGACATTTTCTTGTGGTACATTAAAAAATGTATTTTAATTTTTCATTTTGTCAAATTTTAATTTTACTTTAGAAAATATATTTTAAAGAGAGTTAATCTTACAAAATATTGCTACACATAAAATACATAATTAACAGGGAGATGAGGATGATGATGAGGGAGAAGACATTGAAGATGAAGATTTTGCTGTGGCTGGTCAATCACTTTCAGATCTCCTGAACAATCTGACATATGAAGGTATGACTGGATCAAACAGTGGAGTAGAATTTAATCTTTAATGCATGATAATTGGAGTGAATAAAAATAAAATGACCTGTAAAATGTTTGAACATAAATTCCATTTGCTCTTAAGCTATAAGTTGAACGGTGTAGAAAAGCAATAACAGCATTATTTTAAGTGACATTGTTATCTTTCAATCTTGCCTTGTCATAAAAAATATTTGGTTAATTTTTCTTTGAGCCATTTCATCAGTTTTACTAATATAAGGAATGCATTTCATACTGGATAGGTTTTACTGCAGAGAATGATGAGGATGATGATCCTGATGCCAAAAATGATCCTAACTACCAGATTAACACACAGGTAACAACTGATATACTCATTTTTAATTGCTTAAAAAGACATTATTTAAACTGCATCACCTTATCAAAAGCCTTTTAGTTAATGCTAAAAAAAGTACCTATTTAAATAAATTACAATAATTGTAAATAGTTTTTCTAAATAGTATTTTTTTTTATTATATAAAATTATATTTACCATTTGAAATGTTTGAGCAAACCACTGGAGTGTGGATATCTTGTTGAGAATAATTTATTTTAAAAAAACATTTGCTTCTTTCTTTGTTACACTTGATTTTCTTTGTCTATACTCTTAGACCTACTTGACAGAATTCTTACAATCGCTGTCTACGCAGCCATGTTACTCCATGTTTAGTCAACACCACAACCAGTCAGAACGTCAAGTCCTTCAAACTATTAACATCAACACATGATCTGATGATGATGGTCATAGTGTGATTTGTTTTGTTATGCCCACCCTGCATGATTTCAAATTTTTTTTTAATTTTAAGAATTTTTTGTTTTATTTAGACTGTCCTAATATTGGCATTGGACATACCTTTTAAGTTTTGCTAAATATAACTGAAAATGTAACATCCGGATTACCTAGAATTTAAACAGCAAGTCATTTGCTATAGCTGAAAAATATTTTTTTATGTTCTGGTGTTTCCTAGTCTACTTGCAAAAATCCAAATTATTATATATTTTTGTGGGTTCTATACATAATTTAAAATTTCTATTTATTACTTGAGCAATAGATATGTATATCAAAACGTGAACATTTCTACTTTAGTTTTTACAAAATTGTACATTTTTAAAATAAAAAAAAGGTTTTTAAAAATTTTGATGCAATATTTTACGGCTGTCCTTAAGATCATTAACATAGAAAGGGCACATTTTAAAACAAAATACCTATTAGAGAAACAAAAGGTTATAATATGTGTTGCGCTCAAACCAGATATTAATGTTAAAATCTTGCCAAAGTCTTTTGGACAACATGATTATCATAACAACTTGAGAAAGTATTTTTATCATTACATTAGCCCTTTTAAAAAAAAAGTTTTTATTTTGTTTTGATGAAGGGTTTTCCAAAGAAGAAGATAATTTAACAAGGATGGAATAAATGTTGCTGCTTGGATGAAGTAATTGTTTCTATAAATTTGAATGCTTCTGTCTAAATAAAAAAATTAAATAATACAAATGTTTTGGGTTTCATTAACAATTTGTATTCATTTTATTTTTGTTTACCCTATAACTGTTATAACAGCTGATGATACCACTATCTGTGGTGACATGCTGATATAATCAGCTGCTAACAAAACCTTTAAAAATGCTAATGATTTATGTATAGTGGTTAAAGGGAAATCACTATATTATAAATGATGTTCCTTACTATTTCCGTTGCTATCTGTGTTAAGGGGATTTTATTAGGGCTTTTTTTTGTGTGTGTTTAATTGGGTGTGAAATTTGCTCAATGTTTTTTACTGTCATTATGTTTGACTGATACTTAAGATGGTCCCACTCTAGATTTCAAAATTAAAATGAAAGCAATGATGTCAGAGATATTACATGTGCTAGTCATGACATGACAGTTCTATTTGTGCTGTCGACATAAAAGACAGATATTGACAATTTTAGTCTTAAGATTGTATATATTGTTACAAATTTGTTTGAGAAAGGGTGGAAATCAAAAGTCAAAGTCATTATGTTTGTGTGTATGTTCTGGAGTATAAATTAATTTTCAAAATGGGTTTAAAAACTTCAATTGAAGAGGAATTTTTTAACTCATTTCGAGCTTGTGTTTTCCCAATTGTATTTTGTGTGAAAGAAATTTGAAGGAAAAAATTACAATTTTCAATACAAGTAACTATAAATTTATATTTTGAAAAAGAACATTGTTTCTTCTAGCATCTATAAAACTTGATTTTATGATAGTTTGAACAATATATGGAGTATTAGGTTGGGTTGAATGCAGCAGTTGAGTGGTAAAATTTCATTCACTTTGTCAAGCTCAATATCAACATGCATAATATAAAAGCAAATTCTTTTCATACCATTAGAGACCTTGTCCAATGTACTTTCAGAAAATGTGTACTTGTCTCTGAATCATTTAGCATGTGATTTTGTAATTTTTGTCAAGCATATGAAAATGCTATAAATGGCTTAGCACTACAGAAAAAATCCACTTAACAATCTATAGTTACAAGGTTAAAGAATATATTTTCAAGTTAAGTTTTACATGTAGCCACTGAACAATAAGTTTGGTTGTGATGTACATTACATAGAACAGTTCTCCATATGCTGCCTATGGACCTTAACCAAATAAATTGCAGGATTCTATAGGATGTACTGGGCCATTAGGGGGATAAATATGATACAATGCCAGAAATACTGTAATTTACTAGAAAGAAAAAAAAATTGGATAAAAACAAACATGTGAAAAGAAATGTTAAAAGTTGAAGAACTGGAATATGTGTTTGGTATTTTGATTTAGTGTTCAGACTGATGTACTTTATCTCTGCAATCACCCTTTGAAGCTCAATATTTCTACTAATTTCACTTGGGTGCACTATAATTTCTATAATAATTATTTTTAAAAATGTGAAAGTAGGTTATCTCTTTAGATAGCTAATTAGATAGCTGCCAAATTTTTGTAATAATGTTTGTTATTACTAAATAGTCTTCATAAATGTTACCTATATTTCTCTTAAAATCTAAAATGAATATATAGTTTTTCTATGGAAATTAAAATTGAGGTATGGAATGCCGCCAAATTTGGTATAGTCATATCCTCTGACCCAAGGATGGTTCTGTTTTGTAAAAATATCTTCACCCCAACAGCTGTAAATTTAAATAAAATTTAAGAAATAATTTGGCTTCAAAACCCTCTTGTGTCCAATTGGCACTGACACTGGTATACCATTTTAAAAAATAAGATCTTACTTTATTTTAGCCAGACAATGTCCAGGTCTTTTTTATATTACCCACGTAACACCAGAAGCACATTATTTGCTGCTAGACTGCTAGCTCTTATTTGACATTTGCTTAGTTTAAAAGTAAATTATTGATCAAGTTGGCATCATTAATTTTCAGGATTATATGTCCACCATGTATTTTAGAATACTAAAAACGTGCAGCGAAATAATCAAAGAATATTTTGCATAAGCTTGTTGGATTTTAAGAGCCGATAGTAATTAATGAAACATACAGATCTCACAGAATGATATTCAGATCTTTATAAAAATAAATGCATATATTTGGTTCAACAATTACATGTCAAACTGAGAAAAACAGAGAGTAAACTTTTAATACCTGTAAATTGCTATTTAAAATGTCTTCTTTATAATGAACATTGGGAAAACATACAAATCACTGCTTAAAGATGAGAAACAAATTTGAAAACCATGACACAAAAGCTTTAATGAATTCAACAAAATACCAAATTATAAATTGTCATAAAAATAATTATTGGGCATAAACATTTTAAAACATTTCATTTGTTCTTTGAAAATTTGCTACTTGGAATAAAACGTAAGTGCATCTAATAATCTTATAATCTCCAGTGATTTTTTAAATAAGTCGGTAGTCAGACCTTTCAGTGCATACAGTAGAGTACAAATGTATTCAGAATGAAAAGAATTTCAGATTTGTAGACCAGTCAAGAAAGTTTTGTGCTCTGAAAATAAAGTTAATAAATTCATCTATATATATATATTATAAAAAAAGCTGAACTGTGACTTCATATCATATGCTAATACATGCATAGAGCAAAACATTTATTTTTGTTGACATTTTTAAAGAAAAATGTGCACGCTAAAACTGTAGTTCATTTTATTACACATTCATGTCTAATTGTAAAAGAAAGGTAGTCAATAAACAATTCTACCTATTGTAATAAAAACAGCTGTAAACATCATAAATGATCAATAATGTGAAATGTCATTGGATGAAGTACAATACAAGCTCAAATAGACTTAAGGCTAGCTGCCTTTAAGAATCTGCTGAGGAAAAAAAAAAAGATGTTTTAAAAAGTTAATGATAAAGTTGTGTTTCCACAGGCTGAACAATATAATTGGGGCTTTCAATATTTACATTCTTCTTCCTATTACAGGAGATCAAAGATCATCTAATTTTCTGGTCATTTTTTTAATTATAATTTTAAAAAAATTAATTTAATAGCATGATGCTGTGTTCAAGTGTGCATTACAACTAAATGTTGATCAGCTATATATTACTGAAACAACAACATCCCTAAAAAAAACGTAATACTAGTAGTTAGTACGTTTCTTGATCAGTATATTTTGTTTTTTGAGTCGGTATGTAACTCTACATTTAATTCAAATATATTTCACTTGAGCTAGATTTGTGGGCCTCATTTAAACCAAGGTACAGTAATATTTATGTTCAAGTCATTAATGATTATTGCAAAAGAGGATACATTACAGCACATAAAATAAGATCCAATACATTAAAGGAAAAATACTTGAGTAATGAACTATATGGGTCAAGAATCTCAAATAATATAGAAAACCTGCCAAAGCTAAACATGGTAGTTAACAAGAAGAAATTGTTCTCATGTTCATGGAATGAAATTTAGTAATAATGATAAAATTTAAAGAATCGGCAAAAAAAATCTCAATCAACCACTTGTTGAGGTTTATCACTGCATTTTTATATAGTGGGTCTCAGGTGTCTATTTTGAATGTTAAAAGTTTTTTATCACTATTTAACGTTTTTGGGGGGCGGGGGGGTTGTTTGTTGTTTAACTAAATCCCTAAAGAATTACACACACACAAAATACAGCTGAGCTTACAAAATATTTCTGCTAACAATTGACTCTTTTAAAACATCATCCATGTCTAAGGTTTATACTCATCTTTACTAACAAGTTATTTTGTCACTGATTTACAAACTAAGTAACATTGACTTGAATTTGAATAAAATGTTAAAAACTACTGAATTTGATAAAAAAAACAAAAACACTAACAACTTTTTTAAAATGGATTTGAGTTTAGTTTTTCTAAACATTTCTGACTTCAAGGATTTTTTTTTGTTGCAAAGAAAATCATTGCATCTACTTTAAGAAAATTTTTTTTTTAAATTTCAACAACATTCCTTCTAGACAGTTGTTTATTTGAATAGGTCACTGAAATCTTACATTGCAATTTATTTGGATGAGCTAGGTAAAGAACATTCCTAAAGTCTGTTCAATCAACACTGGTCCCAAATAATTGATCAAATGGAACATTTTTGTGCAGTGCTTAAAGAAAATCCATGCTTGTTGGCTCATGTGACATTAGGAAAATGATAGATGATGAAAATGTGGCAGAATGAAAATATATTTGGAGACCTGCTATCAAATCTCCAGTAGTTCTCAAACTTTTCTGAAGTCAATAACTGTTTTTATTTCATAATACTGCTTGAGGCTTACATTAAATTTTACAATGTTTTAAAGCTTGCAAATAAACGTCTCACTCTTAGACATAAATGAAAAGAATTTTTCAAAAACAATCACCTCCAGATAATCTCAATGTGCACTTTCAAATTTTTCAATTATGCATATTTAAAAAAAAAAAACAACATTACCAGTATTACCAGATGACTTACCTTCGCTTTCAGTTTTTAGAGTTAGGATTACCAAAGATGTTGCTATTGATTTAATAGCATGAATCACCAATAAAAATGTCAAAGTTTAATTTTGACAGGGTCATTTGATTATAAAAACCACAAGCAAGTTATTTCTATTATAAAAAACAAAACATTGTTTAAATTCAGAGAGGGTTAGATCTAGTTTAAAAATATTGTTTTTTCAATGTTTTGCAGTTAAATGAACAATCAGTTGTTTGAAGATGCATTTAAAATAACTGGACACATATTTTAGTCAATGGAAAGGCAAAAGTTTTAATTGCAATTATTAACTAATCTCAGTTTTATAAACAGAATCAATAAAATCAAGTGTGATTTTTTTTCAGTGTAGTGAAAATGGGTTCAGGTTCTGATGTAAATCTACAAATAACAACAAACTTAATGGAGATTCAAGATCTTTCAAAGTATTTTTCAATGCATTTTAGAGTTAGAATGGCGACATATAATCAAAATTAAATAAACAAATAATTAAAGAAAAATTCATTTTGGGATTGAAAATGAGAAAACTGAATTGGAAATTTGACAATGGAATTAATTTTTGTTTAATGTATTACGTGCAAATGTTTAGATTAACCAGCAGCATAGCACTGGAAGTAAACTGCAGACACTAGTATTGCTGATCAGCAGCTTGGAATCTACTACTTTTAATAAATGACAACTCGAGCAGTGTTTAAAAAAACAATAAACATTAAAATTAAAAAAACAAACATAAATGCTTAAAAAGAAAGTCTATTGTATTATTCATTGAAACCAATATGTATATATCTACAAACATTTTGCACATCACCCTTGGATCAGTTGAATATTTACAAACTTACACAATTTTACACAGGGATTGGGACACTTTCAAACGTGAAAGTGTAATATGGTCAGCTGAAACTATAAACATAAATTTTATGGTAAAGGATTAACAAACATGACAGAGGATGATAACGATATGGCAGTGATACAATGTCTTGAAGCTTACTGTGTTAAAGCGGCATTGATATCAACTATTGAGTCTTGCTGCAAGTAACTCTATGCCGAAGGTAAAAATTTGTTATGGCTAATTCTTAAATAGCTTTTAATTTATTAATGGTATTCGACATAAAGTACCATACTAGGACATGTTAGTCAGAGACTGATTTTTGTTGCTAGTATCATCTGCTAAAAATATATTTAAAAATGATACATTTCTATCAATGACACAGCAAGATGACTTAAAATTAACTCGTATGTAATGAAAGGCATAAAAGCAAGCTATTTCAGGTGAACAATGGTAAGATTTTAAAGATAAGTTTTCAATATAATTTTGGCATGAGTTTGATAAAAGTGTGCACTTGAGATCACAAGAAAATCTCTGCTTCATGTGTTAAATAATGTAGATAGCAGACTCTTTGCTGTATATTTGTCTGATGCATAGTGATTTTAAAGAAAGAATTAGTTTACAAAACACCCTCCATCTACAGGTAATTTTTTTTTATTATGTATGATGCTGCACCTTTTTCTTTAATAGAAAATATAAGTTAATATGTATAATGATTTAAGTTTTTTAGAAATATTGCCAAAAGTTAAGATTTAACCAGAAACTAACTTATATTAGGACATTCTCAGTCATGACTGGAAATTAATATAAAAATCAAAAGTGCAAATCTAATGCATCTATCTGCATTAAGAAAATCCAATGGCTATTACAATTAGACAGAGCTTTTCAATTCTGATAGTCTAACACAACTTCATTTAAATCAGTAATTGATTTTTCATAAGTATAATAACTTTGGAATTCAAGTAGAAAATATTCTTATGAAGCAATTACAAAATCCTTTGAACGAAATCGCAATAATTTTTCAAGTAGTGCTTAAAAAGAAATTTTATTACAGATGCAAAGCACAGAATATTCACACAAAACATTTGAACACTTTGATTTAATTCATTATGTTAAATGTTATAATTTAAGCAAAATTGAGGACACAAACACTTTCATGTTAGTGTAGAGTGCAAATTTTTTTTTTTATATATTACAGTTCAGAAAGTTGTAGCAGAAACTTTAAAATATTAGCTTGTGAAGCTTAAAGGTTGGGGAAATAACAGAGCATCTTCTGTTAGGCCATTGTTGGTCCCTACACAGACAATATTATCACTGGAGTCATGGCTATCCAATTAACTGTTGTATCCAGAAAAGAGTTTATTGAAAATATTTGTCTTATGTCATCTTTAAATTATTATTTATATCATTGATGGCAAGTCGAACAGAGATTTTTATGCCATATATGTTGAACTGCATTGGATTTTTAAAGTTGACAACAATGAGTTGACAGCTTTCAGTAAACTAAAATATGTACACCTTGTCGAAAACAAAACGAAAAGCCTCATCACATAATTTTCTTCTTCCCCCTTCCTCTGCCACGCCCTCTTGGTCTACCCCTTCCTCGTGATGATGATTTGGTCTTAGGCAGACATTTCTTACAGTACCAGTTTTGCGACTCGGGTGGAGCCTCAGTGATCCCAACACAAGGCCTGAAAATAAAACAGAAATTGCTCTGAATCATCTATTGCTTTTGTATTATATAACAGAAAGCTGTTTAAATTCAGTAACGTTAACACATATCCATGATGACACAATACAAGAACTACACCCCACAGAGTCATATTTTGTGATAACTTCGCCTTATTGACAGAAGCATAAAAAAGGCGCCAACACTTACAATAAGTCGTTGCGAAGCACGGCTGGGGGGGAGGGGGGGGTGGGGGGTAGGTTTTCTGATAAGCGTAATTATTTCCATACATCTGTCAATGACAAAACATTATATTAACTTAATTATATAACCCTTTGTTAAGAGATGTTCTCACTTTTTCTGGGCCACCCTGTATATAAATATATATATATATATATATATATATATATATATATATATATATATATATACACACACATGTGTCATACCTAGAAATGAAAGAAAAGAATACGAATGGGCTCAAGTCCCTAACAAAAACAAAGCTCAGAAGAACAGGAAGAAAGAGGTTGGAAGTAAAATTTAAGAACCAAACAGGACAAAGACATTGAAGTTAAGTAAAATTGTAAACTTGGTTTATACTGTATGGAGTCAACATACCAAATCTTGTTATAACTTTATATTCCATATAAATTCTATCTGGTGTATTACTCGCAAACAATACACCAATAACTACAATGTAAAATAAAACATTATGGTTGGCACTATTGAAGTGTTTAGAAACTGGAAAAAGGGATTGTTAATTGATTTATTGATGTACTCGTTTGTTCACATTTTCTAAACTAAATTCCATGCACTCATTTAATTAATTTTACATAAATCATTAAACGCATGAGCCAGTGTTTCAAAGCAAAAGTGGATTTATTATTGGGTGTAATTAATGTTATTTTGCTTCATGACTAATGAATATTCCTAGTGTGGAATTAAAGTTCATATGGGGTAAATTTTAGATTCTGTCCCTTGTGGATTTCTAGAGACTTTACTGATGTCCAAGTGGCCCACAGAAATGCTACTATTGTTCGTACATTATATTTACTATCAAATCACACCTTTATCACCAGTTGTCCAAATGGATATATGTAAGAAACGTCTCTATGTATGCAATAAAATACATACCAGTGGTACCAATTATCACACATGTCACATCCAATCATCTCAGTTCCATCATCTGGTAGTTTACAACCTGGACAGATCCAAACCTTCTGACCTGCTTCATCCTAATCAGATTCAAAGAGAGGGAGGGGGGTGGAGGACATTTTAATTTTAATAAAAAACATTATAAAATGCATTTAAGTAAGCCACAAACTGTAGATTTTAAAAATGAAATTTAAGACAAAATTAAATATAAAATAAACAATATAGAAGAAATAAAAATATATTTTATCTCATCTTTATGGCAGATGACTTTCAAATTATTTTTATATTCAAATTAGAAAACTGAAAAAATATTGTGCAACACTATAAAAAAAAAGTAAGCATCTTTATGAAAAGCTATTTTAATATCCATGAAATAAAAATAAAAAAACACTTACAATAAACACACAGACAGTTTCTGCCTCGACTGTCCTTGCCTGTTTGGAGGTGGATGTCGAAGATTTGCCAGATGATGCTGGTGATGGATTGTCCTTGAGATACTTTGGTTCAGGTGTTTCGACCATACGGGAACCTGGACGTGATGTTGGTTGGTCGGCAGGACTGGGTGACCTTCGAGGGGAGCATGGGCTACCAGGAGGGGAGGAGTGGGAGGGGGAAGGAATATTTCGTGAGGGCGATGCTGTGGGTGTGCGCGGGGTAGGGGTCGGAGAGCGGTGGTGAGCGGGCGAAAGTGGGAGATTCAGTTCAGGAGACTGTGCAGGGGAGGTGGACCCAGGAGTAGGAGGTTTGGTTGGGGAGGGGGAAGGAGAGCGTTTACGTGGATGTCGAACAGCAGCTGGAGATAGAGAGGGAGGTGGCGTGGGCTTGCGTCTTGATAACGAAGGGGGCGAAGAGGGAGAACGATGAGGTGAGGATGTGTGCGACGGAGATCGTGTGGCCCTTGAAATTGTTTTGGGAGAAGGTGTGGGACTCTGAAACGGTAGAGACGGTGGTGACTTTTCAGGAGATGACGATGAAGACACTCTCTGAAGTTTGGGTGGTGTTTGTCGTCCAGGGACAATGGAAGATTTTGGAGATGGAGATGAGTCTGGTGAAAGTGATGACAAACTTTCTAATCTTTCCTTTTTCTTCTCTTTCCTTCCACCTTTGACAGGTGATCTGCTCTTTCTTTCTTTCCCAGGGACAGGTGTGCTGGTTTCTTTTTTACGACCTTGAATAATTTCTTTGGTGGCACGTGATTTAGCTAATGGAGGCGGGGTCGGGGTTTTGCGGGGCACTGGAGGAGTTGGCGTTGAACGTGGTGAAGGTGAAGCTTTGGAGGGTGAGGATGATCTTGATTTTGTAACAACTGATATTGGCGACGACTTGTGCATGTCTCCATGACTGATCTTGGTGGATTTCTTTGGCTTCTCCTCTGGTCCTGGTCCACTCTTTGAAATGTACCTGTGCAAAAGTGTAATTGTAGAAATATTTTAGAGGTAAAACAATACACAGTAATTTTTACAAATAATAACATCTATAAATGACAAATCTCAAACTGGCAAGTTTTTCAATTAAAATCATTCTTCTTAGCAAAAAGTCTAGCATAAAATAGTGCTTGAAAAACAAAAGAATTATTTCCTAATGGGATGTGTGCAAATTTCTTGAAATTTTCCTTTTGTAAACAAAAATATATTCTTTTAAAAACAGATAAGTTTTTTTTAAGTCAATGATTTATTAATTATAGAAGTTGTAGATAAACAATTGTTTTAAGAGTTCTTTGACTGCCTCATTCTTTTCAAAATACTTTATTACTTATCTGATTCAATCTGCACCGTATACAGTATTTTAAAAGAAAAATGTAGTAGTCCTATTTATTTTTTTGAGTTGTAAAGAAACTAAGTTGCAAATGTCAAAATGTAAAGTGACTTGTGGATTAGCATTTTATGAAAGGCAAAAACATTAAATTATGTTCTAAGAAAAAGATACTTTTGTTAGTATCACAAAAGTAATATCATCATTGTCCACGCTGTGCCTTTCTATTCTGAAATAAGGATATTATAGTAGGGATTGTGTTTAAGCATCATGAATGAAATAGTAAGATCCTTTAAACTACTTCATGTTGATAGCAAGCAAAGTTCTAATTTTCTCATTCTTTGTTGTCTTTTAATGTTGTGTTCAAAATGTCCTTTTTTTATTTTCCTGTATTTTGATCAGGCTGTCACATATTGTGTTCTTACTATTCAAGCTGTCACATATTGTAATCTTACTATTCTAGATGTCAAATATTGCATTCTTACTATTCCAGCTGTCACATATTGTAATCTTACTATTCTAGATGTCAAATATTGCATTCTTACTATTCCAGCTGTCACATATTGTAATCTTACTATTCTAGATGTCAAATATTGCATTCTTACTATTCAAGCTGCAACATATTGTGTTCTAACTATTCAAGCTGTTACATATTGCATTCTTACTATTCCAGCTGTCACATATTGTGTTCTTACTATTCAAGCTGCAACATATTGTGTTCTTACTATTCTAGATGTCAAATATTGCATTCTTACTATTCAAGCTGCAACATATTGTGATCTAACTATTCAAGCTGTCACATATTGCATTCTTACTATTCCAGCTGTCACATATTGTATTGTTAACATTCTATTTTGAAATAACAATGTTAATATATTTTAGGATCAATGAATTTTTTAATTTTTTTTAAACATTAATTCTCAATTTGTTATCAAACAGGCAACATCAGACCTGTTTACTCGTACGATTTTGAAGTGTATACATTATATATAAAGTTTTTTTTTTTTTTTTTTTTTTTTACTATTAAGATAATGTGTTGAACGATTTTGCGATGATATTGTACGATTTTAAGAGTTTGAGGGTAAACAGGTCTGCAACATTTTATGTACCGGTATTATCAATGAGGCAGGGATTGTTGCTTCCTCAGTTGGAGTTTACTTTTTCAGAATAATAGTCAAATCTAGTTTTAAAATCAGTGAATTGGAGTCCTGCATTTTCAGACTGCAGGGATTAAGTAAAAAATCTTTAATAAAAGCACACTCACAGCTTTGGTATGATTTTATGTGGCGACACAGAATCTCTCTTGGAACCTGTCAGGGAAGCAGGCGAGGGTGCTGGGGAACTGCTATCTCCTGTCACCATGACAGAAGCAGATGGACCAGTGCTGCCACCAATCTTGATCTTGAGTTTGACACCCAGGCCAATGGCTGGAGAAGATTCCCTTGAAGGTGGCAACTCTTGCTGTGAAAATAAAACATTTAACAATGCATTTAAAAAAAATTTTTTATTACAAACTATCATCTGTAGCAGAAATTGAAAATGAGATGACAAATAGAACCATAGCCTTGTTATTGTTTATTTCCTTATCCATTGCCCCAATCTAAGTTTATCTTTGTTTAGAAAGTTGATTTAACGTCAGAGAGCTCTTACTTTGATCTTGTCTTCCCTTTTCTTTCTCTCCTTCTCTCTCTCTCTCTCTTTTTCTTTATGCTTCTTTTTCCTCTCCTTCTCCTTTTTCTTCTCTCTTTTTTCTTTCTTGTGGTCTCTCTCCTAGAAAAATGAAATTTAGATATGGAGTCAAATTTATCGGCTGGGCATTTTCTGCAAACACGAGTCATAACATATATATGCTAAACAGCTAATTTCACATTCAAGGCACATCATCTCAAAATGCAGAGTGAAATTTGTTGTATTTTTAAATTAAAAATAAACAGTGTGTTTTAGATTAGGTGTGGTCTTTGGTAAGAAATATTATATTTTTGCTTGAATTCTAAAAAAAAATTTCAAAACTTTAATTTTGGCATATCATAAAAAGAAAGTTGAATCTGGCAAAGCCTTAATTAAGGAAGGCAACTAAATAAGGAAGAAAAAATCCAAGAGGGCTAAAGAAATTCAAACAGCTGTTTCGTAAATATTTTTTTTTCATAAACAAAAGACAGTGGTCGCTGTTTGGTATAAATAATTACCCTTTGCTTCTCTTTATCCTCTCTTATATGTTCTTTGATGCTTTTTTTTGGCACATCTTTCTTTTTTTTGTGTTTATCCCCCTTCTCATCCTTGTGCTTCAGTTTATTTTTGTCCTCGACAACTTTTTTTTCTTCTTTCACCTTCTGCTTCAGTTTTTCTTTCAGGGCTTCCGAGGGCTCAGGGCGAGACTCAAACTTGATTTCGGGCGCAAAGAGTTGATCTTCAGGCTCAATTTTCTTTGGAGCTCTGTGGGTGGCAGGTTTTGATGCCGGTGCAGGAGGATGGTCATGCTTTGTTGGTGCTTGTGCTGACGGAACATGAGGTTGTGCCGGTGGGGGTGGTGGTGGAGGTGCGGCAGACGATGCAGTTTCTGTAGCACTGGGACGTCTAGCTTTCATGCTAGCGTCGGGTGGACTGTCTTTGAACTCATATACCTGCAGCTCGGCTGAAGAGTATTTTTCAGAAACAAAAGGTTTGATGTCTATGGGCGGGGGGAGCTCAGGGGTTTTGGTAACCTTTGGTGGCCTCCCCGGCTTTCTCTTAGCTTTGGAATCATGGGGTTTACCATCTGTCGAGTCACCTATTTGTCCCGAGCCCTCGTCTCCTTTTTTCTCTTTCTTCTTTTTCTTCCTGATTTTTTCCCTTTCCTCTTTTACTGGGCCATCCCTCAGAACTGAGTTGATACTATCATCAATGGCTTCTAAAATGGCTTTCTTTTTAGCATTATCTTCACCGTCTGTGATAATAAGTCGTTCTGGGGAAGACCTCCGCGATGAGGTGGGAGAGGGGAGATTCCGCAGCTCTTCATCAGAGTCTACAACAAGAGCTGCAGATTTCTTCTCCTTTTTCTTTCTAACTTTCTCAACAGGGGTTGAATTCAAGGGATCTTGCAGTTTTTTCACTGGTTCTAGAGAACTTCTGTCCCTATGAGGGGCATCATGTATCTTGGGCTCCTTGACTTTTGATTTGGAAAATACCTTAGCAGATTTTTTGCTGGTTTTGAGTTTCTTAAGAAACTTTGCTGCTGCTTTGCTGCTTGCTGATTTTTTGCTAGCATCTGAAGAAGTTTTGGACACCTGGTCGTGCAGTGAGCTCTTCTTGTGCAGGGATTTCTTGCTCTTCTTACTCTCATGCTTGCTGCTGGACAGGCCGTTAATGCCTATGCCTCCAACACCAAGGGTCATTTTCGCGCTGACCCCGGGCTCAGCAGATTTCCCAGAATTTTCTTTGTTTGCACTTTCCATCAACATTCGTGGGTTTGGTGGCGGCATACGAGCCTCTGGCTGTCGACCTTGAACTCCTTGCCTGGTGGTCAAAACTCCATTTGGGCCCATAAAAACACATGTCATTTCATACTGAGAGTGGCCGGCTTCTTCTGGTAAGTTTGAGTTACCAAATCTGTAATTATTAAAAAACAATTTTTTTTTAAAACAAAAGCATTCACCATTGTGATGATCATCATAGGACCAACTTTCTCAAAACGGAAGAGAACAAATTTGAAAAAATTGTGACATATAAAAAAAAAAGAAATCAAACAGAAAAAATAGCTAGTGGCTCTTTACCAAGCTCATCCATGAAATTAAACTTTTCCTCACACCATCACTTACCTTGGTCGTTTACTGGGAGGCATCTCTGCTGCAGGGATGGATGCTGCGCTGCGCTTCTCACCGACACCGGGGTCTTCATTCTTATTATCCTCAATGGCAGACTCTGCTGCATCAGAGACATCCACTCTGCTCACAGTGGCCATTGTTTTATCTTCAGGAATTTCATCTAAGAAAAAACTAAACTATTAGCTTCACAACCCCAGGATAATGCATCTTGTATAGATTTATTTGTATTACCTATAAATTACTGCATATAGTTTAAGAGACAGTGTTAGACATTGTCTCTTTTTTTTTAAATCATTTTGAAAATTAAAGTTAAACGTTTTCTAAAAGCACTAAATTTACACAGCTTTTGGCTTCCTTTCGTTCTTTTTTTTGTTCTTTTTTTATAACAAACCTTTCATATTTGGAAACATATATGGCATGTGGTCTGGAATGTGCTCTTCGCGATGTTGTAAAATTTCTCTACTCCTTGGATTAGGAAACCCTAAATTTGCAGCAGGCTTTGGAGCGGGAAATGCTACAACTTCATGGGCAAACGGCACAGGGTCCACATGGCGAACATAATCTTCGAGTTCTGAGACATTGATGCCCATGTGTCGGAATGCTAAGCCAAGATCATCCAGGTTAGCTTGAGTTCGGCCAACTAAAAATTGTATAAAAAAATATTCTTGTCAGATGTACAGTTTATTATAATTTGATAATAATAAAATACTATGAATGATTGAATGAATATGTATTATTTTTTTTTAAAAAGGATCTAATTTTGTGTTTGGTGGTTTACAATAAACTTAGTTTTCAAATATTTATAACTCACATTGCTCTGCATATCTGTGACAGGTTCCTCCCAGTTGCAGGAGGTACCTCTCTAAAACATCAGTAAGGACCTCTAATGAAGAACTCTGAGCAGAATGCCATCCCAAATTCTGACAAATTTGAGCCACAGATATGCGCAGTAGACTGCGACTGTATTTTTTAGACATCTGAGAAAAATTCCAAAGAAAGTGAGACAAAATTGCAAAGCATATAGTTTAGCATAAAGAAATGTATGTGCTTGAAGAAAAAAGTCACTCACAAATGTATAAAAAAATGCTGACCCTCCTTTACTTAAAACTGAAATTGTTGATTTTCCTAATTCATTAAAATACTAGTCACTGTCTGAATGGTTTTCATTTACTGAATGATCAAATATAAATTACTATAAAATTATCTTTGATGCATCACCAAGTGTCAAGGTGTTAACAATGTTGAAAAAAGAAGGTGCATATGTGAGACATAATAAAATTCTTGAGGATAAATACAATTATCCTGACAATACACACAAAAATCATTAAATATACAGCATAGTTTTAGGTTTTAGATTACCTAGCTATTTTCTTTTTTTAAACATGTAATGATGAATGAAATATTTATTATGTGTTGGGGATCTCTTTTGTGGAAAAATCTTTCTTATTTATTTTATGATACATTGAATTATCCATTCAACAATAACACAACACAGCATTGATAAAATGAAATTGTTCATTACTCTAACTATAACTAAGCCAACTTACATCTAGTCACTATATGTCTTTTCAGCCAAACCTATCAACTCAGCTTCCTATCTATAAAACTGAGTTAAAAAAAAACAATAGACAGAGCCATATTGTCTACTTTGGCTTTATCATTGGAACGCTCAAGATAACCTGCCGGTGAGAAATAAATAAAGTAATGCACTTTATTAAAATGTTAAAAGGCATTTTATACAAGTTTACAATAGTAACAAAATGTGGTTTCAAAAACATTCATATCGTAAAGACTGCTATAAATACATTTCAACAGCGTGATACTTGCAGCTGGATGTAAACAAATTAGTACCTAGAATTTAACTGCAAAAAGAAACAATTGAAATTTAATTTAAGAATAGGGACTTTTTAAAAAATAAGACAGTGACGGTGAAAGCAAACGAAGATCTGCTTTGATTTATATCAGTTTTATTTCTGTGTAAAAATTTGTTCATAATGGCACAAGTTGCAAAACCACCATAGAAAAAAGAAGATAAAAGGTAAATCAACGGTAAATTAAGGAATAAGATGACTATCGACACAGTTCTTGCCACTTTGCTCTGAATTCTGAAAGATTTTTCAGCGGGTTTCTAAAATTACTATTGCAGGCTGAGGCTTTAGCCTGACCACTGTACCTTATGCTTGATTGTTCTCTAGTTATAATAATTATAATTGATTTTTTGGATGTGATTGAATTGATATTACTATCATTAGAGCATTTTATAAATACATAAAATTATATACATTTTGAATGTTGATACACATGATATTTAAATTAGTTAAATGGCTTAAATACTATTACCGAACCTCTTTACTTTCTAAGTTATCCTCTGATGAGGATAGAGAATAATGTGGGTTTTTTTTAAAACTATGTAAACGTAGTGTAGTTACACCTTTGATTTGTTCGTTTACTGCTGCAGCCCTGAGGTTTAGCACAGTATAAGGTTTACCACTACGGTTAAGTATTGTTGGCATAATATTATTCCATCCTAATTATTGTATTTTTTATAATGAAATTATCAATTATTAGAGGATCAGACCAAGCTTAAATTTTCCGTGGGCTGAATTTATAAATGTGTTAATTCAAATGCAAATTAAATTCAACACTTCTTATTTCCACGTTTTTGTCAACAAAACGCCAATGTTATCAGATTACAACATTATCTAAAAAAATATTTAAAGAATCAAATAAATGTCTATTATTGCGCCATTAGTAAAAAAAACGCAACTGAGACTATGCAAGAGAATGGGGCAACAGCAGGAGGTCTGCAGGTCAAATTAATCTTAGGTAGAAGAGCTGAAAATTTAAAGCACTTTTTAAAAAATAATCATATTTGTATTACACAATATATCATTAAGAAGATATCTTGACCTACAGGGGCCCATAAATTTCTTATCGATTCTGCACTTAGCCCTAAGTCATATTTGAATGTACAGCATATAAAATAAAAAGGTAAAATTCTATGTACTTGAAATTAATTCTGAGTAAAAAACATCCTTGGTAGGTATTTCATCCCACATTAGGCTTAAGCCATTGTGAGGAAGGAAGTATTGCACTCTCTACCATCTAAACCTGGATATGACCTTAGCCAGGAGTCCACAAACTACAGCAAGCAGGCCAGATCTTGGCCAACAGGGGTTTCTCGCCTGACCCCCCTGGTTCTGAATGGGTATCAGTGACAAATATGGAACCACACACTTACCACGTCATTAGCCAAAAGCAGGTCCATACTCTATGTTGATTTTTAAAACAAAATCATTTTAAATACTGCCTTTTTTCCTGATTTTTGTTTGCACTACTAATAAGATAATTGCACTGTGCCTTGGAATTTGTTCATCCGTTTTCCTATAGTCTGGCCCCCAAGAGTGTCCGAGGGTCAGTGAACCAGCCACATGTTTAAAATTTTTGAGTACCTCTGACCTAGGCTATCAATAATCTGTGGGGCCTAACTAGCCTTAAGCTTAACTACTGTGTTTCTTCAAAACTAAGTCCCAATCGAAAAATGTCCCTTAACATGTTTGTTAGGATTTTCTTAAATATTGTACCCGGTATTTAAGAGACCGACCAAAAGTGATTTTCTGATTTCGGCCGAAACCAGCCCGAAAGTTAAAATTGACTTTCGGCCAAAACCGAAACCAAAAGCTTAACAAGGCTTTTGGCCGAAACCGAAACCAAATGCTTAACAAGCCTTTTGGCCGTAGCCGAAAGATTTAGATATTTTGAAATTTGTTCTATTTTGAAATTTGTTCAAGCATACATTCTGCATGCATCGAAAAATGATGGGGGTAAGTTTCAATATTTACATTCTTTTTATTTAAAAATGAGATCATCTTGAATTTTATAAATTTACATCTAATGAATACTTTGGCTTTTACCATTTTAATTAAATAGTAATTTAAATTTCTTAAAAATGTATTTGAAGCTAAAAATACATGCAAAATAGACCCTTGAGTGCCCTTTGCTTATATAATATAATTACAACGCTACCTAGATTTATATCAACAATAATTATTATTTGTCACCTAAATATCAGTTAATAAGGTTATAAAAATATCACCACAATATTTCGCTGTTATCGTCATACTAATGCTTTGTGTTAGCTGGCAAGATATCACTGTATTAATATTTAGCCTAGTACCAACACATTAGCCTTTCCGTGCTGGTGATGTAATTATTTTGTTTGGAGACCAACCTCCCTCACCCCATTGGTAAGGGAAAAATATTTTTTTAACTAGGTCTCCTATAGTTGTTGTTCTGACGGGTCTCGGCGGAGAATCGCAAAAGACATCTCAAAATCGTAATATTTTTCGCCAAAACCATATAAGTAAACAGGTCGGCTGTAGACCTACTACATTATTATTATACTAACCCGTGATACATGCACACATGTGTTATTTCATCAATAACAATGTTTATGAGCATGACAATAATGAATTTAAAGAAATGAATGTATTGAACAAGCCTGAATTACCCTAATTTTTACTTTTTAAAAAATAAAACAAAAATAATAATGGAAATAATACCATTCCCTAGGATTATTCAAATGTATTCACATTTGCCTATGACAACATTGATGAGCATGATAATGATAAATAAAAATGAATATCACAAATGAATGAATGGAATACACCTAGGGTTCTCCAATTTTATTTTTGAAAAAAATTAAAACAAAAATAATAATATAAATATTACCATTCCGGTAGATTTTCTTCCACAAAACTATTTACATTTGACTAGGCTTAATTGAAATTTAATTATAGGACATAAATGACAGTAGGTCATCAATCAGTTGTGACCAGTTTTAGCAAAGTATTTGTCATATAATATATAATATATGATGACAGCAAGAGGTCGAGCAATAATGAATATCGGATTGCCGGCCTAGAGACAGACAGACAGTCTGACTTCTGTTAGATGACCGAAAACCTCAGTCACTTTCGGCCCAAAACCAAAATTAAACTGAAAGTTAACTTTCTGTTTCGTCAGAAACCTAGTCAGAAACAGAAATTAAACCGAAAGTGATCAAATAACAACTTTCGGCACCGAAACAAAAATGGCCTGGGCGACCTGTGCATAATGAGGTCAACGTTGGAGAGAATTGAGAAAATGTGACTTGAGCTAGCGCAATGAAATTTTGCACACATATACTTCAATATATTATGCAGACCTACATTTAATATGAAAAACCTACCCTGAATATTTAGACCGAATTTTTTAATGCAAAGATGCCTTATATTAACATATGATTTTCCTCACTTAAATTTGTTTTAATGAAAAAAATAACTTAATAGGAATGTAGGTCAACATTTCTCCTAACGTGAATGGGCGGAGTTTGACCTTAATTATGGACCAGAAGGACGCCTGATTTATTCTAATTACATGCACATAAAAAATTAAAAACTCGGATTTCATTGCGCCGACCTCCATTTCCGATACAAATTTTATAGGAGTGTCCCTTGCTTCGGCGAAGTACCTACTATGACACTAACACAGGCTGATTTTGACGAGCGTACCCGTGACGTCATTGGCGTGGATTCCCTCCCCTTATTTTTTTTATTAGAGTTACATTTTCATTAATATGACGGAGGCAAATTTTTGATTGGTTAATTAATTATAATTTTTAAAATTTCATTGGTTGGCCTATTAAATATGTTAATTTTTAAGATAATCTTAGAGGGTGAGCACGCTGTGTTTCATTAATTTTTGGATATTCTTTTCGTTGGAACCTGAAATAAAGTGTGTAAAAGTGTATTCCATGAAAATGTAAGTTGGGTTTTCATTACTTCTTTATTTTATAATTAATTTTGGCCACTTTTCTTTGTTTTTTTTAAATTTTCCTACTTTTCAGGGTCAAAACCCAGCGCCACGTTAGGCTAAGGCGAGAGTGTCAAAACGCTGGTTCCGATAGGGTCAAAACCCTGTTAGGGAGAGGGTCAAAACCCTGTTAGGGAGAGGGTCAAAACCCTGTTAGGGAGAGAGTCAAAACCCTGGTTAGGGAGAGGGTCAAAACTCTGTTAGGGAGAGGGTCAAAACCCTGTTAGGGAGAGGGTCAAAACCCTGTTAGGGAGGAATTTAGGGTTCAGGTTAGGGTTCAGGATAGATTTAGATCATTTTTTCATTTTTAAAAACTTTTTATTCGTAATTTTAGCAAAAAACATGAGTTATTTTATTTTTCCATGGCCGCCATCTTGGTTGTCCCGACCCGTGAACACGTAAAGTTCGCGGGTCGGGGCAACCAAGATGGCGGCCATGGTAAAAGACGCGGGTATCTTTCTCAAAATTTACCCTAACACACTATGATAGTCACTATGACATGACTATGATGACAAGTACTTGTTCTAAATGACTCTGATGTGAATTCAGAGTCAAATGGAAATTTGGTCATGTAGTATTTGAAGATGTAAGAAGTGTACTATTGTTTCTTACTCTTTCATTCTTGATTACAAGTGTTAATCAGATAACACAATCCAGTATCCAGGTATTAATTAAAATCCACGTCCGCCACACGAGCAAAACAAACTCTGCCAACTGAGACAGGTCCAGTCGATTCAATCTTAAAGCAACAATTTTGACGTTGCACATGCAATGTTTTTAACAACAACAAAAAAAAAAGAAAAATATGAATGAGCGTTGAGAATGATTTGAAATTAATGCATTTAATTTAAACTACTAAATTATTGCAACATGGTTTCAGATTATCGTAAGATTTCAATCAATTGTTTTGTCGCCATTTTGTGCAGTTGTTGCCCTCATGGATTGGAACATATTGAAATATGAACCAATTACATTTATTTTTCTTTAATTATATTTTAAGTTTTCTAAAAATATACAATATATTTAATTTTAATATTCAAACTATTGAAAAATAATCCTGTATTATATTTATTCATATATTTTTACCATCGATTCCTTCCAGTCCAAAGTTAAAAGCAATGGTTTATGGGACATTTTTGTGCCGAGAGACGATGGTTGCGTACGACGCCCAAGACATTGAACTCACATTCTGAATGAAACTTAATTTTTTAAAATCTGTAGGCCAATTCACCGTATCTTAAACATAATTTAAAAAATAACATTTTTAAAGCTTACTTTACTCAATATTATTTACTTGAGCTGGATATCACGGAAGTAATCCACGGTATAATTAAAAATCAACGAGGATTCTGTTTTGAAATTTAGGATCATCAGAAAATAACAATCACATTCACAGGATTCTTTGACTGTCTCTGGTTACCAACCATACTTCAATGAGTGATATTTTTTAAATAGCAACTCAAAGTATTTGTTTTGGTTGATCAATAATGGTTTGATCTCATCTAAATTGTGTTATTCAAATGTGATCAGGAGGCTTTTTTCTAAAGCCATGGCAATAATAAATCACAGTAATGTTATATTTGCAAAAAAACACATTCTACAACTATAACAGAAATAACCAAGCCTGACCAAGAAAGCTGACAGTTATTCTTAAAACTCAAAATCGAAAACTTCTGTGAAAAAATTCATTATCTTTAATCTTCTGCTATAATTCTTTTTCAAAATGGGATTTTTTGATTCATTGGCACAGTGGTTAGGTGTAAAAAAGAAGGAAGTCAATGTGATGGTAGTTGGCTTGGACAACAGTGGCAAAACTACCATTATCAACCATTTCAAATCCCCAGATGCTAAAAGTCATGATATTGTCCCAACTGTAGGATTCAGTGTAGAGAGATTCAAATCAAAAGCTCTTGCCTTCACAGCTTTTGACATGTCTGGGCAGGGACGTTACAGAAATTTGTGGGAGCAGTATTATAAGGAATGTGATGGCATTATATTTGTTATTGACAGCAGTGATAAGTTACGGATGGTTGTTGCCAAAGATGAACTGAATTTGCTATTGGAAAATCCTGAACTGAAAAACAGAAATATTCCGATTCTATTTTTTGCAAACAAAATGGACGCTAGAGATGCAGTTTCAAGTGTAAAGTGCTCTCATCTTTTAGAATTACAGTCTATCTCCAACAAACCATGGTTTATATGTGCAAGTAATGCCTTAACTGGAGATGGTTTACATGAGGGTGTTGAGTGGCTTACAGATCAACTGAAAGTTGTTCTTCAAAAAAAAAAGAAATGATAAACTCTTACGTAGCAAAGGATAATACAATTAATAACATCACTAGATATGCTCATTTTATTTATTATATTTATCCTAGTTATTTTCTTTTAAGTTTCAGATTTATGTTTCGTTTAACTTACACTGTTTATGCATTGCAGTATATTTTGAAAAATTGAGAAACAAGCTTATTTGGGACAGTGTGCTTTGGTTTAACGTTTTTGTTTTTAATAACTTAAGATAATTAGGACAGTGACAGATATTTTGTTTTGGAAGAAATTTTTCTTTTCCCCAAAGTGTCCCAATTAACTTTAATGCAAGAATAAAATAATATATTTATCAAATATTTTAATGTAACTATAATGACATAAAGTTAAAATAAATCAATCTTAAAAATCTTTTACAATTAAAAAAGTAGCCTAGAAAATATTTTAAAAACCTAAAAAGCTGATATTTAAAATATTATTTCTTAATGAGTTTAAATTATTCTAGTGAATTACAAATCATTGATTAAAGTTTGGGTTATTTTAATATATATTTCATTTTGCAATCATAAAACATTTATAATGAAATATTTAAATAACATGAAGCATATTTTTTAACGGGTTAGCTTCCCCTTGTGTCCTCATTTCCCCAGCAGTCTTAAAAAAGTTGTTAACCAATTTTTTTTTTTCTAAGGGTAAGGCAGGAAAATTGTTTTTTGCTAATAATTTTCAAAAGATAAATTTATTGAGGTAATAATATTTAAACAAATTTCTTGTACCTTGTATAAATAATTATTTTTAATATATTTTTTAGGGTATAATTTATATGCATCTTTATTGTTTAGGTTATTTTGATTTTCATTGTTTTTTTCTGAAACGTAAAGTAAATTGAAAATTGTGTCATTTAGAATAGTTATACATCTGCATGTTTTGAAAGTTTAGTTAAATTATTTCCCTTGTTTGAAAACAAAATTGATTCTGAATATTTTATTATTTCTCCTGGATAACTTGTGGTAGATAGCATAGGAAGTTGAGGGTCTAACTTTGCAAAGGACCAGATTAAATATATTTTCATAAATTTCATTAACAAATCACACACAAAAACAAAAAAAAAACATAATGCCCAAGTAACTAATAAATCATTGAGAAATATATACTACTAATTTTTCCATAGTTCTCCATATAGCTTAGCCCTACAATTTGTATAATTTCCCTACTATTGTACTATCTTAGCCATTTTCCAATTTTTTTTCACCTGGTATGATTTATGGTAAAAATAATACATCACAGTTTCATTATACGATCTGAATATGTATATACTAAAGGGTACCTAATTACATAAATAAACATTTTATTAAAAAAATTTATTATAATTATGGTTTACTATTCTACCTTAAGTTGTACCCGGTATGTATCATAAGACAAGGGCAGTGCCAAGGAAAAGTAACGCTGGGGGTGAAGCCTGAAAATGCCATACCTCATTTGAAAAAAGTTCATCCCTGGATTTTGGCGCCACTTGTCTTATGAAGTATGTGGGATTTTATTGTTTAATTCACCATAACCTCTTATCTAAAGATGATTTTGGAGTCCATAATGTTGGCACCCATGGGGAGTGCCCCCTTTGCCCCCACCCTTCACACAGTCCTGCATAAGACTAATACTATTATGATGCTAATTAAAAGGAAGTCAATGCTTTTTATCATTGTCATTAGTATAAAAATGATAAATTTATCAAACCCAATTTCACCACATATTTTCAGTGGTACTGAAAAAAATACTTAACATTTATCACAAAGTTCCAAAATCTTATATCTGCATTTGCCTTCCTACACTTTGGTGACTTATATGTGGCACATTGTGGGATGCCATAGCAATGCAGGTATAATGTGTGTGTGTGTGTGTGGGTGGGTGGATATTTGCAATGGATATGTATGCATTATTGGGATACAGGGAATTTACACTTGTAGTTGATTTATGTAATATATAATTTATATTAGCTGGGGTGAAACAACCATGAATACAGGAAAGGGTGCATAATATATAATAATAAATTCAGATGGCGCTCCATAAATCCACAGAGATCCACTCAAGAATTGTTATTACCACCGGGATTAGCTAATAGTGCTTTGCAAAATAAATGATAAATTGTGCAAAAAATTTAACTAAAATAAGTCATTTTATACTGCATGAGCTGCAGTTTGAGTGGGCGGACATCACCCACTCTGGAAATAGTGATTTAATGCAATTTTTGTTGCTACAGTAAATGGCCATGCAATTCATAGTGGTAGTGTAGAGGAGTACAACTTCTAGAGACTGACAGTGTCTGGCACTTGGCAGGATGAAATTCCATGTCCTAGCTCGCCTCCCACTCAGCTAACCGATTGAGATCCTGTTGTAGCTGGTCCTGGTCAGATCTGTTGGCGATCGTCCTATACACCGCTGTGTCATCTGCAAACAGTCGTAATGTTAATTCCTTGGAGGATATTACTGGGAAAATTGTGAATTTGTGAGAAATTTAAACAAACCTTTACTACCATAATTGAATTCATTGCTACTTTTGTTTTTTATGTGAATTTTGGTGGCTATCTTACACTGTGACAAATATCAGACCCAGTCTGGAAATAAATAGAGGTCGAACTAACGTAACCCAAATTTTATGGCCAGCTTACGCGAGGTTTTTTTTTTCGGGGTCGGGGGGGGGGGGGGGGGAATCAAAACTTGGTCGGCTTGTTAAGCTGTTTATTACTGGAGGCGTCACAGTACGTATCAATTTAAATAAAACCTGCAAATTGGTGGGGGGGGGGGGGGGCCGCAAATGCCCCACCCTGCCCTACCCAAATGACGTCCCATTAAGTCATGTTTATTTGACCGGGCCTAATGTTTAGATTACTTTTTCAGCCTAACTATGCCCATAAGTCATGATTCCTCACATCCGCATTATGAAATAACTTATTTAGTAAATATAAATGATCTAACTACGACTACGGGGCACTTGTTAATGTTTTTACGAACATTATATTTATATAATAGATGTGTGTTGTTGTTTTGTTTTTTTGCGGGGGGGGGGGGGGGCTATTTTGGGAGATCGTCCCAGGTCCACCACTGGGTTTCAAGCAAGGTCTGAAAATCCACATCGTTGCTTGTCAGGTCGTCCTACTATTAGGGGAGACTATTCATCATACTTTTCATAACATTACGCACGTGAATTAACACGGTTTTACCGCACCACGTGACATCACCAAACCCAGTGACGTATCTGCAAATTACTTCTCATAGCAAGGTGGGTGGAAATCATAGGTTGAAGGCCTAAAATAGTCTCTTGGACTTTATGCATATTAAAAATAAACCCACGCTGCATAATTGGAGTACACTACAAACTAATTACTGAATTTGTTCTATTTTTTACTTTTGGCTTTCGCATAGAAATTTAGCTTAGTAACATTAAATTTTGAATTAGAAACGTGGGTGAGGGGGTCAATAACGTGACATTATTTCGTCCGATATTTGACACCCCCCCCCCACCCTGGTCACAAATTGTTCATACAATTTAGACACCCTAACAATGCATCGTCGCAAATTCGTGACACCCCCCCCCCCCCCACACACACACTTTCTACCCCAGTTTTGTTTTAAAGATGCGAGACGAAATTTATGGATGTGACCAGTGGCGGTATCCCAAATTTCAAGGAATCGGTTCCATAAAGGCGTGTCATATTCATATGGACAAATTAGGGGTTCGACCTTGAAAATTACATTAGTTTCGGACAATTCAACAACCGGTTCATTAAGCTTTTACTAATTTAGGAGCCATTTGGCGCGAACTGGTAGGATGCCATCCATCAAGTTATCCACACACCCCACCCCCACATCCGTTTCCACAAAATACTATTTTCAGTTGGCCAAAAATGCCTTCCCGCCATATAAAGAAAATAGTGCAACCCGGGAAGGACCGCACCACCCTTTCCTATGCCATGGATGCAATCACTGGATGCCCCCCTCCTCCAATCAAATTCCGATATTAACAATGTTACGTGACTATCAAACAGGAGAAATCAATTTCTACCAGACCTAAATTGAACCCGGGTCAAAATTCAAAACCGGTCGAAACCAGGACGTATAACTCTGTCCTGTAAGTTTCTTTGCTTTGATATAAGTAGTAAATACAAATTTATTTTGGCCCCGGGGGGGGGGGGGGGGGGGATCTTGGATGCGCTCGCTCACTTTATCCCCCAGGACACGACACCAGGGACGTCATTTGGGTAGAGCAGGGTGGGGCATTGGCCCCAACCCCCTGAATTTGCAGATTTTATTGAAATTAATGAAATTGATATGCACTGTGGCCCCTCCAGTAATAAACAACTTAACAAGCCGACCAAGTTTCCCCCCCCCCCCCCCCCAAAAAAAAACCAACTGAAATGACGCCCCTGTTCGACACCTGGGTATAAGCCTCTATATCAGCGGTTATCAACCTATGGGTCGCGACCCCTTTGGGGTCGCACGACCCTTTCACAGGGGTCACCTAAGACCAACTGAAAACACATATACTCTACAGTTATAAAGTATCAACGAAAATAATTTTGTTGTTAGGGGTCGCCACAAATGAGGAACTGTATTAAAGGGTCGCGGCATTAGAAAGGTTGAGAACCACTGCTCTATATAATCAAGCCTAGTTTTGTATAGGTCGGTGTGGCTCCCATAATCGAGACAGGCGGATCCAAAAGGTAACCTTTCCTTCAAAATCTAAAGCACGAATGGTAGTATAGTATAGAGTACTATAGACTATCGATTGTTTATGTCACAACGCTTTGTAATATTAAGATAAGATTCTTTATTTATCCAAATAAATGGAAATGAATTTGATTAAAGTGTACACATTCATTTTCAGCATATAAATAAATACATATTTTTTAACAAGACAACATTTTACATAACTATAGAAATTTAAGCACAAGACATCTAAAATAGTTCTTTAGCGCATAAAACGGCCATAAATGAAATTCATTTTTGAAAAAAAATGACTTAATTAGTGATCATTGAGATATGGTCATGGTAATAGCTGAGGGAGCACGCTGGTAAATTCGTACAGACTGGGGAACAAACGAATTTTTTATTATTTCGGTCCTAACTTTAAGAGAAAGAATTCGCCCTGATCGATCTGATCTTAGTTATAATAATTAATATGCACAATAACGCTTCCCCTACCATCAAGCATCATAATTTTCAGGATTTTTAACAAAATTGGCTAATCGAGATAGATTCTGGTAACAAATTACGGGCGTGCTTTAGAAAACAAAATCTCTACGGCTATGCAAAGGGTAGTCATAATAGCAATGTTAACACCATTGCATGGGCAAAGCAAAATGCGGGGGCTCTTATTAACACTGATTGACTCATGTGAATGTACCGGAGGTAAATTTCAGCTGAACACTTTGTCCGTCATGATTTAACTATTGGTCCCGAAGAATTTTCGACATAAGGAGAAACTGTCCATCATGACGTTGCAGATTAATGAACCAGTTAATGAAAAGGGTTGACAATGATGTAATAAGCCTCCAGACGAAAAATAAAACAAATACACGAAGCAGAGGGAAAGTAGAGATAAAATTGTCAAATTAAAACACCATTCAAACTTCTTCAGTCAGGAGATCCTGAATGATGTTTCATCAAATGGCTGGTTGTTGACAGCAAATCACAACAGACACAAAAGAAGATGCCATATCCTTTTGTCCTAATGAACCCTCAGGTAGGCTAACTCTGGCCAGTGTGTCCATGTGTAATTTGTTAAAGCAGCCATGAAGTAGGATTACCGAAAATTTGATCGAAAGAAATTTCGTCGACGGAAAATTGATCGACGGAAATTTGATCGAACGGAAATTTGGTCGAATCTTTTTTTCAGTTCAGACGTTAACATTTTCGTCAAATTTCTTTTTGAACGCACTATACTATATTATAGTAAAACAAAATAATGCGTTGAAAAAGAAATTTGGCGCACAATTTTAACGTATAAACTTTAAAAAAAGATTCGACCAAATTTCCGTTCGATCAAATTTCCGTCGATCAATTTTCCGTCGACGAAATTTCTTTCGATCAAATTTCCGGATACGCGAATGGCCATTGTATTGGGCGGTTTTGAACTTTTAAGCTACATTATCGATTTGTGTATTTTCTTCGCACCCCGTTAGAGCCCCCCGGCACGTGCGGTGTACTCACCATCGTCTGCTCTCGCAAGTTCGCGTCCACATCGAGGCTGAGTAGTGTAGTGAAGTGAATACACAACAGTTGCTCGAAATTAAACATGGCGGTGCTCAGATGGATTATGCCAATATCGTATGTCAGTATCATACTGTCTTTGATGTACTTTAATGATATCTCATTGGCCAAAGAGGCACCAGAGTTGAAAGAGTGAGTACTGTATGTAACTACTAAGCATAGGCCTACTAATGATTGTTGTGAAGGCCTGCCTATGGGCCATGGCTCGCTAGGGCAATGATTGTCTGATTGACAAATTGCACTAATAATAATAAGTCAATTGACCAAACGACTAATAATCGTAATGATAACATAATATAGGCTAAACATCTTTTTTAAATATTTAGGGCTTTAAATATGAGCTTGGACTTGGACTATAACAACCTAAATAATGAAATGAACGTAGTGTACTATGTAAATGTACTATTGATATTGACTATCTGGGGCCTCTCCTGTATTATTATTATTTATTAGGCACTATTATTTTGTATGGCCTGAAAAAGTCTGCAATAAAAGTTTTACATGTATGATTGTAACAATGATATTGGTATGTAGTATGTTACTATTTATGAATTGCTATGAAATGGGCTGGGTGTGTTTATGAAGTTTATCAATGTCAACTCAATGAATTTCAAAGCCAAGGAAGAGAGAGCCATTCACTCCTTTATGTATAAGTATAAGTATAGTATTATTTAATTTGATATTCTATGTAAACAACTCACTCTCTGTTTCAACTAGAGACTAGGGCTAGGATGTCCAACTTTTAGCTTCCCTGAGCCACATTGGAAGAAGTCTAAGAAGACCATTTGTTTTGAGTCACACATAAAATACACTAACATTAGCTGATAACCAAAAAAACAACAAAGAACAGTAGACTCGGTAGAATGTATAGTTTTCTAAGTAATTTAAATTTAAACTTCTTTAATTCATGTCAAAAGCCAAGACAGCAATATGAAATTAGTGAAATATTTGACATTGTTTCTGCGACACTTATGCTTCAATATTTGTTTTGGTGGAAGTAGTTGCAATTCTCAGTGTGTTCCAAAAGTGCTCATCAGACATATTGGTTCTATTTTTATTCTTCCTATGCTTCATCCTAGAACAAGGGTCGGAGAACTGGGGTAAATAACTCCAAATGGGGTGAAAAGGAAAATCTTGGGGGTAATGAGGGCTCATAAGAAATACATAAAATTATATGAAAGCCAGTCCCTTGTTATGACAAATTTTTATTTTGACAACATGGCATCTGGACAGTGTAATAGAAGAAAAACCCACAATTTTGTTAAGTGGTGGCTCGACAGCTAGCAAAATTGTTTCATCTTATACTCACAGAAATTCAGAAGTGCAAAAACTTTCATTGAAAGTTTCAAAACTAAACATGAGAAGTCAGTCAAAAAGTAAAACAACCTACAAGGATTTTCCACTCAAATGAAAACAAAACTGATAAATCAATTATAAGACAGTATCCAAATTACTCTGACATCATAAAGCCCATATTTTTATGTTTTATGAAAAATGACACAACATAATTTCCTTAACCCTTTCATTACTGCTGTTTTTTTTTTGTTTTTTTTTTCCTCTTTTTTTTGTTTTTTTCTTTTTTCTTGCATCATTTTTTGCTGATTCAGCTATTTAAAAAAAAAAATAATATAAAAAAAAAAAAAAAATTAATTCTCTATCCGATTCGCTTTTTAACTTCTCTATAGTTTAACTAATAAAGAAATATATAGCATTGAAATATGACTTCGACATGACGTCCTTGGTATTTCAGAAAAGTTCTTTGCCTCTTTATTATGACGACAATGTGACATCCTTGGTATTTGAAAGTGGGTGATCGTGACGTCGCGTCAATGGTAGCGAAAGGGTTAAGTAACCTTAAGAAAACTGTTTGTGATGAAATCATTTTATTACATAAAGTCTTTTATTAGTTATCTTCTCACATCTATTTTACATTTATTCTTTACAGTGGTACCTTGGGTCACGAACTTAATTTGTTCCAGAACTCGGTTTGTAACCGCAACGTTTATAACCCGAAACATTGAAATCAATGAAATAGTGGCAGTCCGTTTCAAGATGAAAGATTTGTTCTTTTTTATTAATATCCGGTCGTTTACCTGACAAAACGCAAAGGATGTGCGTACTTCACATATTACATAAAGAGAAAGAAAACAACCAAATAAATTAAATGTAAATTTAAAAAAAATTATTATACAGGGTGGCCCAAAAAAATGTGATAACATCGCTTTACTGTCAGAAGCATAAAAGAAGCTCCAACGCTTACAAAATGTTGGTGAGAAGCAGGGGGAGAGGGAGACAGATTTAACATGTTTTCTCATTAGCGTAATAATTTTCATACAACTGTCAATGACAAAACATTGTATTAATTCAATTATATAACCCTTTGTTACGAGATGTTCTCACTTTTTCTGGTATGTTTCTTACCATGAAAACGATCATTGGAAAATTTATCACTTTCTTTGCTATTCTGAAGCATTAGTTTCAAGAGTTTCTTGTCGCTATTTCTCAGCAGCCAACTGGGAATCATTCTGCACTAAGAAACTATCAAGGGAATATTGTCTCCAATGATAAACCTTGCTCTCTCTCTCTTGCTCTTTTTTTTTCACCTTCGTTTGTAACCAGAGGTACTGTTTGTTACCCGAGACAAAAAAAATTTGTTGTTGTTGCTCGTAACCTGAAATTGTTCATGACCTGAGGCATTATGAAGCACCACTGTACTTACTAAATCTATGATTAAATTTTTGGTTTAAACCAATGAAATAAACCCAATAGTTTGGGGCAGGCCAAGATTTTTGACAACCTCTTTCCACAAATAACAATCAGCAGTTGGCCGAGAATGCCGCCCCTACATATAATTATGACAAAATTGCTGCACGTTATTGGCCTCTACCTCCACTCCACTTCCTACACCACTGCAAAGAAGTAAAGTTACAGACTGCAGAGAAGTTAAGTCGGCGACAACAAATATATTTTGCAGTAATAGCTAACAAAAAAAAATTTCTCTAACCCGTTCTAGAAAATAGCAGGTCAGAAATGTAAGTGATATTAAATGGTGATGACATGAATAAGCCATGATTTTGGAGTGAGCAATATTTTTCGCTGGGAGGATATATGTTATATCTGTCATAATGTAGCGCTATGCATTCAGTTTAAAAATTGGCAGGTAATATGTTTATGTTCACTGAAAATGGAGTTGCAAATAAACATAAAATTGATGATTATTCGGAAATCTGTTCTAAATTTCCTGTATCAAATCCAAAAGAACGGCTGCACATTTTTCATTGTTCACAGGAACATGTTGAGCTAATTTGAAATTGCTATAGTTTCAGTTTCATTTCAAACCATGTTATAGGTTGAAACGTTGTTTTGACCAGTTAGTTTTCATCATGTAGATCAGGCCTTCACAACTCAAAATGTAAGGCGGGCCAAATACTTTATGAAAAACTTGTGCGGGCCAAAAGAAAATAGGACAGGGCCTATTGGTCCTTATGAAATTTACACCCTGGATGACAATCTGCATGACATTATCCATCTGTAAAGCTAATGTGCATACATTTTATTGGTTTACTAAGCAGTGATATTTCATCATACATAAATTTTGGGAGGCAATTATATCGTCTTCCATTAATTTTACAAGTCCATCTCTTTAATCTATCATCGACGGGGCACCATCATTAGGTATACCAGATATGTCACAATGGACAAGAAAAATGGCTTAAATGTCATTTAGTACATAAAGTGTATTACCATATAAGACATAGGAGTTATAAAAACTTCTTTCAACAAGCATGTCTTACTGAGTAAGACATTGGGGAAATTCCTTTGGACATTAGGACCTGTATAGGTTAAGGGTATTTTTAGGCACTACCTCATAAAGTTCTTAAGTTAACAATTTTTAGTTGGTCCCCATTCATAATACACTTGGGCAGCATGTCGCCTGTGGATGTTGATTGGAGACCCTTGGTTTAAACCAAGTAAATTCTTAACTTTTTACTAAACAATTCTTCCTGTTTGGACCTTTTTGTATATTTTACTGTGAAAATTAAGAATGAGTGGAATTAGCCATGGCCTAATGTACATTTGATTTGAGTCTTAATAGCAGTTATAGCAATTTAATTTATTTTGAAATATCAGAAGTTAGAATTGTAAGGAACAAGATAGTTACCCTATTTAAGTGTGACATGCCATAAGGATTTCTTTAAGATTAAATATATTTTATGGCCCAGTAGTTACCGCTAAAGTATAATGTAAAGGCCACTTCTTTTAGAAACTGACCAATACATCATGTTCCAATTTTAAACGTTTCAGGCAAGTTTACCACCAAGCTATTGTAAGAGATGTTTGTGTGTTATTTGCTTGCATATGATATTTGATTTACACATGTTCAATACAAATATTCTGTTTTATTTTTTTAGTGTGAAAAAGTGGGCTCAAAAAATTGACAATGATCTTCAATATTTGGGTCATTTGTATCCAATTTTAGTAAGTACCTGTGGATGACACTATTAAAAATTTTGTAATTGACTTTCATCACAGCATACAGTTTATAGATTGTCCGATTCCTCCTCACTCTCAATCTCAAATTTTTCCTCTCACCTTTCCACCCTCCATTGGTCAATTTCTTCTTTATAAATGTTCTTTCTCTATCCATGTCTCTTTATCTTTCTTTCTTACTCCTCTCTTTTTCATTAAGAAAAAACATTGTCAATTGGTCGACACAAACTACATTATCGGTTGTCACATAAAAAGGATTGCTTTATATCTCTCTCCCTTCTCCTTTGTCCCAACTCCTTCCCCCACACCTCCCCTTTATATAAAGGATATCATATTCTGTCTTAAAGCAGAGTAGATGCTCACAATAAACATGTGAGTTAATATACTGCTTTTGTTGTGAGCATAGTCAGATATAGAGCCAAAGTTAATAATCAGGGCGGGGACTCTAAGATGATGACACTAAACTAATAAAATTTAATGAATGACATCATAAAGAAATATTTGGCCTCCGAAATGAACATGTAAGGACAAAGGATGAGAATGGAGTCCTGCCCCTCTTTGAAGACTCGGAGAAATGAATGAAGCATATTATGAAAAAAGTACAAGTTTGTGAGTGAATGTACATCAAGACACTCAGTTTAAAGAAGAATGAAAAAATACAGTTTTAATTTGAATTTTTATCAGAATATTGCCTTGTAACTATTTAACTATTATTTTGATCCCCATAAATATTTAATTATGTCAAATTTGTGAGTAATTTTATTCCCAGGTTTTAACTTTACTACATATAATATCCAATTAATATTACAGTTACTTTCCTTTTCTGAGAAACCTCACTTGAAAATGTAAAAAGAAAATTCATACATTTATATCACTTTATCTAAAACACTTAGAAGTTAGAGATGGCCTTATTGAGCAAATTTAATAATTGCTGAATTAAGGCTCACCCTTACATTTGCCTAGTAATGTTGCTTACTTAAACCATCATAATATAAGTATAATACAAGGTAGGGCAAATTATGTCAACTTTTTAAAAATTTAAATGACCTGTAGAATTATTTGTGTTTTTAAAATAAATTATTATAAAATTAATATTGCTTTAAAATTGTTTGCAGAAACAGAAATTTTTAAAAGATGATGGACCAGGGATCAAAAGAGTTTATTCAGAAGTTTCTGGTCAAGATCTTGTGGCAGAAATGGCCAAATCTCTTTCAGTGATGATGCATAAAAAGATGGATGCACTTTGGGTGAGAATTTGATAATGTGATTGACAGCTACTTATTGAAGCCAGAAAAGGTTAAACATTATCAAAGGAGATCTATTTTGTATTGCATTTATTTATTAACTTACACATGTTTTAAATTTCCTTCAGAAATTAGTGGATGTTGCAGAAAACACAGCAGCAGCTTACAAATGGAATAAAAATTTAATGGTGAGTAATACTAATTATTACCTGGTCACCTAAAATCTTATTAATTATATGCCTTTATTATTCTTTTGTAATGTAAACAAAATAGTTTAAAAGGATTTGTTTCTTCTCCTTTAACATATTATTTTTTTCTCATACATTGTCTGCAGAAGGATATGGTCACATATGTAAACACTAAAGAAGTGGACCAACAAAACATTCCTGTGGTTTATGTGGATAGATTTAGAAAGGAGGTCAACTTTAACATATCATGTGTCCATATACCTGTTGAGATTTATGATGGTGGTCAGTAGAATTAAATTTTTAAAAAAAATAAAGTGGTAATGAAAGAGACACATTTTTTTCTAGAATCATATTTAAGTGTTTAAAAAAATGAAAGGGGTATCTGGAAGTAGCAAAGACATATTTGGGGAAAAAATTTCAAGTTTGATTAATTTTGGAATTTAAAGAAATAAATCCTTTCATTTTCAGATATTGATATCTTAAATGGACTCAACTGGACAGCTTCTTTAGAGGAACAGTTCAAAGAAAATTTCAATAATGATCCAGATATTTTATGGCAGTACTTTGGGTCACACACTGGATTCATGAGAACATTCCCAAGTTTGTTAATTTTGTATTCGATTTTCAGTGTCAAAATAATAATATTCATCTCGGATGTATTCACTGAATATGTCTAAATTAATATTTGTGCACAAGCACAGCCTAGCTCTATTTATGACACAAAAATTAATTATCTAATCCAGAAAAATACATTTCTCATGTTATTTCTTCATTTGTATAATTTTATTTTATTATTGCTCATTGCACACAATTATTTATTATCATACTTAAGGAAAAAACAATCGAAAAAAAGGCTCAATGATGTTTTTATGTCAGGAATATAGCATCACTATAATTATGCACATGGGTATGCAGACCTGTTTACGATCAAAGTCTTAAAATCTTACAATATAATCACAAAATTGTTCAATACATTATCTTATTAGTAAAATAATAAACATACAGTATATTTAAATTATGCACCTCAAAATCGTACATTGTACGCCAAAATCTTAAGAGTAAACAGGTCTGGTTATGATTTGAACCTTTTAATAATTGTTTACTTTAATGAACTTTCTAATGACCACTTACAAGATTAGTGTAGAACTATTCAATTCAACCTTTAAATAACATAGTTTCAGCTGGAGATTAGTCCCTAAAGTTTGAAAATCTTTTTCTTCTTACATGTCAATGCTTCATATTAATTGTACCTTCCACAGCTGCTGCTTGGCCTACAACTCGAGTTGACCTGTATGATGTTCGCAGACAGTCCTGGTAATATAACCTGTCTGTCTGCGTGTGTCTGTCTGCGTGGGGTTAGCAATAAACCGATTAAACATAGGGCATAGTATTTTGTATATTTCCCTAAAAAGTTGCTGTAAATTTAATTTATTACAAGAGGAAAATAATTTACTTTATGATGCCTAGTCCTAAATGTATTTCATTTAGTATTAAACAAAATGTTAAGAAAGAAAAATACTTAAACTTTTCATTTATTCATTCTGTATTAAACATAATATTAGAAACATTATATTCTTATCTTAAATTTGAGATTAAATCACATTTGGATTTTAATTATGTTTAGAAAATATTTTTCTTAATCACCCTATTGCCTTTAACTTCTAAGGTACACCCAAGGTTCAAGTTCACCCAAGGATATGATGATATTAATAGACACGTGAATAAATTTTTACAATAATATTGAGATATGTCAACTATGTAACATTGTTAAGATTTGATGCTCATCAATTCATTTTATACCATAGACATAATTTTGTAATTATTTATGAAATAATTTGAAATTACTCAGTAGTGTAATGATACTGAACACTTTTATTTTTATCCTATTTTAAGGTGAGTGTTGAAAATATTGTTTTAATATTTTGTATGTTTTGAAATACATCACCTCTTGTAGGAGTGGAAGTACACATGGCCAATCTCTGCAACTTATGCAAAATGCAGTAAAGTCCATTCTTGACACTCTAGGAGAAAATGATTTTGTTAACATTATTTCTGTAAGTGCTTTTCTTTAAACCTTTAGACTAATTTTCAATTCTTAAATTTTTTGAAAAGAAAGCATGTTTCTTCCTTGATATTAATGAATCAAACAATTAATTATTAGTGAAACAGTATTTCCTTTTCAAAACTTCTAATTCAAAACAGACACAAATTTTATTTTTTTGTTAACTATTCTGCTTTGCTTTTATTTTAGTTTGCAGAAGAAGCAACATTTGTTAGCAAGTGTTTCAATAAGTCTGGATTTGTACAAGCTAACTTCAGAAATAAAAAAGTATGTCATATCTTATGCTGGAGACTAAAGATTTATTTTGTGTTATTTAATAGACTTTGTATGCCTTTTATATAATGTTATATCTTTAAATATTACATTTGACTGTCAAGAGTAGACTTTTATTGCTGTAATTAAATTTTTCTTTGTCAGCAAATGGTCAAAGATGTAGACAAAATTTCAGCAACAGGTCAGGCAGATTTCAGTAAAGCCATCAAATTTGCATTTGAACAATTTAAGGAGGTAAACAAAACCAAAACTTTTCTTCTTCTTATCTTAAAACCTTGTTATTCAAATCAGAGAAAGTTAACCATGGCACATTAAAAATGTCTTTAAAAAAATAAGGTAGACAATGTATGATATAAATAGAAAAAATACTTGTTTTTAAAATACTTATATTAAAACAGGTCAACAACATTATTTGGTAATTAACTAATTTGCACTCAAAATATTTTAGAAGGCTGTTTACAGTAACTATTAAGTGGTACCATATGTTGTGTGCTGTATAGTGATTGAAAACACTTAGAGGAAGAAGACTGATTTTTTTAATGAATATCTGATTTTTTTTAATGAATATCTGATTTTTTTAATGAATATCTGATTTTTTAATGAATATACTGTTCTTAAACCACTCCACAGTTTGAGAGTAATAATTCCAATGATGATAAAAATATAGGAGCTGACTGTAACAAAGTTATTATGTTACTGACAGATGGAGGAACAGATAATGCTGAAAGTGTGTTTGCTCATTACAACTGGCCCAACAAAACAGTTAGTGGCTAACTTTACTATTTCATAATGACATTTATTTTGTGACATCCAACTGCAGGATGGGTTCTAATCTCCAATTTTTCCTAATTTTCACTTATGAATTATTATGTTTGAAATATAATCTAGCTGAATAGGAAAATCTTATCTTAAGATTAATGGGACATGCACAGTTTTATGTAAAACATTATTTAGACATTTTTAGAATTTTTCCTTTGATTAAAAAAAGGATAACACTGATAGTTTTTGTAAATGTTTCAGTAGTTAAAACAATCATAATTATATAAATACCAGTGTGTGTTTTACAGTGTTTTATTGTTAAAGATTAGATCCTCATCTAAATGAATAAGTAGTGCTGATAGGCATAGTGGAAGGGATGAGTTTGACATGCCTTGTACATAGTTTACTTCTGTCGAAACATTTTTTTAAAAACTAAAATATTTATTTCTTTTTAGGTCAGGGTTTTTACTTATGCTGTTGGGCCAACTCCAAATCCTATTCATGCTATTAGATGGATGGCATGTGCTAACCGGGGTAAGTTAATAACAACATAATTTTTTTTTTTTAAATAATGTATCATTTCTTTTATGCAAATTGTTAATTTTTCTTTAATTTGCAAGAAAATTTATTTTTATTAGCTAAAGTTTTCTTAAACATATTATTGAAAATGACAAAACAATTAGTTAAATATTAAAACTGTTTTATCAATCTAATAGGTTACTTCTCACAGATACCAGCCATGGGAGCTATAAGAGCAAGAGTGCAGGTAAATCTTTTATTTATTTTAAGAAAACAAATAATTCCATCCTATGTCTATGTATTTCAATGCCAATGTGTTAGCATATTTGTTTGAACCAAAATTAAGCCAATTTAAAAAAAAAAATGGTCCATTTTATAAAATAGTTAAAAATAAATACAAAAGAAAGAAAGGTCATCAACAATGAATATATCAGACTTGTTTACTCTTAAGATTTGGATGTCAAATGTACGATTTTGAGGGGTCTTTTATGACTGTATGCCAAGACCTGTTACAACTACCATTTTAAGAAACCGGGTTAAAAATATATACATTCCAGTAGCTTTCCCGATAAAAAAATTATAATTAAAAAGTGCATTTTCAGTTGTTAGTTTTAACCTGCTTTCTACATTCAGCAGGGAATGGATCAAGAAGTACGATTGGTTGGGGACAAACTATAATTATATTAGGTTTGCCAAGGGAAGGGAAGGCAGTGGTGTTGATTTAGGAGCTTTTGTGTAAGTTGGGAAAGGGGGCGGGTTATAAATAATTAAGTCAATAAAATTAACCATGCCACAAAATTTTCATAATGACAGTGGTGATTATGTTTTTTCATAATTAACTCAAAATACACACCAACAGTAATATTATCTTAGTAACCTTAGTGACAATTTTAGTCAATCCTGGCTTTTTTGTTCGGAGCTGTATAATGTAAAAATAGAGAAAACTAGAGAATGCATTCTCAACTGTTCTGCGCAGCAACATTAGATTTCGACCTATTTTATAGGATCTGAGAGGGCGGTTGATATCTATTTTTAAAAACGCACAAGTGAATGCATTCTCAACTGTTCTGCGCAGCAACATTGGATTTTGACATATTTTATAGGATCTGAGAGGGCTGTTGATATCTATTTTTAGAACGCACAAAACAGCTTTACAATTTTTAATACCCCCATTTGGCTCCAACACTCCTCTTCCTTTCACCCATTTTCAGCTTGCAATAGTTATCAGACTATAATATATTTGCTGGAAATAGGCTTAATGGATATTAATTATTTTATTTTTTTTAAACCAGCTTTTCATAAATTATCAATCTCAAATGACTTGATAGGCTTTTTAAACAATGTCATTATTTGTTAATTAATTAATTATTATTTCAAATTTTATAGTATGCTGATCTGACTTTGAGTTTGAACCATGTTAAATTTCACCAGTAACTTTATTTTTACCAGTGACACTGATAATGTGATCTGCACTTTCACTTAATATAAATTAATATTTATAGCAAATACTCATTTGCAAAACAAAGTGACTGCAGATTGAAATATAATCTACTTTTAGAAGTTACCTTTTTGATGCCAGCTTAACTTGATCCCACTAGAAACACGATGCGAGTAGTTATTGTATACATTATATTTACTGTATGTTTATAAAGATATTGTATTTTGAGACAATATTGTACAATTTTCGGATTTTGAGGGTAAATAAGTCTGATATATACTTAATTACTCCAAGATTATACGAAATTTTAACATTGCATTAGTAAACCTTAAATGCAGGATACAAAGCACAATTGATGGCACTTATTTCTGTTACATTTACAAATTTCGATAGTCTTGAAACCATTATTTAATATATATCTCTTCATTACTGTTACAATGTCCCAGGATTATGTTGGGATTCTTGCGCGGCCTTTGGCGCTTGGCCATGTTGAGCTTGATCTGTGGACCAGTAGTCACATTGATACTTTTTATGACAGCGATCAAGATGAAATGGTACTTGCTTCGGTATACATGTATACTTGAAGATGGTTGGGTTTATTTATTTTGTTCCTTTGCTTGTATTCAGGTTGATTCCACCATTGTTAGGAATCATTTAGAGATCAACTGTAATAGAATTAGGTTTTCATATAAATGAGTCTTTAAAACTTAAATGATTACCAGCATTTGAAAAATTAATTTATTAAATCATTTTCCATAATAATTTGTATACTTAAAACCTAAGATCTGTGAAGCTGGGTAGGCTACAAATTTAAATAGTTTATATGTTGAAATATAAATAATGAACAGAAAAATAATTATCCATGCAAAACAAAAATTTGAAAATTGTTTACCTCTGCTTTTATAGCAAATGGAAAAAGCCTGGATTTTAGCATAGTTATCCTTGGAAATGCAGAGAAAAAAATCCCAGTGTTCAATTTTTTAAATAATTTCTCTCACGTTTCCAAACATTGTTCAAGGTACCCTCATTTTTATTTGTAAAATTAGGACCTGAAATTTTTTTTAACTTTTGTTTTACAACAAAAAATATTTATTTGTGCCACAAACTTAAATAATCGATTGACTTGTGGATAATTTTTTTTATAAAAGTTTCACTTAACACTTTCTTATCATTACTTTTTTTTGGGTAAATGTCCCTTTTAAAAAAGATTCAAAATTTTAAATACTGAAGTCTTTAATTTTAAATAAAACTTTTGAAAAAGTCTTTGCATTCAATATAAATTTTATGTATCTGTTCTATCCAAGTTTTGTTTGAAGCTGTGGGAAAAGTCATTGTGGTTACAAAGTATTATTTTGGAAACCTTCTTATTTAATATTATTGCACCATCATTATTTATATTATTCACATAGCATTTTTAATACTTAAATATGTAGGCTAAATGTTGGAAACTAACAAAAAGACAAATTTTGAATTAAATAAATGTTAAAAACAGTAAAACATGAAGATTTTTTTACCCATTGAAACACTTTTTTAAATTTCAATGCCTTGATAACATTCATCATATATAAACATTGATTTTGAAATAAATGTACCCAAAGCACTTACTTTACATACGTCTTGATCTTATCTCATCAACTACACTGATGAAAAGACTATGATAGACTGAAAAATATAGGTAAAAAAATTAATAATTACAACAACTTCAAAATTGTATAGTGCCAACAGAAAAACTCTTTACATGTCTCCTAGGCATTTTCTACTCAGTGAAATCCATTTCATATTCTTTAAACTATTCAGTATGTGTTTGCAGATAAAATGCTGCAAATGATTTTACATTGTTTTCTAAACAATTATTACAGGATGCTAAATGCATTTCTTTTCAACTTTGACCTGAACTTTGTCCTTTTTGTCGCAGGGATTTCATGATTTTCTTTTATTTGTCCTCTGCTTTGATCATGAAGTACATGACTCTTGGAAATTGTATTTGAATATCTATTCGATGTCTAAATTTGGATTGGTTCTTACCTGACAGGGATACTCAGAACACTTATCAAAAATGATGGAATTGTTAAACGGACAGAGTGTGTCATGGGAAGGGACCTTTGATCCCAGGGTATGATGGTCTCTCTCTCTTTCTCTTCGAGTGCAGAATTTGGTAGCATCAAACTTACAGCAGAACATAAAGTCCACTTTGGTTTTGGTTCTATCAACAAATGTTAGCTTAATAAATAAATTGACTTGGAGTAGCATGTCACAGTTCATGAGGTTTTGCAAAATTATTGATGATTTAATTGGTGATAAAGCTATTTTCACTTCAAACAGCCGAAAACATGTTTTGATCTTAATAATTTTCTCAAAATGATTATTGACACATAAGAATTGATAATCTTTTAAATCTTATCGGTATATCCCTAATTCTTAAAAAACTAAAGCAGCTTGATAAGATTCAAGGTTATAATGGTTTTCCACAGTATTGTTTACTAACTGAAACTAAATGACTGAGCACTATTTAATATCATTTTTAAAAAGCAGGTTGGCATTTTTTTTGTGTAAAGAAATAACCTAAGCTATTTCTAACAGTGCAAAATAGTGTTTCAATTATAACTTCTTGAGCTGCAATTTCTATACTCTTAAAGGGCTTAGCAAGATAGATTTTACAGAGTAAATAAAAGTAATTCAAAAGCATTCCTTTTTATCCTGAAACCCCTTAGCTAATGTTATTCCAAGTCTCATTTCTTTTTCTTTAAAAGCATTTGATGCATCATTTCTAACTTTTGTTTAAAACTTGTCATGCTCTGCCTTGATGTCAAATTTTAAACTCTGAAAATTGTTTGTGACTGCAATTGGAGGTTGTATGTGTGAAAGTTAACAATTTATGGAAATTAAACAACAATAACAACATAATTATCCCTCCCTCAAAAAACTAATTGTCACATTGTTGTTGAATATTTTTACTTTGGAAAGTGAAATTTCCAGACATTTTAAAAATGTAAATGTATAAATAAAAATATACCACTTCAATTTCAAAACCAAAATTTAATGTGAAAAAAACAACATACTTTTTACATAAAACTAAGAAAATCTGTTTAGAACTTTAAATAAGGAAGCATTTATGGCTATTTATTTTGTTAAAGCATTGCAGTATTTCCCGCAATTTATGTATGAACTCTAGAATTTGACTCCACCAAAATTCCATTTTCTTTCAAATTCAAATTGTACAGTTTATTAGAATTTTGTTTCATTGAATATTGGGGTTGACATGCTATAAGAAATACATCAGATTAATTCAAGCCAAAGTAGTATAAATTGATGGTGGGCCTACTGGGCTTTGGAAGAAAAGTAATTGTATGTAAAAAAAAATTAAGCTTTGCCTTTTAACCATTACAAACTCAATTTATATTTTTTTTGGATTGGTTCCTATAGAGAAGTAGATTTGCACAAATGAGATTTAAATACTGAAAGGAAAGGACACACTGTCAAAATTTCTTTTCAAAATTATGGTGCAAAAACTCGTCTTGCACCAATATAAATTTGCATATTTATTGTTTGATTAACTTACAAGCACCTGAAAATATAATGGATAGAAATTTATATATCCACTACATTTAATAGCAAACTTTTGACTGCAAGCTTTTGTAATCAAAGACACATTAACAGGTGTGAAAAGGGGCACTGGTCTATGCTTATAGCTTTTGGGGGGTTGATGGGATGGCCATTATGTTTCCAGAGGTAGGGGTGGTTGCCTGACTTGTTTTGGATAGACTGGATTACAGTAATAAAGGAAGCAATCTCTTTCTCTCCAACCAGCCAACGCTATACACAAAAAACTGACATTGAAAATAACTTTTGCATAAATGAAGCATTTCACTTTCCTTCAAAGCATGAAGAAAATCATTTTCGGCATCGCTTTTCAACAAAAATCTGGCTATGTGTGGTTGCACTAATTACCACAAATCCTGCTTCAAACCATATCTCCTCATTCCCATTTTTCCCTCTTATCATAAAGCACAAATGATTTAAGAATTTCTCAGTTTTGGTATTTTCTTTTGTAATTGATTTATCAAGCGTGGTCTGCTGTGTGTTGTGTTCGATTACATTTTAAATTGTAAAAAATTGTCAAATGCTCTAAGCTCAACAGCCTCCTAAACTCTGTTATAATATCTGAAACAATGACATTAAAACGAAAAAAAAGAAATGTCCTTGTTTCAGGATAATAAAGCGTAAATCTTAAAAAAGAGTTGTCCTGCTAAGTTTCTGTCAACGACTATAATTTACATACTTCTCATGAAAAAAATAGGCCTAATGCTTTCTATCTGTTGCAAAGATCTTGTATTTGTATTATATATCTATTTGTCATCCACATTACACAATCAAGTTTTAATTCCAATTTTAAACAGTTAATCCATTCTTATATTGTAGAGTTTTTTATAAATCTCAAGCATATCAAAAAGGCTTTACAAAAATAAATTAAAATAAAGCTTGATTGTACACATTTTACAAAATTAGAACTTGTGAAAAGCACCAGGCCTATATTATATCTAATCAAAATAGATTTTTTGTTTCAGGGATGTCAAGCATATTTGTCCCCTTAATTGGATTTTGGGAATTACTGTTTTTCTTTTAAGTTCATTGAGTTTTTTTCTTGTCCTTTCCCTAAAGGAATATATCCCAGTTCTCAGCAGGCCACAGGTCATCAAGAACAAGAAAATTTTTGAATGGGGAAACATATATGAGGACTATATGGTATTTTTAGTTTGTTGTTTGTTTCCTTTTGTTATCAGGCTCACCAGAGACACTCTTTTTATTTAGATATATCCCAAACTGTACTATGTGCGTTTTCATTTCATATATTGACTGGAAATTCATGCTTCGCTGTGATGTAATGTCATGTTGACAATAAAAATAAGATAAAGTTGTCCTGTCAAATCAAATTTTTTTTAGTACAATCCTAACTGCATGTGTCCCGCAGAGCAGTGGAACAAAAACAATGAATTCTAAGAGAGATGCCTCAGGCTGAATTGTATATTATGCTTAACGTAAATTGTGAAGTAAATGCTTAAAATAATCTTTAAAGAAGTCATCTGACGTTTAACAGGCAATAGATGTACATTTTTGTTGCTGGGTTAAAATATTCTAGATTATAAATAAATAGAACTCTAACTAGAACATCAGGAAGCATGTGTGCATCAGTATCGTGAACACAGACATTTTGATGTCCCCACGTATTAGATATTGTATTAGTATTATGTGTGTGATTTAAAAAAAAAAGTATTTTAGGAGTTAAAATACTTTTAAAAAGTATGTTATCAAAACTTGATTTTCTTCTCATTAAAGTTAGATTTCTTTTATTTCAAGTTGATTTTAAAAATAATTTATTGACAAAGATCATAAGAAAGCAGCGGTTTTCAACTGGTGTTTTCTGAACATTCACATGTAAAATTTCTATGGGTTGTTTTTTTACCTACAAAATATAATCTTCAGTGGGGAGATGGCAGCTATAATATATTTCATTTAATCCATTAGAATAACAAGCAGTTGATCCTCCCCTAGACAGCTGATATTTCTTAAAAATATTCTTGTATTATGTATTTTAATAATGCCATTTAGTGTGTGGTCAGATAAAAAGGTTGAAAAGCGCTGTATTTACGGGCAGTAAAAATATCAAGTGTGTTGGAGGAATAAGAAGCCAAACTGAGTTTGTTGAGCATTTTAATTTTAAAAATAAATTGCAAAGTTTTTAAATTTTAGCTATTTATATTACATACTTTAAAATTTCTAATCTATTTAACACATTGTTGCAAGTGGAATAGTTTATTTTGAGTAAATTTAATTTTTTAAAAATAAAATAATTGAAGCTTCTGAAAATACAATTTTATTTTTAAATTGTACAGTGTTCACAAATATAATGAGTCCTATTATGTAGCTTATGTAGCTGAGATCTTGTGTGTGTTTTGCCATGTAATAGCTTAATTCCAGGGCTTTTTTTATATTGGAATAAATGAGATTGTGACAAATTTTTGTCATTAATGCTATTTCATCAAAAACAAATTTCAATTTTACTTTGTTAACAATTTTGTGAAAATTTCCCTGAATTCTATGAAAGCTAGCAGACCTAGAATATTTATTTTATATTGAAGATCTGTTTTCTGGAGAGAAAAAAATGCCCTCTTTATAGAACAAGATACTAGGCGTGATAGAAGTTGAATGATGTAAGACAGATTAAATTCTTGATTTCTTAATTTTAGTATGCCCTATAGAAAGCTAACCTAGAAGTTTGAATGTTACATGTTCTCATTCAAGTTTTCATCTTTGGAATTACTATTTTGTTTTACTTTGTTTTCCAGGAGATTATCTAGATGCTTTATCAATCAACCCCAGAACAATTTTACTCAGCAGGTGCCATGAAATTAAAACATTTCATCTGACTTGATAAAAATTAATAGCAGAGTCTGTGTGCAAACACAGTAACAAATAAAATGAAGTTGCATTAATTTTACATTGTAATTTGTATTGATTTACTACAACAAAGAATGTTATTTAATTTTTTTTAATGAAACATTTTAATTTTAGAATTATTTTATTATCTTACATCTAAAGCTTATTTATATTTATGCTATATATTTAGAAAGAAAAACTTGTTAAATTAAAGAACATTCCTTACATGATTAAAGTTGTAGGTGCTAATATTTCCCCTCTTCATATTTGTTCAAATCATATATTTCATTACACTAGACAGTTACGGTATAAATCAGTACCTAAAAAATTTTAATTCTTGGTATCGGATTAGAAAATACTACTAAACTCAGTACTTGTATATTATATCCCTTATGATTGAATGCAACACTAACATATCAACCTATCATTCCATTATACATTTAATCTATCTAAATTGTGCACCCAAATCCTTATTTTATATCAACAATATTTTATGAACCTTGATGCTCGTAAACACACTATAACAATGACTTTTGTATATAATTAGGTTTATTTAATTTAATTGTCAATATATTTTTAGGGCATTAAAAAATTTAATAAGTAATATCTTTGCTTAAACAAATATTCACATTAATTTTCTTTCATAAATCCTTTTTTTTCTGGAGCATTGGCAATCAATTGGAAAGGTTATCATCCTATCATAAAACACTAACAATGTAAAATACACCATAAAATAAATGTAGGCCTGAATAAATTATGCACATGAAGTATCATTTTCATAATAAGAAACTAAAGTCCAAGTAATCGCCATTGTTGAAGTTAATCAAACGTTATAACGTGCTATTTGTTATTTGCCAACTACTACATATTTTTAACTTGCTTGAATGACCCAAATTGCTTTGCAGAATGTTTTAGATTTTATAAAAATATCTATATTTGCACTTGCCATTATAACTAGATTTATGGAATTATGAAAAGCCTGCATGTTAAAAATTTATTAAAATAATACATGTTTGCTTTCTTAAAAGTATGCTTAAATACCTTTGATTGTTACTTTTTAAACTTTATTTAATATTTATAATAGTTACTGAAAAATAATTAGGAAGTTTTATGGCAATGATTGAATTATTAATTGACTTAAAAACAAAGTACATTAAATCTTATCACATGTAATATGAATTTAGATTTTAAAATTAGTTCAATAATAAATAATTTGTAATTCATTAATATTTGTGGTCTCTAAAGTCCTCTCAATGATTTTGAAAAAAAAAATATATACTTTTGATAATTAGTAATTTAACTTTTATTTAATCTTAAACATTTTTAAAGTTTCAACAATAAAGTAGAAAAATGTATGTTTAACCTATAGGCCTACTATCAATTTCTGAAAGCTATTTGTCCTACACATATGAATCATAATGTTTTCTTTACATTAATTACATGTTACAGGGACTTGGTATGATGACAACTGTGACACTTCCTGTGTATAACCGCAGTCTTGGCTCAGTAAGTATTTTAATATGATCATGGACAGAAATTCTCAATTTGATCCATAACAAAAATGCTTTTTATAATTAAAGCGTCTGTGGCTTAATTATATGGTTTGCTAATTAAAGCACAAGTTAAGCTGCTGAAGTTTAAATTGGAACAATAAGCAGGTTGCTTAGTGAGGGTGGTAAGTAGGAAACATTGAAAATATGAACTGTTATGAATAAAGGTGTTAATATTTCATTAATGTATTATCAATATTACACAACATGCAATTACAATGTTAAAACCTGTTTTTTTTTAAAATGTTCTTTTCACAGTCCAATCAAACAATACTTGGTGTTATGGGAATTGATGTTACCACAGCAAAACTAGAAGCAATGACTCCTTTTTCCAAGGTATATATATATTTTAATTTTGTAAAGCTGTTGTGCTACTGTATTACATTATATATAAAGATTCCTTAAATATTTTATGTTTTTAAAAAAACTTTAAAAAATTGAGTCACTTCATTTTAGAAATAGACCGTAAATAATTTCTCACTATATATTTGACTTTTCAGATTGGTCCAAATGGATATTCTTTTGCCATTAACCCTAATGGCTATGTTGTTTTTCACCCCAATCTTCAAACAATGGTATGTAAATGCATACAAAATGAAATTTGACTATATTGCCTAAAATAATTAATTTCTTAAAGATAACCTTTCAAACTGTATAAAGGAGAATATAATTCCCATACCGTCACCAACACAGTTTAAATAGAAGTAAACACATGCTAGTTTTATTTTAATTACTTAAGAGAATCAAATATAATTTTGAAGTTACTAATCATTGTTTAATTAAGCCTATGAAATAACCCTATTATATTTATGTTAATACAAATTATTGCACTTTGCTTTATTTAAACACTTCTGAAGATGCTGAATAATTTGTTTTGAGGCTTATTTCATTTTACACACATAGCATGCATATATATTGAAGAAATTGGCACCATTGAAAATACAGTTGAAATAGAATCCAATAGAAATAGTAACTCAACATAAGTGAAATGTCAAAACATTTATTTAATGCTTTCCTATACAATTTTGAATTGAAGACTAAAATGGTGAAAATTTTGAAATAAAATAGCATTCATTTTGGAATAACAGGGTAAGTTCATGAAGGAGCCACCAAATATTGATATGCTGGAGCTGGAGATTGATGAAAACAACCCTCTGCTTATGGATGTAAGACTTTTTTTTTTTTACCTTATCATTATTTGAGATATAGTAATTAAATATGAGCTTTAAGAATTATAAATAAAATTTTGTCCCATAGGAAATAAAGCAAATCTTTTGTGGCCATGCCTTTTTATCTGTAATACTACATTATGAGCAGAGCCATTGCATGACTTTTGGAAATCCCCTGACATTTTGTTCCCTCTGCATTCAAAGTAGATAGTTTATTACTTTTCCACATCACAATTTTGACCTGGGGGCTGCAGGGCCCACACGGCAGTGGTGTGGGCACAGGTATATTCTACATTTTCTAGATTGGGTCATTATTAGATTGCATGCTGAAATTTTAATTTAATTTGTCATCAGAGTGTGTCAAATGAAGAAATGTTGTGTGTATGCTAGTGTCATAAATATGTTAATTATGTCATGCAAAGGCAATGTAATTAAGTCTCTTTTTTCTCCTGTCATTATTATTTTATCAGGAAATGTATTTCTCCTGCCCTTTTTACAAAAAGCCAGAGGAAAGACATAATACATAATTATGGTGTTGAAATCTGCTTTAAAATATTTTTTTTCTTAAAAGGAATTTTTTAATAATTAGTCTAGATGATATAACTATAAGAGTGTTGGACTGCGTTAAAGCTTTCAAGTAAATTAATGAGACACAAACAATTTATGTAAAGAAAACAATAAGCTTTAATTATGGTTACACAAAATACAGATGAAAACGATTTTGAAAATGCCTTCATTAACAAAAAACAATTATAAAATAAATATATGCGTGTATCCTACCTTAAAATGAAAGGAAATAATAAGAATGGGCTCTAGTCCCTTAAAAAAACTAAGCTCAGAAAACAGAAAGAAAGAGGGTGGAAGTAAAATTTAAAATCCAAATAGGAAAAAAGCATTGCAGCTATTTAAATAGTGAATTTTTTTTATACTGTATGGAGTCAACATACCAAATTTGTTTAATTATCATAATAAAAATCACCCCCCCCCAAACAGACACATTTTCTTACATTTTTAATAAACATTAATTCAAACATCCCTAGGATGGTAACACCCCTATGTTCATCACCACGTATTTTTTGCACACCCCTAAACTGTATTAATATTCTAATATATTTGATACCCCTTTTTCACATTAAAATCAATACCCAAATTCAAATCTGTAACATGTTTGAGGTTGGAGATATTGCTATTGAAATTTACCCATTTCCCAATTTTCCTTGCCTTTTCATGCCCTTAAACTATATTGTTGTTTGTCCTTTGCATGCCAAGATGACCAAGGCTGTTATTATGCAGGTGGCCTGCCAGTCTTATTTGTTCCTGGACTAGAACGCTTTCCAGCACGTCAGACACAGTTTGTTTTGGTCCTATTTGGATTTGAGTTTTTTTTCAGCTTTTCCTTCCAGTGAGTCTGCCATGCCATAGCGTCTCCAACGAATCAGGGTTAATGTGCTGGATAGGTGCTGGGTGGCCGAGTGGTCTAAACTGAGCAAATCTCAAGTTGATGGTCTGGAGTTCAATCCCCACCAAAGCCCAGTCAAGCAAACACACCACCAGCAGCCCGGGTGGATGGGACTCGTTAACCTTGGACGGCAACTCATCTAAGAGAAGGCAACTCTGAATTCAAACCCGGCGATGGAGTCCCGATAGGCAGATAACATTGATACAATGAAACATTCCGGCAACTCCCGGGTGGATGGGACTCGCTAACCTTGGATGGCAACCCATCTAAGAGAAGGCAACTCTGAATTCAAACCCGGAGATGGGGAGATGGAGTTCACATGCGCCTAACAGGCAGCAGTGATGCCTCTCGAACATCGAGCATCGGAGCGCCGTGAGCATGCTACCATAGCATGGAATGAGCGCTATATAAGTACTCCAATCAATCAATCAATCAATGTCCATGGATTTGAGTGAAGCTTTTAGATAGTCCTTGAAGTGTTTTTTTTCTGCTCACCAGCTGAGCTTTTTCTACTGGAGAGTTCACCAAACATTAGTTGTTCGGGAAGTCCAACATTAGTTATTTGGGAAGTCTGCTGTCTGGCATTCTTTCAAAATGAACTGCCCATCTGGCTTGTCCTTTTTGTAGGAGCTTGTGGATGCTGATGAAATTAGCCCATTGTAGGACCTCTGTATGAGCAACTTTTTCCTGCCACCTTATGCCAAGAAGTCCACATACACTGCATAGGTGGAGATGGTTTAGCTGTCTAGCATGTCTGCTGTACACTGTCCATGTTTCACTAGCATATAGGAGAGATGTTAAGATGATTGCTCTATCTACTTTCAGCTTAGTGACAAGACTGAGACCCCTTCACTTCCAAACACTCTTGCGGAGCCTTCTAAATGAAATGTTTGCTTTGGAAATTTTGTTGTTGATCTCATGACCTGGAGATGGTGCTACCCAAATATGTGAATTTTATTCAACTCAAATGTCAAGTCACTTCTTCTGCATGACTGTGAAACTTGGAGAACAACAAAAACAAACAAAAAACTGCAGGTTTTTATAAACAGATGCTTGCGAAGGATCCTCAAAATAAGTTAATTTGACAAAATTTGTGACACTATCCTTTGGGAGAGAACATCAAGTGTTCCAGTGGAAACGGAGATAAAAATGAGAAAATGGAGATGGATGGGCACACATTAAGGAAACCAAACACTATCATCACTCCTGAACTGGAATCCTCAAAGTACCATGAAAAGAGGAAGACCAAGAGCCACATGGAAGAGAGGAGTAGAGACAGAGGTGAAGAGAACTAGCAAAGATAGCCAAGGACAGGGCAGATGGAAAAGTATTGTGGATGGCCTATGCTCCATTTGGGAGTGAGAATGGCTAAGAAGAATCAGCAAACAGGAGGTCACAGATAGCTGTTTCTTTAATACCATGCTAAAATGTGTTGGGGCTTTTACACAGCATCATTTTACATCATTAGTTACAGAAACAGCCATAGACTTATCTCCAGACTCCATCACGCTGGCCATAATACCATCATGGAGTTGCCATACTATTGTAATGAATCTACTTGAGCAGACAAACTTCTTCATTATTTTCCAGATGCCATCTCTACTGACTGAGTCACATCCCTTGGTCAGATAAATAAATGTGACACACAGGCTGCTGTGTTGCTCTTGACATTTTTCCTGGAGCTGGTGTGCTGTAAATGTCATATCAGCCATTCCCCGTACTAAACAGAATCCACATTGATTTTTTCAGGAAGTAGTCCCTGTTTAAGCTGTAGTTGTAAAAGATTAAATAGGACTCTGGTTAAGAGCTTCTCAGCTATGGAAAGGAGAGAGATGCCTCAATAGTAGTCACAGGTTTGCCAACTGCTCTTTCTCTTATATATGCGTATTATCTTTGCATCCTTCAATTTCTGAAAGACAGTAACTTCTGTCCATATCAATCCCAATAACTCGGCTAGTCTTTTTGTGAGGATGGGGCCTCATTCTTTGTAGATTACAACAAGGATTGCATCTTGTCCTGGGGCTTCATTTTAGGAGAATTGCTGGATTGCCCTCCTGACTTCATCTTCATTAAGACTATTCTCTAGCTCTTGGTTGAACTCCACTTGTGAGCAACTAGCAATGGCATTATTGTTTGTAGCAGCCGGACAGTTAAGGACTTGACAAAAGTGTTCGGCCCATCTTTCTAAAATCTTACTCTCGTCTGTCAGTAGCTGAGTTCCATCTTTGTTAAGGATGTGCTAGCTGCCTGAGGACTGCAGTCCATAGACTTCTTTTATGGAATCATAGAAGCAATTGGTACCATATCTATCACCATAGCGCTGAATTTTATCAGCCATGAGTCCTGCATTTCATGAAGTTTCTTTTGCATGTTCAGTTTAATTTTGCTGAGAGCATCTTTTTTTACCTGTGACGTAGGTTTTGTTCTGATAGGATCTCAGCACCTGATGTTTATTGTTTAGTAATGACTGTATCTTATTAGCATTTTCATCAAACCAATATTTATTTCTGCGGGTTGCTGGTCCAAGGTGTTCTAGAGCAGTGGAGTATATGGTATCTCTCAATTTAGACCTTTTGTAATCAAAATATTAATTTTCCTCCAAGGATTATCACTCAGCCTGCATTCAAGTTTAGTGGACAATGTTTTAGAAATTTTTGTAATGAAGTGTTTTGAGATAGGTCACTGTTGCCTCAATGGAAGCAACCACAAGGGCTCCAGTGACCTGGCTATCACCCCCATTGTGTCTTGTACCAACATGCCAGTCATTTTAGTTTTCACAGCTTTAAACACAAATATACACTTTGTTTGTTGCAGCTATCGGGAATTTTATATTGTGCACCATTTAACTCAGCGTCACTTGGTGACATTAGCTTATTCTTTTAAATAAAAAATTTTAATTTTAAAATATAATCAGTGTCAGGTAGTTGGCATTAACTAGCTGATTAATGAAGCTAACCTTAATTTTGTTTCCATGCACGAAGACAATACAATGTATCCTGTTCATTGTGTTTCTTAATTACACTATATTTCATAGCTGAGGTCAGATATGATTGATGGAAAGACAGGTTCTAAGGTTGTCAAAACTCTCTTCTTATCCAATGATCAGGTAGGAAATATTGATTTTTGTGTTTGATGAAAAGATCAACATAACTATGTTTTTAAATTTCGTTTTGTCAATAATAATTAATAATAAATGAAGGACTGCATTCAAGCTATCTGTAGGAAATAGTGGAACAAGGGACATCAGATGTTACCATCACAGCACTAATTTCCTGTACTAACACATCAGCAAGAGTTAAAATGGAAAACAAATTAATTTAGCATTCCAGCACAATATCACCATATTGAATCAATCAAATTTTCTCCTACTAGTGATCCTCAATTTCCCTGTATATCTTTTCTTATTTCTTATATTTTACATATTTCCAAAATACTTTTGTTCATTAAAATCTTATTTGTCGCAGTATTGATACATACATTCTTTTACTTCATGTAATATTTGTTTTGGAAAACCCAACTTCCGGCAATAACATTAATGGCGAACACTAAAGTTTTTTTTATTATTTTCTATTTCTTCTTGTTTCTTCATTTTTCCTGTCTGCTGAAAAAGGCTCTCTTGGCTGTACCTTATTCTTTTATTGTCCTGTCTTTATATTTCAAGCTTCCACATACATTGTTCCAATATTTCCTTCAATAACAATTATTCACATATTTTAAAGATAATTTATTCAGCCGAGTGTGAAAGAACCACTATTCTGTGCCTTTTTTTTCCTCTTTTTTAAAATTATATGATTCATACATCTTTTGATTACAACTTTTGTTTCATGTCCTCCTTTCAGCGTTATGTAACTTTTGATGAAGCGAATTATTCCTATACTGAAATAGAAAATACCACATTCAGGTCAGTTAGTTTGATTACTTTCTTTAAAAAGCATCCATGCTTCTGTTCTTCTGGTTATTTTTATTACAGCGGACAAGAATTTTAACTAACTAACTAACGATATTCATTTGAACAAGTATTGTAGAATTAGAGTCTAGACTCAGGCATACATACTAACCTCCTTGTAGTCAAAAGCCTGCAAAAAAGAGCATTTATTAAAGAAATTAAAATCCAAAATAAAATAATTATTTATTTGCATAATTTTAAAAATCCTTTATCATTCTTTTGCACACTAGCAATCTTTAACTTTTTTCATTTCTGGATTGGTTCGAATCTCAACATAAAAATTTTACACAGAGATGAAATCTGTTTCACTACTGAGTCTGTTTCCACTGGCAGTTTGTTTCTTTTAAAGCATTTAAATACTGAATAATTGGCAAAATTTAAGTCTTTATTGTAATAACAAGATAGTAAAAATCATACAAGGAATCTACACTAGATATATAAAAGCCAAATACCACTCACTGATCACAAGATCTCAAGAACAAGCCCTATGAAGATGAAATTTTGCATGGTGATTACTCTTATACTTAAGAACATTTTCTTTCTTTTTTTAATTCAATGTGGCTTAAAATGACCAAAGGCCGCAACATGGCTACCATTAATAATTTGTTTTGTGAGTGTGTTTTTGGTTTATGTTTTGGAATGTTTTGTTTGTTCAGTGAACATGTATTGGTGTCGAGATTAATTGAGAAACTTTTTTGCTATATTTTTTTGTTGTTATTCTTTGAATGATTAGTGCTTCTTGAAAGTGTAGTACAGTGGAACCTCTCATAATGAGCATAATTCGTTCCAGAATCTTACTCTTTAAGCGAAACACTCGTTAACGAAACAATTTTTCCCGTACAAATCAATGTAAAATACTATAATGCGTTCCATGCTGAAAAAAAACTTAATTTTCAAAAAATTTTATTAACATTTATTCAAATAAAATTACTTATGAATTGTTAAGGAGTGTAACAACTTGGAACAATTTAGATTTGAAACAAAAAACGTAAATAAAAATATGAATTTATGACAAATAATTAATCTTTTTTAACTAGAAAACTGTCTAAAGACATTTGTTTTTGCCGACGCTTTAAAATTTGACAAAAATGTGTCACAGCATTATCATTGAATAAATTTTTAGCACGAATAGCCACCTCCTTATTAGGGTGATGCTTCTCAATGTATGATGCAACAGTTTCCCATGCTTTCAGCATTTCTCTTATTGCTCTAGAAGATTGGCTACTTCCTCCTCCATTAATGAGCTCTCCTCCTTAATTTCTTGCTGTGAAACACGATGCAACTCCATAAGCTCTTCGGTGGTCAACTCTTGACTGTGCTCTTTCACAAGCTCTTCAATATCGTTGTTGTCCACCTCGAGTCCCATGATATTGGCCAATGACACAATCTCGTTAACTGTAGACTCCACAGGTACTGTTTCAAAATCTCATTAAACAACACTCTCTGGCCAAAGTTTTTTCCAAGCAGAAGTGAGGGTCCTCTTGGTAACTCCTTCCCAAGCCTTGTCAATCATCTTGAGGCAAGCAACAATGTGAAAATGATCTTTCCAAAACTCTCTAAGAGTGAGATTTATCTCTTCGGGAACTTCAAAACAACGCTTGAAGAGTGTTTTAGTGTAGAGTTTTTAAAAGTTAGAAATAACCTGCTGGTCCATAGGCTGGAGTAATGGAGTGGTGTTGGGGGGCAGAAACTGGATATTGATGAAATTAAATTCTTCATGAATATCATCTTGTGGGCCTGGAGAATGGGCGGGCGCATTATCCATAACAAGCAAGACATGGAGAGGAAGATTCATCTGAAGCAAACATTTTTTTACGGAAGGACCAAACCCTTCATTGATCCAATCGGTGAAAATGTCACGTGTCACCCAGGCCTTCTTGTTGGATCTCCACATCACATTAAGTCTGCTCTTCTGGACGTTACACTTCTTAAAGGCTCATGGAGTTTCTGAATGGTAAATAAGGAGCGGTTTAATTTTCAAATCGCCGCTTGCATTGGCACAAAATAGCAGCTTGAGGTGGTCATTCATTGGCTTGTGACCTGGCAATGCATTCTCTTCTGCTGTTCGCTTTTGCATTTTTTTCCAGAAGAGACCTATCTCGTCACAATTAAAAACTTGTTGCGGCAGGTAACCCCCAAGATCTATGAGCTTCTTGAAGTCACTGATGAAGTTTTCTGCTGCTTTTGTGTCAGAGCTTGCTGCTTCACCGTGCCTCACAACGCTGTGGATGCCGGTTCTTCTCTTAAACTTCTCGAACCATCCATGACTTCCCTTGAATTGTAGTTCTTTTTCGGCAGTAGATGATCCTGGTGTTTTCTTCTTAACAAGTACAGCGAAAATAAGTTTTGCCTTCTCACAAATAATGTTTTCGTTAATAGTGTCACCTTGTAATCGCTTCTCGTTTATCCATATTAGAAGCAACCTCTCAACATCATCAAGAATACATAACCGTTTCATAGACATTCTTGACATGCCCTTTGAAGCATCCATCTCCTTAATTTTGTTCTTGACAATAGTGCAGATCGTTGATGTTGACCGATTGTATGTGCACGCTAGATTAGCCACGCTCACACCTTGTTCTTGCTTTTCAATGATTTTACGTTTTATTTCAACAGTTATTTTTTTCTCTCTTATGATTGTCTTCTTGTGGTTTTTTCTTCTAAGACATTTAAGCACAGGTTATTACACTTTGCACATAAAAAAATTACGAATACTTCCTGAATACAAAATTTGTAAAAACTGGTGATCACACACGAAAACAATACGCTAACAGACCGATTGCTAAACACAGACTAATGCATCGGCGCGGAAGTTCCTGGCTCACAAATGAATGTCGGGAAAAAGGGACTTCCCCTTACTGCGTAACTTGTTATGAGAAATGTCGCTGGTTAAGGGAGCAGCTTCTTCACATTTTTTTTTTGCTCGTTATGCGAATTACTCGTTATGAGAGGTTCCACTGTATATTCAATGTCTAACCTAACAACTAAGCACTTTGGCCTTCCTTCACCATCTGTCTCCTTGTCTGAACTTATTCATGTTAATCATGAAAACCTAAGAGAACTTTCTTATGACTTAGATAAGCTTTCTTCAAAATATTATAAAAAACTTAACACTGAACAAAGTCAAGTCTATCACAAAGTTGTTATTAGTGTTGGTTCAGATTCTTCATGGATTTTCTTTCTTGGCACTCTAGATGGCACAGGGGAATATGTTTTTGATTAATCTGCGATTTCTGTAGCTTCCTCTTGTATGATAGCAACTTTGTTGGACGGTGGAAAAACAGCTCACTCTACCTTTAAACTGCCTCTCAACTTAAATCACTCAGAGACTCATTTGTGCAACATTTTGAAACAGTTTAATGCAGCTCAGGTTTTTGGGAGTGTGATTTGAATGTTTGGGAAGATTGCTCCATAGCTCACAATGGGGGAATAGAAATATTTCACAGAACTCTTCAGTACATCAAGAGAAGTAAATGCTTTATGGGTGGTATTAAAATGATAATGGTCGGTGACTTCAGGCCAATACTAACTGTCTTTTGTCGGGAATGTGGGCTTAAGAGGTTAAAGACTTCAAAGATTGTCTTAAATCATCTCACCTATGGTCTTAAGTCCAAGTTCGATTCTAACAAGTTAACATGAGGGTAAGTCCTCAGACTTCCTTTTCCAAACAGGATATTGGAATTTACAGAAAGATGATGGCAAGGTATACACTCGGGGTTATCTCAATGAAGGCTACGCAAATCATTTGCCTGGTTACATGTATCTAAATGCCAAGGGTGGTGGTGGATACAGAGGGCTATGACCAAATAATTTCATCATTGTTTGACCTACACCACATGACTATCAATATCTATCACAGAACTATATTTTTGTTTAATTTCTCAACCAATCTTATGGACTTGTGCTGCATTTTAGATTTCCAAAAACAGAAGCCTTTGAATTAAACAAAAAATTACTCTATAACTTTTCATTTAGACTTATTTCATCAAACAAGGCTGCAAAGCAATGGTATTCAGTTAGTTATATTTATAAAGGAAATAATATTCTTTGATTTTTTTCAACAATACATTTATTTGATAATAGGAAACATATACCAAAGTTTTTTTTACAAGAATCCACAATTTAAATAAATACAATTTTAGGAAACCATGAAATAAAAGATAACCAAAAAAAAAAAATTAAATATGATATTTAATCTAATAATTTAAACAAAATCGTGAAAGTAATTTTTTTAGTTGTGCCTTTAAAGCACAAAATTAATTTTAATAGTAAGTTCTTGGTATACTCTTAGATTTGCTCTAAACATTATTTTAACATAAACTTTTGGGAGAACACCCTCAAATAAAATATTACCGATTAAAAATAATTTGAAATGATATTTAATTAAATAATTTAAATAAAAATCATAGAAAAGTAATTTTTTAGTTGTGCGTTTTCAAGGCACAAAATTTATTTTAAAAGTGAGTTTTTTGTCTACTCTTAGACTTGCTCTATGTATTCCCACATCCCAGAAGAAGTATCCTCAGTTTAATTGGACGGTATCTGTATCAAATCTCAAGACTTTAAGTAAGTTGATTGCTTGGTCAGCTTTTTTAAAGTTAAAATTACAACAGTAGATTTTTATTGCTTAGAAATTAAATATAAACAGAATAATCCACATAATCAATATGTGCCTATTGTTTATTAGTAAAATGTTTAATTAGTTATAGTGGCGTTAACCCTTCTATATTTCTTTATCTCCTGTTTGTTAAATTTATTTATCCCTAAAAAACCATTTGTTGTGTAATATCTAAGATGACATAAAAATAATATACCTCTTAAGAAACGTCTGATATTTAATCCCTAAAAACTACTATAATCATCAAATGTAGTGTGGGAAATATGTGCCTTCCCAGTCTTATCACTATTTCTATTTCATTTCAAATGAGGTCAGTTTCTGCTGTTTTAAGACCTAAAGATGAAATTAAATTCAAAACGACAATAAATTAAAATAGAATCTCTGCTTGAGGTTGGCTGAATAAGCCCAGAAAAAATCTGATCGATTCTTGGTCTTAGCTAAGATCATTTCAAGTGTAGTATCTTTTCCAGTCAGGTTACCAAACCTTTCTGGGTGGCTTGCTTTGTGTCTGGCCTGCTTTGTGTCTGGCCATAGCTGGGAAGATCTGTAGAACAGATATAGAGCTGCAAGGATAACAGATAGAGAGCTGCAAGGCTAAGATACCCCAAAGGGCATATTTTGAAGGGTCTACCCCAGTATTGCAGTGCTTCTGGGGGAACCATTAAAAAATATATATGTATTAAAAAATAAAAAGATAAATTTAAAAAAATAAAATCACAATAATCATACTGTTCTTTAAAAATATCTGTAATAAATATTTCATTATTATCTTATATAATATTAAAAATGTACATTTTATTTCAAGAGATGCTTTTTTCCCCACAGATTGGAGTAATGCTCACTCACCTTCATTTAAGGTTTTTATTGCACCATGGTAAGATAAAACACATTGCTTTATCATTTTAAACTATCTAATTAAAACATTTATATTACAAATGCTGCAAGTAATTTAAGCTGTAAAATTTAAAAATAACCAAACAACTCTGTTTAATGTATTTCTAAATAAGCACTTCAGTTGTAAATATTAATTCAAATTCTAAATGTCTAAAATGCCCTAAGAAATTTTGAACTAAAGATAACTATGACACAAAATTTGAACCATGTGATTTTTATTGGATAGGCCAACTTTCTTATGAACATTGAAAAAATAAATAGAAGAATATTTAATTTTGCTCAATTTCAGGAACTATCACAAAAACATGTCACAGCAAAAGAATTTGTCTGGTACTATTGAGGATATTGAACATCTGTTGTCAAAGGATTCCAATCCTGATAATTGTGAGTATATAGAGTTTCACTAGAAGAAACTTGTAATTTTATAAATACATTTATTTGTAACAAAACAATGCCCAAAAATTTATATTTTAATTAGAATAATTTTTTAAAATTTAAAATTAGGGAATATGGACCTTCTCAAGCATTTATACTGGGATGTAAGCACAATCACAGAGGATATAGTGGTTTTCCTTCAAAAAGCTAATAAGTAAGTGCTTTAGATAATAAACTAAATAAATAATTATGTACTCACTTTATGAATTTATTTTTATTGTAGTTTATGAATTATTTTTATTGTAGTTTCACTATGTTCCTTAGCAGATTTTTTGGTTGATTTTTTTTTTTATGAAGTGTTTTTTTTTTGTTTTGTTTTTTTATAACACATTTTAAAACATGGAGCTAAAAAAAAGCTTCAGAAGTTTACGCATTCATAGGCAAACTTGATGTGGTTGTCCAACTTCATCCAAGATACTGATAATAAAATGTGTCATAATACAGATTTTTTTTTAGTTTACATATGTGTTGATGTTTTGAAATAAGAAAGCATTTCAAAATATCATGTCAAGCTCACATTTCATCTATGTCAAGAAAGTGTGTCTAAGTAAAAGATCGCTAGCTCCCTAAGTCAGATCGCTTTTATAACTTTAACCTGTCCATACATTTTCAGCTCTACTGAAGATGCATTTGTGGATTGGAATAACTTAACATTAATTAAAGAAGAGTAAGAGAAGGATTTTATTGGTTACTTTTTCCTCCTGTTATTGGTGATGGTTACCTTGAGCATGTCAGCTGATTCCCACCCGCATTTTTTATTGCTGCTAATCTTTTTCAAGATTTCAAGAATAAATCTAACAAATAATTATTGGGTGTGTTTGATGAAGGTAAATTTTAATATAAAAAAAACTCACAACAAATAACAGCTTGCATATGCCTTGTTCAAAATAAGTTTGTCAATTTTCAAAATGTCAGCACTAACACATTTAATTCAATTTTGCATTAAGTCTATTTGTTCATTTATATCAGACTGGATATATCTAAGTAAAACAAAAGTCAATCATAAGCGATTTGATAGAATAACTATGTAATGAAGAAAAAATTGCTGGAGGAAGGTTCACTTTTGATTTTTAATACAGAAAGAAATGGATTTCATGTTGATTTCTCTCTTGAGCTTTAAATTCTGTCTCGGATCTAGGAAGTGTTGGATACATTTAGGAAAAAACATGTTTAGTGGCTTTTTCATATTTGTCATAAATTTTCATGATCAATAACAAAACCAGTTAAAATAAAAGGGTAATTTCTTATTTGGAAATTTCCATTACATAGTCCCAATAAGATCCAGTTCCTTTTTTAAAAGGTTTTATTTGTCCAACAATAATTTATTGTAAAATAAATCCTATAAAAAATAAAATTATTTTAAGATTAAAAAATAACTTAAACCCTCATTAACATTACAATTTTTATCTTTCTTTTCTTTTCTTTGTTTTTATGTGAATATTATTTGGTTTAATCATTATTTATTTAGTAAGAAAATTATCACAAAAGTCATCTCAATCTTTTTAAAGGCAACATCTGCATTGTTGAGAGCATAAATTTAAAACTTAAAACTTTTATTTATTGCTTTAAGCATTCATTGTAACTTTGTCTCCTGTTATCGCTTTGCCTAAGCTTTTCACATAACTTTGAAATATTTTCAGCATATACACCCTTTTTAAATAAATTGAATACAAAAGGGGTTTTGTTAACATTTTCTTTATAAATTTATAAGCAAATTTATTTATTTGTCAATTGTGTTTGAAAAGGTTTGGCTAGTTGTATGCACCAAAAAAAAACACCATTTCTCCACAATAGCAAATAATAATAGACTTACTTATTTTACAGAAGCATGTTAGAAAATATATTTAAATTTTAATTGTTATAATAAAGGAAGGAAAATAGTTTGTTAGACAGTATTCATCTCATATTTGGGTCTGAATTTTAAAAAAAATGAAAGCCAGTTTTACACAAAACTTGTTTAGTTTTATTAAAACTTCCTGTATACAATGATTAAAGCTGTTGCAATGTTTTCCCCCTCTTTCTATGTATACACTTACCAAAATTTATCCTTGTTTGTTGGCCCTATACAGCGCATACTCAAAAGGGCCATAACTGCATAAACTGTCCTTCATCATGTAATAGCAGCTGCAAAACATTCATACATCAATAGTAATCTTATTAGCAATGTCCTGTCTCAAAACTAAAAATGTTTTTTTATGTGGCACTGTAACATTACTCTTCAAATTTTAAATTATGAAGCATTTTTTTTTTTGTAAACTGTTCACTACTGGTAATTTTGAAAATATTTTGCGAAGGCTAGGCTAATTTTTGTGAATTAACCTCATTTTCATTATCTAACCAAAAAGTTGTTTTGAAATAAACAAAATCCATTCCCAGACAAAATTAACTTTATTAAAGCAATGCAGTTGAGAGCTAAAATAAGACATAAAAATTTGTTTTGATTTAAGGTTTTCATATGTTACACTACTTTTAAAAATGTTTATTAAAATTATAATTATGATTTCAAAGAATGTTTATTGAGAATTATATTTTTTAAACTGTATTGTAATTATTTTAATCTTAAACTTATTTTAATATCCTTTTTAAACAGAAGAGTTGTGTTTGTTATGACCAATGGAGGGATGACACTTATTAGCCCTGCAAGTGCTAGGTAAGTTATGCTGCTTTGTCCTATTACTATTACAAAAGATTGTATTAAATTTGAAAAGTGGAAACTCTTGTAAAATGTAAAATAAAGTAAAATCTTTAGAAAAATAAATTTGAATTCAAGTTTCCAAGATTATGTGTGCTTTATAATTATTGAGTTTTAAATTCTCATCTTTTCTTTAGCATCTCAGGTTACTTTGAAAAAAATCATGACCCTAGGAAGTCATCTTTATACCAGCGAGCTCAGCACTCCTCTAATTGTATTTTTATGGCTGACTATATAGAAGGTCAAGTGTTTTTAAAATAATGTATCACAATTATATGTACTATGTTCTCTTTTTTTAAACTTACTCTTTAAAGTGTTTCTAATATATTACTTTCATTTAAAAACTGAGATGAATGCCATCAAATTATTAATGAAAGGAAGTAAATTTTTTAAATAGTATATTGAAGAAAAAAAAAATTTTCTGAATATTTCTTTAGGTCCACGCTCAAACACTTCAGAAACACCTTATATCAGTATGGCATGTGCTGTATCTTTAACTCAGTTACCTGATAAACCTGAAACAGTCTTCGACAAACCAGCAGGTACAAACAATAAAAAAGTAACCTGATATCCAGTTCCTGTCTTTTGTGTGTTTGGGTGGGGGGGGGGGGGGGTTGTTTGAGATCAAGCTCTTAATGAATTTAGGTGCAGAGGGAAACTATTTGAATACATTACAAGGAGGCTAACACCTCTGATAGATTGCTTGAGATAGAATAAACTTATAAACCAAACAAACATCTTTTACAAAAGGAAAGCCTGGTGAGTGTTAGCCTCTTTTTATTTATTTTGTTATAGGATCCTTGCCTTAAGAGGAGACTTTCATGCAGCATTTGTTTCAAAGAATTTATAAGTTTGAAAGCTTTTGTTTCTTTTAATTCATCTCTGATGCAGTGATAGGTGAGTGGATCACCCATGATGAGATAATGGCTGTGCTGAGGGATAAGACGTCTTCTGATACATTATATAATTGTGATGAACCAAAGTACCTTAGCTGTTACCTCGTAGATGATGGTGGATTTCTGGTTGCTACCAATACAGAAACTTATAGGGAAGATGTAAGCTTGATATCAGTTCAAAATAAAATTTGAACATTTAAAAAATATTAGAATAATTAGTCCAAGAGCAGGAGTGGATATGAGCACAAAAGTGATTTTTATTTAGCTTGCCAACCCATTTTGTCCCCTTAAAAAATAATGAAGTAAATTTATGTCCAATTTCTGCTATTTTCTTTTCCGTTTCTGTGTGTTTCAGTCAAGTAAATTGTTATAAGAGTGAACCCTTGTTTTTATTGGGAAAACTAAAACATTTATGGCAAATTTATCTGAAATTATTTATTTTTCTCTGAATAATTATTTACTCTTTTGTTGATGTTAACATTTTTATTTTATGACTTTAACTGTTACAGAATGTGTCAGACTTACACTTAAAATTAATAAAATAATCCATGATAACAACAATGAAGATAGATGTTTTATTTAAAGTTACCTCACTTAATTTTATATTAATTTAATTTCATATGCCTTACAAAAAAAAAGCTCTTCCAATACTCCTTTTACAACTCTAGAGTGATATTTTATCATTTTAAATAGTGCTCCTTGTACTTAAAAGACACACAAGAGTAATATGATCCTAAAAATTGTATTGGTCTCATCGGCTCATCAGAAAATTGTGCATCAAAGAGTGTACATTTTTATCATGCACGTTTAGGTATAAAAAGGTTTATTTGTAAGTGTTTCTCTTTTTATTTACATTGTAAGAATATAAATTTTTTTCTTTTGCTTTGCAAAAAATATATTTAAAATGATACATCTCTGCAGCATTCAATCTTGAACATCTTACTTCAACTAAATAATTACAATGAATTTATTTTTCTCATAGATTGGTCGATTTTTTGGTGAAGTCGATCCACCAATCTTTTCAAAGTTAAATGGCACTATATTTGCAAGGTATAGTAATACAGTAAAATTAATGAGGATGAAAATCAATGATTTCTCAATTATTCTGTCCTAAGTTTTATAAGTTATTTTTATTTACTTTCTTCCCCTTCACCTTTGAATGGGGCATCCTACTACAGCTATATGTTACATTCCTTTTTTAAAAAGCTGTCATTAAACTTAAGCTGGTTTATGGTTCAAAATTTTTGTTATGATTCATTGTTATGATTATGTGTAGATTTTTAAAAAATATTTTTTTTAGGTAAGCTACGTCTGTAGAGCCCAACCATTTTATAACAGAACACATTATTATTATTATTATATGTTGTCTTATATAGCGCGGTACCCCAGCCTAAGGGTAGGCTCACCGCGCTGTACATAAAAATATTAGCAAAAGAAACATAATCGTGACAATAAAACAAAATACATTTATGTAATAAAGAATAGCTGTATAGAGACAAACAAAAACAAATGCATATTCACCCCACCCACCCCAGAACTTTTACATGTGAAGCCATGGACGGCGGCCAGCAGCATCGTTTATCGGTCAGATTTGAGGAATCCAAAAAGCTTCTGAAAAATTCCTTTGTAAAATTTTAACCCTTCTGGTACCGACCTACTTTTTGATATATATAGCTTCATTACCGACTAATTTTTTGCTATTTTGAAATGAGCCAAAGTTTGGTTGGTGTGCAAATTATTTTGTAACTTTTTTGTTTTGAATATTGCCAATTGGTAATAACATGTAGAGAGTTATCTGTTCAGAAATGGATAAGGGTGTTAAAAATACTAATGTGTTTTGTTCAAACTCTTCACTGGCAATAGCACACTGGGGGATTGTGTGGTCAGCACAGTGCCCAGCCGCTTTTACTTAAATCGATCTACATTTACACTAGTCTAAAACCTGTCAAACCTACAGGCTCCCGTAGGCGTACATTTTGAGCTATAGCAGGCAATTTTCCTTTAACAATTTCATCCCCCTCTTCCTCATCAGCATCAGAATCATCTAATCCCGAATAAAGCTCAATAATAGTTTCAGAACAAAAGGATTCATCAAGTGGGCGTAAGTTGTCATCAACAATAATACTAGGTAGTGCCATGGAAATAACAAATACAGATCAGCACAAAAAACTCAGTAATTGGTCGATTTTCATGGCAAAATAAAATTTGACTATTCCCATAAAGTATAAACATTCTGCCCAAGACCATGGTGAAAAGTTATATCCTCGTTTTTATGATTATATTAGATACCCCTCTAAGTGGCAAAAAAATCGGCTGGTGAAAAGAGACGCGATTGGGTCACAGGGAAAAAGTAGGTTACTGCAAACAGATGCGCCTGGTACTGTAAGGTTTAAGCATAAAAATATTTCTACTAGGATGACCTTATTTTCAGGAATGAATTCTGAAAGTAAAGGAAACTTAAAATTCTTTGTTTTGCCACCTCCACTAAGGAAAATATTTTTTGTACCCAAGTTGGTTTTCCATCCTAACAGATGAGTTTACAAAGCTGTGTAAATTTCTTTGCTTGCAAATTGACTCAAGTTGTGGGAAATGTGATCAAATTAATTAATTCATGTTTGGGCACTACATTACTTGCCAGTGTTTTTCAGAATATAGGTTGGGATCCTTTGGGCTATGTGACCAAAAATTATTATTTTAATTCATTAACATAACATAGGTGTCGTGTAAACTTTTACAAATCTTTTTTAGAGTTGATAGTCCACATAATTAAGCTTTGCTCTTATTCTTGTACTGTTCACTTTCTCCAGGGCTGTGCAGTATGATTTTCAAGCAGCTTGTAAGCAAGTGGATGACACTGTGAGTGCTGGATTCAAGGGCTTCACTATAGTAAGTATTCTATTGCCTCCTGCCTTCCAACCCCTAGTTCTTTATACCCTTGCTGATTAGCCCTTGGAACCCTCTTCAAAACCAGGCACAGAAACATCGTGTACGCCCTCTAAATAACTAGTAGCCAGAATGATAAATATATTGAACATGGGCCCTCAAGATATAAAAGAATACTAAATAAATATGAATCTGCCCATAAACGTTCATGACTTGCTGGAAAGAAAACAGACTTAAACCTGTTACTGCTACGTCTTTTCAAAAACTTATTTTTTGGTGCTCAAGTCCATTTATCCCTCTTCGTCTTATTTATTATAATTATAAGCTTGACAGTTTAGATCATGAGCCTGACAATTAACATTTTGAATAAGATCCAAATATATTGCTTCCTTAAAATATCTCTAGTTTATAGCAAATATCATTTGGAGGATTCTAGACTATAAAAATCTAGAGTACAATTTATCTGTGGAACCCATGTCATATGGTGGTGGGTAATAAATAGTGAAATGTAAGCTGCTTGAATGTTACACATTAAAAATAATATAACACAACTGTCAAAATAATGTGTGCAATTTACTGTCTTATCTTAACCTTCCTGCCATATAACTATTCTTTGGATATTGTGAATATTTTCCCCCCAAAAATTGATTTTTCATAAAATATTTTCCCCCAATTTCAACTGTCATCAATAGATTGTTAAAATATTGTTTATAAGTTTGCATTATTACCTATACATCCATGTTAAAATATTGTTTATAAGTTTGCATTATTACCTATACATCCACCCATTATATTTTCAAATCTTTAAGTCAGGATTTATTTTGCCACATTTATTTTTCGAGACACAAGGAATAATCCATAAACAAATTGGAGGGGCTGGGGATGGCTGAAGTTGTTTGGGGATAGCAAATAAATAATACTTTTATGATATATTCATGTTCTTATGCAACTTTAGATTCATGATTTAAGATTAGCCTTTTGGCATGAAACACTTGCCATGACTAGAAAAGTTTTGAAAAAATAACTTGATTTTATCCAATCAAATAATGCTAGTAAAAAATGTGTTTAATTTCTTTTCTGCTCATTCAGCCAACTTTCAACATCATGTTTGATTTGCTAAATGTGGGTTGGTGGACTAGTAAAGTATCTTGGTAAGTTATTTTGAAATCTGTAATGAGTTTCAATCCCTTAAAGATTTCCCTGTTATGTCTATGTTGATGCCATATCTATTTGTTTCATAAGCAATGATCTGATGCATTCTAATTTATTTTTAACATTATTTTGTGAATTACATATGCTTTTAAAAAAATTTTTAATTTGATTTTCAAAGGGTTATTATTAAAAAGATATATTCAGTTGTATAAGTTATTCTAGCAGTATTCACACTTTGTTGGGGAGTCCGCTAAAGTTTTTTTAAGATGTAACTTTTTTATTTGGTGTGATTATTATATCAGTAATTTTAATTTATACCAAGACAGTTTTACTTTTTTTTTTTAAATTATGGAACTGTTTTATTAGTGAATATTTAAATATATTATCTTATGTTAATTAATCTCTATTATAATTTCCAATAAATTTCTTTTTTCAACAGGGCTTATACTAGCTTCAATCTTTACAGGTAAATTAATTATAGTCATACATTCCAACATGTGCAACCAAAATAATTTACAAAAATCCCAAAAATCTGTACAAGTGCATGAAAAACTGAAAAAAAAGGAAAACTCAATAAGTATAATATAAATAACCTTTTCATCATTTTATTATCCATTTTGAACCAATTAATAAAAAATGAATTATCTCCCCGTACATTCCTCAAATTTTTAGCATGTTTACATCATTCATAAATAGGTAAATTTCATTTTTAAGTCCCAATTTTTTTGAAATTTTAAGTATTTTTACACTGGTCAAAAGCAATTAGTTTAAAAAATGGACTCAGTTGATGAATTTGATAGCAATTTAGAGTCTTGACAAATTTATCGTGGTCAGTTTATTGTCAACATTTAACATATTTTTTCCCCGTATGGTACTGGAGGAAAATGTCATGAGGATAGAATAGATGTTTTTTTAAACTCAATGAGCTATGTGCATATTATGTTAATATGAATTTTTCAGTTGGAGTTAAATAAATGCAAAAAGAATAGAATACGATTATAGCCTACAATTCTCACTGATTTTGGCTTTGAATAATGTATACTTATACAACAAAGAGGATCACACCCGCTTTTAGTTTTAGAAAATGTTAACATGTTAATTTAAGCCATGCCCTTATTAACTCTTTTGCTGCGGAATATTTTTATCGAAAAAATTTATATTTTTTTCAAAGAGCAAAAAAGAGTGAGAGGTTGGGTTTATTAAAAAATATTTAAAATATTATTGTTTGGTTTATAAGACTAAACTTGGTATCAAATGAAAGATAATTGAAAGGACTATATGTTTATAAACTTATTTCTCAGTTTAAATAAAATAAGTTACAGAAAAGAACCATAAAATGTGAAAACATTATGTGCTAAACCATTTTCCCCCCCAAACCCTATGATGTACACATACCCCATCTTCACTTCTATAACTCAAATCCTCTAAAACTACTACTATCGGAATCATGCGATGGATCTAAATATAAATCATCTGGACTATCAAAAGAAATAGTATAAAACAATTCCAAAGCTTTTTGAGCTGTTAATCGTCTAGGAAACTACTCACCTACTAGGGCTTAGGGTAGCCATAGCATCAGTAGAAAAAAATCGCGAAGAAAATCACTAAAATAATGCTTCAAATGACAACAAATAAACCTTGGTTTCGCTTGTAAACAATGAAGTACCACTCTTCTATGTAAAAGTCTTATTTCAAAATAGCTCTTAAAAAGTTTTAAAGTTTTTCCTTGTGGATTTCGTCCTGCGATTTCCACACCATCGTCACCTAGTGACGGACGGATGCCAGCAAAAAAAAAAAATTTTTAGAAAACATAATATGGCTTTGCTTAACTGTGTTCTTCTCTACGTTTAAAATAATTAGCTTATTTTACATAAATTAAATATTCTTCTTGTTTCAGCTGGCTGTTTTCACCAACTGTGGAAGTTTATGGTGAGTAATATAAACGATGTCCCATTTCATGCAATAATAAACAGAAATTTAAGACACCATATAAATATATATTTAATATAATTTGCATATTTTAAGTATTATCTTATATTCTTTGCAATTTTAGCTGATGAGGAAGAAGATGATGAAAGGGCTTGTGTGGAAGGTATCGAGCAATACTATATCATTCCAAACAATGATTCCTATGTAGGTTCTATTGAATGTCAAAACTACACACGGTATGTCACCTACTTTTAATGTACGATTAGTCACTAGCTGATTATATTTTATTAGTCTCTAGCTTACGTAAATATATATTTTCTCCAAAAGGTAGTCTTTAACATTACGTCAAATTTTTTAAAAAAATGAGTTATTTTAATTTTATAAAATGAAGTTTAAAATTAACAGAATTTAGACATTGGCATATATAAACCCTCAACAACAAAAAGAAAGGGAATGGGGTGTGGGTGGGGGAGATTATTTCCGTTGATCTCCAGATATGCCAATTATATTAATTGCTCTGAAGCACTTGGACTAATCCTAAATTCTTGATTATTAGTAAATGCTAGGTGGAAAACATTTTCAAAACTCTTAAATTATTTAAGTATAATGAATAGATTATGTCCCTTATAAAGAGAAGCTACAAGTAAAAAATAATTCACTAAATTATAATTGTCAAGCTAACGTTTCTAAAAGACTAATATTCTTATGCGTATTTTATTTTTATGATATAAATATATTTTAACAGTAACTTCACTGCAGTCAAGCTCGATAGAAGTAACCTATTTTTCATAGTCACTGAACCAATTGGAGAGACTAGTATTTGCCATGATTTGTATAAACCGATAACACAATCACCGAAAGAGATTTCTGCAGCAGAAGAAGAGACAGTTATCTGTGACATGGCCAAGAATCCGCGAAAAAGAGCTCGTCTTTACACTTGTTATCACCAAGATCCCAGGGTGAGCTAAGGAGACATTAATAATCATTATGACTTTGTCTTTACAAAAACTTGAAAAAATATAAATTTGATTATATTGTTACTTCATGTTTTTCAAAGCATTTTTTAAAACTAGAAGATATTGAAAACTAATCAGGATATTCATTTATATATCATATTATTATTTTACATATATAAACAGCCCAAAAGATGCTTTAACTGACACACTTTGGATGCAGTCCTAGAGACAAAGTGAATATAAGAAAGATAGTTTAAACCACATAAGAGTGATGACAGACTCACTATGCAGTTGCCCATAGACTCCACAGTTATAGATGGGTCATGCTGCAATACTTTTTTTAGCACCATGGGCATGGCTCTGCTCAGAGCCTTTAAATTAAAAGTAATTTGCTTTCTGAATAAGTATAGCTACATCTGCTTACTCATATGAGAATCATTTTCATCTTCAAATCTTTATAAATTTGGCCTTTCAAAATCTCTAATGTTTAATGTCATAAAAAAAACCTTTTGTTACCTTCAATGGTTCATTGTTTCTACAGGAAGATGCCTCAGAATGTGGCTGTGTATCTTTGAAAGCAACATACCTGTCTTGCTGTCTAACCATCCTCTTGTTGGCATGGCAGGCGATGGCAGAAGGCAGATGATAAAACTTATCGAGCGGTTCTCCTCTTGATCGAAAATAATTGACTGTGGGATGTAGCACTGTATTATCAAATTTCAAAAGAATTTTTGAAATGATGTGATGCACAATTGTTAATGATTGCCAAGGCTATTTTAAGCATTTATAGATGTACAGACCAGAACATAAAATAAATTTGTATGTGATACCAAAAATGAAAGCTGCTTAACTATTTGTGCATATAATAACATTAAACTGTTACAATTTTATATATAGCCATATCAGTCGTATGGGTTAATTACTCACTCCTACTCCTACTGGTGTTTTATTTTATTTTATTTTTGGAAATTAAGTCATCTAATTGAATCACTGCTGATCAACATGGTGTCTAAACAATATAGATTTTAACTCTTATCAGCACCTAAAAGATGTGCCTAGTTCTAAGCACAAATCTTCACAATTGTTTTATATTCTTCTATGTAGTATAAATCATAGAAGTAGTGCAGAGGTTGGTGCCAATACCTATAACACACCAATTACCAGTAGCTAATATTTTATAAGCACCATATAGCTTCCTTTTACAGGAATAGAGGCTCTTGCTTAAATTAAGAGTGATAGGAACAACAAACTTCACTGCTACCAAACACAGTTGAACTGACAATAGTGCTTTCACAAAATTTAAGTTGAAAAGTCACAATCATGCATGCTTAAAAAGTGGTGGTTAAAGAGTGTGCAAATCATATTAAGATACATTTCTTCAACATGATTTTGATGATTTATTTTAATCACATTCAGTGTCTAAGTTTATCTAAAATTTAGGAAACTAAATTTCTTTTTAGTTGGATAATGAAATAAGCTAAAAATGGTGTTAAAAGTTTTGTTCAAAAAATGAGCCAGACAAAACACTTTTTTTTATAGAAAATATAATATAAAAACAATAGATCAGTAAACGGAAGTAACTTAAAAAAATATTGTAGACAATATAAGCTAAAATAAACATTTAAAGTATTTAAATAACAAATTTTGTTGTTGTTATTAGTTTCAAAAGGTGCCCAGGTTTTAACTTCGATAATCTTAAATCAGTGTTTGAAATCATTTCATGTCATAATATTTATGTAAATATTATTCCTAGAAGGAGCTTTTAAGATGAAATTGAACAGGGCCTAGGTCCCAGTAATTTCTGTAGTGCTGATCTTGATATTATACTATTAGTACTTTTTAAACCAATTTTACTTTATTCATCTTTTTTGAAGTAAAGCTCTATTCTAAGGTTGTGAACCACTTCCACATGTGAATAGATTTTTGTTCTTATTAATTATGTTTTCCTTCCTCTCTTAATTTATGGCTACCACTTTTTTAATTATTTCCTCAGTTAATTTTAATATGAATTGTTTTTAACTGGGATTTAATTGTAATGTTTGTTATTTTAATATTGAAAAGCACCGCATTTGTGTTTTCTAATTCCCAAACACCGCTACAATCCAGATGTATTTTATTTTGTCATTGTAATGTACTAATTCATCCGGAAAAACAGAAAGTGGACTACTATGCTATTATTACTTATATTTAATAGTTATAAGCACAACTTATAGTAGTTTATTTCCCTCAAAGAATCTTTAAAATGTCATTTTGACAGGTTTAGCTAATGTCACACTTTAACTTTAAAGCAAATTGGCATAAAAATTTAAATGTCTAGAATTTTCTGTATCAATGTAAAATCTCTATTACAAGTAGATATTACATTTTTGCTGTGAAATTGTGTTAAATATATTGATTATAGCAAGCATATTGTTAGACAATATGTATTCTTTTATTGGGACTGGGACCTATGTAATTAACACACCTATAATTAAGTACAATTTAAAAAGATTGAAAAACATGAAATTATTATCTTTTTTAAAGTGCTTTACTCTCTATAAATATGAAGCTGATATCTTATCTTGCATTTATCACATTGCCAAAAAGGTCTATTGTCAGACATTGATAACATTTCCTGGAATCCAATAAGATAAATATATCAGCTTAAAAAATAGCTGTCATTGAGTTAAAAATATAACATGTGTAATTGAATGTGTGTGAAAAGTAATGAATGCATTTATTCTAATGAGGGCAAAGCTTTAAACAATCTGAAACTGAAGATAGCAGTATTTAATTTAAATGGAAATGATTAAGATATATTAATGTGTTCTTAGAACGCAACAACTGTCATTTTTTAAACTATGATTTGCTTGCGATAAGTGTAAAATTTTGTGATGCCCTGTTCAGAATTTGAATCACATTTTTGCTACCACCATTTTCAATAACATTTTGCATTTTTGTAAAAATTGTATTTTATGTCGAAGAATGTACAATCTTAAAAATGTGTTTGGTAAATGCAAAATCCAATTTTATCTCAATGATATCACTTGTAATTCTTTTATAACAAGAATGAACCAGATTTTTAAAGTACCGGTACAACAATGACAACATGCATAAATAATGCGCAGTTTTGACCTGCAGATTTTATCTTCAATCACTTTTAGAACCATATTTTGTCTACTAATGACTATATACTAATTTTTAGCATAGATTAAAGACAGTTATGTTCTGAGCCATGCATTAGTGCAATATCCTGTTAAAATATTTAAACATTTTTTTTTATTTTTACACACAAATATTATTATTCTGCCTTAAAATATTTTCCAATAGTATTTAGTTGTTCAAATTTCTATAATAGATTTATATATTTTAATTTAGTACATATTTTAAAAAATTAATTAGTCATGACTATATTATTTAATATTGGCATGTTTTTTTTAAATTCTTTTATTTAGATTTATCATCTTTTGATTATAAGTTTCCTTTTAATTTGTCCTGAATTTAATTTTAATAAACTTGCCTAATTGATTTATGAAAAACAGAATTATTGATGTCAGTGTTGTAAGAATATAACTAAGCTAACTTTTTAATACCGGTATACATCAAAGTGGCGTTCAACTCATTGGAAGGTTTTCTAACATTTGAGGATCTCTGATCAAGATATAGCATCGTTTTTCTTCCTTTTTTTAAAACAAATCATCTAAATGATGTCTCCAAAGGAAAACTTTAGTTAATGACACTAGTGTCAACATACATCCTGGTATATCATAGATTTCTTTAGCTACTAAATAAATTTTTTTTAACCATATATTGATTTAAAATTACATATGAAAATTCAATGTATATATTCCAATTAGTCCTGTTAGCCTTGGTTCATTTTTTTTTTAAACTCCACTTTATTAACCTAAGTTATATATTTTTTAAATTATTGTGAAATTTTAAATTTATTTTGAAACTTAGTGCCTTGAAATATATTTTAACACATATCAATTTCAAGGATGTACAGGATTTTCTATTATAAATAGAAATATATCAGCTGGTTACAAATCACTTAATGTTATTTTCTTTTTTCAAAAAATATACCAGCAACTATTTTAGTGCTAATTTGTAGATAAGGTTGGTTTTAATTGCTAGTTCTGGTGTAATGAAAGGAAAATGGGATAGAAAATGGTAAGGATTTGCTGAGGAGGAAATATCCTGGATGTGAATTGTATCAATGCCTCAAGCTAGTACTGGAATTACTTTTATTTTATTATGGAGTGATTATAATGTAAAAATGCATGTTAGTGAAAAAATTCTTATGCCATTCCTATTTATGTAAAATTTGGTGACATCAAGTTTTAGTGCAATATTTTATTTACTGTTCCTCTGTCTACATTTCCAACTTTTTTTTCTTTTCATTTTCTTATTTTAAAGTTGAAAAAAAACCACCTCATTTTATTAAAATTGTGTGTACATGGGTAATATATGGCATCCTTCCATTTTTGTGAGACGATGGAGTAGTAGTAGTACACATGGGTAATATTTATTTATAATTCATTGATGTTATACTTTTTCAAATCCTTTTTTTAATAAAAATTTTCCTGTGAATCCAGAAGCAACAAGAAATCTGAACCTGTATAATTTTAATCATTTTGTTTTTTTGGTAGAGTGGCAATTTAAATTGAAAAGAAAAATTCATGTAACTATAAAACAAGTAACTTTATGCAATACCTTTTGTAGAGCTAAATTGTAAAATATATTTTGTCATCAATTAATAAGAAGACCACACATGAAATTCAATATTTTACTTCTGTTAATTTCCATACTATTAATTATATTGTCAATATTTTTGAACTTTTCCCCCAGTTTTTGTAAAACTTAAAATTAACATCGTAATGTGATCTATTCATCTGCATGAGTGATTTTGAATTTATAAAACTTTTGTCTTTTAAATACATGTTTTCTTCAAATGTCTTGTTGTATTATGAGGGTGTGAACAAATTGAGTTGTTGGCAGTTATGACTATTACAATGTCTTTATTTTCTAATTGCATTGTGATTTTGATGGAGATACAGAACTTTATGTATTTAATCAAAATATCTTTTATTTTTTTTTTTCCCCTTTGTACTTTTCATATACCGGTACTTTTTAGAACACACTGCAATGTTTTATATTTTTATAGTTTTATATGGGGACACTCAACCTTTTAAAATTATTAGTTTAAAAGAATAGTAAATAAACTCAATTGTTAAACACGTTTTAATTATTATTTTGGCACTTTGTCATTATTGATGAAATAGTAAATAAACAGGCAAATTTTTTTAAACTGCAAATTTTGTGCAACTCATTTTCATTGCCTAATAAGTGATACCAGGTTCTGATATTGTTTCTAATGTCACATCTCAGGGCCGGCCCCAACAGTTGCGGGACCCTATGCGAAACGGATTGCGCAGGGCCCAGTCTGGGTAGGGATAAGGATAATAAGGGAAAATTAAGATTTTGTAATAGAAAATAAATTCGCGCGGGGCCTATGAAAGTGCGGGGCCCATTGCGGCTGCATCGGTTGCAATGGCCTAAGGCCGGCCCTGTCACATCTTTATTATGGTAGTATTAGCTCTACAATAAGTAATGGGATTGGAATTTGCATTATCTGCACATCAGTGTTTTAATATTTATTTACAACATATATTAAATACAGATTTTAATTAACGTCTTTTATTATTGCCTACTGTACTTTCTTCTTTCAACAAGATTTTAGTTGAATAGTTTTCTTCCTATTTTTTAACTTGTGATTGTACAGCATGAAACTTAACTTGAATTAATTCTTTGCCCTGTAATTTACATGTACCGGTATGCCATTAATTATTAATTAAATTGCAATTAAATTCCAAAGAGAAATAATATTTTGAAGGACAATGTCATAATAAATTATTTTTCTTGTGAATATTGATTCCATTCATCATCTTTGAAAAATGAGTATTCTGCAAGATTAAAACTTTGGTATAAAAATATTAATTCATGGAAATGACTTTAGCAAGCTTTAATTGATTTCGTATGAATAATTTTAGTTACATAGTTGGTAAAAATTGCATCATGCAATTCCCTTTTGTTACATTTGCCATAAGGACTACTAAAGCTAGAAGAAACAGTCATATATTTTATGTCCAAATAGACATAGTCCTTTAACTTAAAGCTAGTGCAATTTTTTCAATGGTGCAATATGTCAGTTTTCAGTTACTATTAAGTGTCTCAATCATAGCATGAACATTTGTTATCTCCCAACATGTACGCAATTTTTTTTCACTTCATACCCCTGTTTTTTTTCCTCTGTTGGGTCAACCATATCTGCCCATAAAATAAAGAAATTTGATTTTTGCTGTTTTCAGCCTTTCTCATATTTCATATATTCTGGTACCGGTAATTAAGCATGCTAAAGAATATTAAGAAAAATTTATTTTTTACCCTGTAAAGAAAAAACCAATCTACTTGCAACACAAACTGGAAACAAAATAATACTTAAGAATTCACATATAAATTTTAATAAAATTTTCAACAGGTCATGATGAGGACATGAAAATAAACAAATAGCTCACGGCTTCTCAATCAAACAAATCAATATTTTATTTCCTTGAGATGGAATAAAAACAGAACAATGAAAACAACTTGATGCTGGTGAAATGAAATTAAAAAAAGTTCCAAGGAAAAGTCAACAATGACAGTGAAAAAAAGTAATTTTATCTAGAATTTTAAGTTGGCAATCTCTAAGGCACACTTTAAATATATTTGCTTTCCTTAATTAATTACTTTATTCCTTTTACTCTCAGCTAATAACTTAAAGCAATAGCCTCATGTATTTGAATTTTAACACAAATTTTGACTTCATCTAGAAATGTGTATGTTATGGAGAGGCTTTGGTAGCTAAAAAGTATTTGTTGAAATATTGGTTACAATACCGGTAACATCTTATTATTTAAGATTCTGACACTTAATTATTATTAATATAAATTTATTTATTTGTGGTGGAATAAATTAATTTAAAAAAAAAATTCTTTTAAAAAAATAACATGTTTAGTTATTTTCCTAATTTAGTTACCGATATGTATTTTCATATCGTTTACAAACACTCCATAAACATAAAATTAAGTGCTGAAATTAATAAACTGATATAACTAAACATATAATTTGATAATACTAAAGTAAAAATAGCTATTATTTGAGAAAAAACATACACCGTTTCATTGTTAATCTTATTTTCTTTTTTCATCTTATTTTCTTTTTTCATCCAATAATAAAAATGAAACAAAAATTATATGTACCATACCAATATTGCACAATCCAATATCTGATGTACCGGAAACCACGTTATACAGATGATTCAAATACACTGGAGGATAACTCACCCTTTTATCTAACTATCTTTTTTTGGCGGGTCTAATAAATTCCATTTTAATATTGTCAAACTAATAGATTATTCATCAGTTGAATACAATCAAAATAAATTGGTCGCCTTAATTTAACGTAATTCATAATAAAATTTAATGAAAAAAATAAAAAGCCTAGATCCGTCCATAAACAAATATTCTTCATCTTAACAAGACTGCAATATACAAACAAAACAACAAGTTGGGATGATTATGTATAACCAAACCATGAGCAAGCCAGAGATACCAATCACATGGTCAAATATGAAGTATAAACAAATAGTCTTGTTATGATATTATGAAACCAACTGCTTAACAACTCATTATTATTTATTTTATACTAATTTATAGTAAAAATGTTAGTGAAACAAAAATGGTCACAATAAATAATATATTTTATATTATGAATGCAATTTTCTTGTATTCTTAAATTTTTTTTTATAATAAACACCAAATTCAATCTATTTAGCCCTTTAAAAAAAAATCTCCCTACAGTCTATGTGACCAAATTTTAATATTTTCACCAGTGCTTGTGTGCATAAATTATAAATAAATACAGGTACCAATAACTTAATTTTAAAAAATACATATTGAAAAGGTGAAAAATATATAATAATGTAATGAAGTTCAAGTCTAAACATATATATAATTATATACATACTTGAGGAAAATGCAAGCTAATATGTTGTTTTTTAGTACTTTGTAATGTGTGAAACCATTATGTAAGTTTTTAAGATATTATCAAGATAGAAAATGCATATTAAATAGAAAGAGTGAACTGTACCTTTGTTATGGCATGTGGATGTTTATAAATAGATTTTTATTAATTTTTTTTCCGGCTTAAAATAAATTTTCCTTCAGTAAAAACACCAAATTCAAACCTTGAAATACAGGACTTTACTTTTAACATTACAAATTTGAAATACATTAGCATATACATTATCCTTAGGCCTAATTGGAAATTCCTGGAATATGAAGTAATGACGTTCTTTCTGTTAGTCCAAAATGAAATGTTATAATTTTATCACAACTTTCATAACGGCAACATCTGCACTACTTTTGAGTTCCTTGAGTCTGTAAATTTCTGTGGAAAAAAAAACATAGTGACAGATTTCCAGTACCCGGGTAGTAGGAATTAACTTCCACTTTTAAATGTGATTTAGGGTACAGTGTGTAACTTGGGCGGTAAATTTTGAGAGATGGATACGCTTTTTTACCATTACCGCCATCTTGGTTGACACAACCCGTAAAATTAAGAATAAAACGTTTAAAAATAATGAAAAAACTTCCTTAATCTATCCCTAAACCTAACCTGAACCAAACATGATGATTGATGATTCTTACTTATTTTTTCCATTTCAGCAACTCTAGGATGCTCGTTTTCGGGCGTAGTATCCAAGACATGCGCATACACCAAGGATGCCAACAATAAGACCTATTACCAAGGCAATGGCATCACCGGCGTCGAAAGCTGCGACTCCTGGTAGAAATAGGGCTAAAACAAATATTACAAGCTGCACAAAATCTGTGTTGCCTGCCATTTTGTTGCTCAGTTGGCATGTGATATGTCACATGATTAAAAAGGGGAGTGAAACATAATTTCCGCAAAGATTGTTTTACTTTTAGGAAATGCGAATTTTAACTTCCAAATATAATAATAATAAAGTCGGTTTTAGTTTTATTAATACTATTTTGAAGGCTACCAGTTAAGGCAAAAATCATAAAGATTTATATTTAGTATACTTTAAAAATTACAGCTTTGTATGTAACATGTGACATTTGGTCACCTGAGGTCAGTATTTTGCTTTTTAATTCAAAAGAAGCATTAATTATATACGTTTTCAAAGCGTTGTTTTTTTCTCTGCACCCTACTAATTGTTTATGCCAAGTCTCGCGTCCCTTCAAAAGAAATAACAAAAATATCGCATTTACAGACTTAGCTGTAAACTCCCCCATCCAAAAAATCCTTTTTGCCATTAAATATTTCAAAATATTTGGAATCAAAATGACTCTCTTCTGTCAGGCTCACCAAAACACTTCTTAGAAAGATTACAAAAGGTTCAAAACTCAGCTGCTAGGCTAGTTTTAAAGGCAAAAAACGTGATCACGTCACACCACTATTTCATTCACTTCATTGGCTCCCTGTACAAGCACGGATTGACTATAAACTCTCTGTTCTCTGCCACAACTTTTTCTCGAATTCCTGCCCTTCCTATCTAACCGAAATTCTCTCTGTCTATTCACCCCTTCGACAGCTTCGCTCCTCTGCAGACGAGCGTATTCTTTCTGTCCCTAAGACTCGCACAAAAACATCTGGTGAAAGATCTTTCTCTTACTGTGCCCCCAAACAATGGAATTCTCTTCCACTACACATCAGAAATATATCAACCATCACAGCCTTCAAAACTGCACTCAAAACACACCTCTTTAAACTTTACTATCCTGACTGATTCCCCCTCTGAAAGTTAAACGATGCTGCGGAGCGCCGTCCATGGCTTCACATGTAAATTGATATGGAATGGTTGGTTTTTAATTTATATTTTTTAAGTTCATTTTAATTTGTATGTACAGCGTGGTGAGCCCAGCCCTAGGCTGGGGTACCACGCTATAGAAAACTACCATAATAATAATAATAATAATATACTTCTGAAAATCACAATGTCTGACAATGTCAACTTCTGTAGTCACGTCCTAGTATTTTTTGCCTTATTATCTTATTTGCTCTTATTCATTTTAAATTTCTCAAGTATATTACTCTGTGCAAGTGATATAATAGTGTATTCTGTTCAAATATACTGGGGTACCGCTATATATGACAACTAATAATAATAATAATAATAAAACAACAAGGTTCTAAAATTCAAAAGGAATAAAAAAAAGTTATTTTCTTGTACATATTATTTATTAATCACGACCAATTCTAAAAAACAATCTGAAATGAATATCAACAGCAGAATGACAATGACATATATTTATATACAACGGACTGAATCAAAAAATAAGATTTAAAAAACATAAGCCTAACAAGTCAATTGTATATACACATCTGCGTGCACATCAGGTAACAATCATGTCTTATAAAACAGTTGATTAAATTATTATTTTAACCTTTGTGTCCTATAAATGTATGTCATATGGACTTAAACTATTCAGTAATTTATCATAGCATTTCAATTTTTTCCCCAAGGCGAGAAATTAAAAAAATTAAATAAGTATAATTTACTTACATTAGAAAATCAACTTTTGTAATACCAGCTTCCAATAATTTATTCATTTTAAAATGGTTGATAAATATGTTGGAATGAATATATGCAGTGTTACAAGAGATAAATCATAAGCCTTAACTTTAAGCATAGTGCTAGGTATTTATATATTCAAATTCTTATATTATTTCTAATTTTAAATATTTAACATTATTTTTCCAGTAAAACATAGCATCTACCCATTTATTATTTTATTAAATAATAGTAGCTTGTTAATGAATTTATTGCATAGCAAATTTTCAATCTATCCTTGCACATAATTTCAATATATAATTTAGTTAGAATTGACAAATGTATTTTACACAAAGGAAACTAATGAAATCAACCAAGCACATCATGATAGTTAAATAATAAAGATGTTTTTGAAACAATTTATGGTAAAAAGATTTGTTAAAAAGCTTGTAGGGGATACCTTAGTTAATTCTTGTCAAAAAATGTTTACATGTTGAGGAGATTTCATACAGTTTGCTATGCCTTGCTTGTCTAAATTTTACCTTTAACAAATACAGTGCATGACGTAAAAAAAAAAAAACAACACAGAGGTATTTTCAATACATTTTTGTAATAATATATAAAAATTGTAATCATTCTTTAAAAATAAATAGATCTATGTCCTTAAGTGCATTGATGCTCAAACTCTATATTTTTAAGTTGAAGATATAAGTCTAAAATATTTCTATAATTTAATCAGAACTTGTTAAAAAGATGTAAGGAACTAATCCCTTGCACAAAATCTGTTGAGCTTGTAAAAAATGGCTTTTATTTCACAATATAAAGAGACTTGAACATGTGAAATCTATAAATATTCTCATAATTGATTGAAGTTGAAGGTTTCAGTTTTAAATTTTTGGAGGAATATCATCCCCATAACCATGACTTCTGAACCAAAAATATAAATAGTTATGACATGCTGGATTTAAAGAATATGGGAGACATATCATAACAGCACTGTCTATATGGACAACAATATCAAAATATTATAGCTTATCGCTTTTTGATATTTCAATTGATTTATCAAATCTGCATTTTCATAAAATGCGCACAATAACATTTTACCGATACATGTTGTTTTTTTCACATCTCTTTTCATATACCTAGTTTGCTGAACTATATCAGTAAACATGCACAAATATTTTATATAAGAGGGTAATGTGAGTTGCAGAAAATGAAACTCAATTAATGTAGGGGGAAATTGAGTTGAATACCAATTGAATTTCAAATGAAAGTGAATTCACATATACAAAAGTATGAGAATTTCGTAAGAAATACTGATAGCATTAGTACAAACACAATATGCCTACTTAGTGATTTAAACCGCTATGACTTAACACTACATTCTCTTTATGTCAAGTGTAAACAACAATAATGGCTGCTAACTCTTAAGGGATCTGATGAAAGCTCTAAGCCGAAATGTTAAAATCTTTTTCCTGTCTACAAATTCAAGTTTAGCATACTTTGTTCTTATATTTCATCCGAAATACTACAATTTAAAAATTTTGATAGTTAATATAATTAAATTACCTAAAACCAAAGTCAAAGATGGTTTCTTTTGGTAATAATGACAAGCACCAGTAACCATTTAGTCTTTCCAAAAATATACTTAAGATATTTTTACTTCACAAGTACCCATTTTGGAATTCTGGACGTTTTTTTCTATTTCCTTCAATATTAGCTATTTTCTATTCCATCAATAGTAACTCTTTTCTATTCCATCAATATTAACTCTTTTCTATTTCCATCAATATTAACTCTTTTCTATTCCATCAATATTAACTATTTTCTATTCCATCAATATTAACTCTTTCTATTTCCATCAATATTAACTCTTTTCTATTTCCATCAATATTAACCTAATCTAGCAGTCTCTTAAATGTTTTGTTCTCATGACCATAAAGCATCTTCTCTTTTCTGAATAATCAAATAGTGGAACAAGATATTTTTAGGCTTGAAAAAAAAAAAAAGTTAATTGTAGTGTTAATTTTCTTAAAATTTATTCTGTCTTATTTGTCCAGCCCAAAGATATCTTATTCCATTAAATATTTACTTGACCGGGCTTGAACATAGTCCCCATATATCTGACTAATCAATCAGCTCATTGATAGAACATAACTAATTATTAAAAGTTACCTTTATTTTTGTGTACCACCCAGTGCTACAAAACCCCTGATCCGGAGTATATTACCGGTACTAACTTTAATGACTGTTATCAATGTGGAGAGTCAAATGCTCAGGGTTGATATATAAGACATGACTCAGAAGTCAGTATTCACCAGCCAATCTATTCACATTTTATCACCAGGCTCCACTTATACTCCCATTCACACACAAACACTTGTCATCGCCGTCCTCTTCTCTTCATTGCAGCTGTACACTGAGGACAATACCATTTTCCCTTTGGGGCTTGAGATAAACCAACACATCCATAATGAAACCACTCTATAGGACACTGTGAACAAATACAATTGATTATCAAATAAAACCAAAGTTGGAGGTCATTTGAAAATATAGAGCTGCAGTATTAATACAAAAAAAAATAAATGATTAGGAAGGTTGAATTTTAAATTACCAATATTAACTAACTCCTACCTAGCCTATTATTGCTGTACAATGTCTGCCCTAAAGTACGGGACATAACTCCTATTGGGAACATACTTTATTTTAAATAAGGAAATATGGAGAGTTGCTGATTTATTTTTTACTCCAATACATTATACAATCAAATAAAGGAGTATACGGAATAAACTTTATGTTATTATAATAATAATGATAATAAAAGTTGAACATGGTAAGTTTTCACAGTTTACTGCCCTCACCACGACCACTGTCTCCCTGGCCACAACTAAATCTATTGCACATAAACAATAAACAAAAGGGAACAATTACTTACATCATTATTATCACATCCAACCATTTCACCATAAGACACCTGATTACAAAGACAGTATCTAGGCTCATTTGGATCTGCTCCCCACTCCTCTACTTGGACATCTGTTGACAGATCTTCAGCTTCTGTTGCTGTAACTTGCGGTGTTGATGGTTGAGAAGCATTTGCTCCGGTAGTTGTATGTTGCTGTTGTTGGGCTGCTAAAGCTGCAGCTTTGGTTGTTTGTCTAGAAATTTTGTTAATGTCATACTTTGTAAATAAAATGTAAGGAGGGCTTTAAAAAAGAGTTTGTGGAAAAGCTTGTTACAGAAGATGAAGGGTGGCAGGCATCAGTAAGACAGAGGATGAGAATGCAGATGGCCACACTGGGTCACATTTTGATCTAAGAATCATGAATGTCACAGATATGAATGGCTATGGGGATTTCAAAGTTAACAATAGGCAACAAAATTAGATGTATATCTAAGTTCTTGAAGGTGCATTGGAAAAAGTATTTTAGTTTACTAAAAGACATCACCTATTAAAGATAATTTTTAAAAAAAGAGACATTATTTGTTTATGTACAATTGATACCATACGTGCATTACAAAAATTTCATTGTGGATAAAATGCACCTTTTCTGAATCTCTGTAGGATTAGAGATTAGAAATAGATCATATGAGTCATAATATTAAAAAGATATCTCATGGATCCTCAACTCACTTTTTTGTGCGCTGTGATCTGGGTTCAGGGGTCGATGGTGCTGATGCAGATTGGGGTATACTAATTTCTTTAGGTGGATTTTTGGTCATTAAGTCATAACTAGCTTTCATACTTGATGTTCGGCGACCTTGTGCTAACTGAAAAAAAGAAAGTCATGATGTCAACAAATAGTCTACATATTACATTAAAATTACATAGTTAACTTTTTACATTACCAATTTAAAAAGAAATTTGCAACATATTGAAAAATCTCACACTTATAAGACTCAAACAAAGTAAAGATGTCCCCATATTCAATATTTCAAAACATCATAAATATTTCTCCTAATCATTGCTTTGAACCACAGGGACTTGGCTATCCATATTGTATTGATTCAGAACCAGTCCCCTTATGTGTTACAGAGTAAATTAACAACCTGCTGTGTGGCTGCTATAGCTTGTGAAGCTGCTGCAGCTATTGCTGGGTTTCCTGCACCAATATTGCCCAAAGTGTAGGATATTCCAGACCCTGAACCTGAACTGAACATAGTCATGGCTGGTGAGCTAGAAGATGAACTTGGCCGCCGTGGACCCAAAGACTCCCTCACCACCTCATTGGCAAGCGATGAGAGGACATCTGTTGCTGGTCGCTTTTCTGTGTGGTTTGTGACTGAAGACTGCGTGTGTGTCAGTCGTCTCTCTGAGATCAAAGTTATTTTAAGTTTTACTTATTGAATTGATTGAAATAATGAATGAAATATGAGAAATAAAAAAAAAACATGAGACAAATAACCAAAAAACTTAAATGTTGGAAAATGTTTACTGATTTATTAATATTGTGAGCTAAAGTGTCCAGTTGATCATTTTAACACAGTGGTTCTCAACCTTCCTAACGCTGCGACTCTTTCATACAGTTCCTCATGTTGTGGTGACCCCCCAGCCACACAATTATTTTTGTAATAATTGTAGAGTATATGTGTTTTCAGATGGTCTTAGGCGACCCCCCCCCCCCCCAAAGGAGTGGCAACCCACAGGTTGAGAACCGCTGTTTTAACAGATATGTGGTTATTTTCATCTCAACTTACTTTCAGACTTATGATTTGTGAAGTTAGGAAGTGGCTTGTCAAGCTCTAAAGATCCTGGAAAGACAGTTGAAACAATCAAATGATTTTGTGTTGGGTGGCTGCATGATAAACTATCAAACATTTTAAGTGTTTATATTTAACACATATTGTATCCATTTTCATGACTCACCCACTGGTTTGACATCATGGTATAACTCACAACAAAAGAATTGCACCTAAATTGATTTTCAAAGGAAAATCGTAACAGGAGATGCACTACTAAAAAATGCAGTTTCCACTCTACTTACAATAGAATGATTAGCTCACTCTTAACCAAGTCTGGAGATCATGGGGCTGGAAAATGTTACCAGTTTAAATGATGAATAAGTCAAGTCAACCTTTGCTTTATAAACAATAATTTCCTCCATCAGAGTAGGTAATATTTTATTTGCTTTTGGGTGGTTGATGGGGGTTGAGAAAATATTGTCATAAAAGATATCAAGATAACCAGAAGATGTTTGTGAGTTTCTGAGGCCTTTTTTATGATATAAAGAGCATCTGTAATGTATACCTTTATAAAAAAAAAACAGCACAATTTATGTTCATTTATTTTTAATTCATAAATTGTTTGATAATCTTAGTCTACATGCTGACAAAATAGAATAGATATGAAAGTAAACTAGTCATTTCAACATTTTTTAAACAAATTTAAATAATTTCAGAAGATTTTGAGGGCCATTCAACCCTTGTACTTGTACACACCATTCTATTCTTCTATGTAATAAGTTACTTCCCAATTGTTAGACCAAAATGGCCACAAGCACATACTTTTCTCCAAGACTTCTGTGATTCCTGCATTATCAGCCTCCAATTCCATTTTAAATTTTGATAGCTCTTGGTCTAATCTTCTTGAATGTCTATCAACCTATTTAGGAATAGGAATAATTTTTAAGCACATAAGAACTAAAAACTAGTGCTTTAAAAATGTTAAAATAATGAACTAAATACAAAATTAAGCTAAAGAAATGTTTCTTAGCAGTTTTGGATAAAAACTATTTTAGTATATGCCATGTAGTTACCAGCTCATATATATGGTTTGCTAGCTGAACTTTTTCATCTGTATCTTCTAAGGCTTTGTAATATTCCTGTAAAGAAATTAAATAATTGCATACATTAACTTATCAAAAGACTTATGCACCGATTTAAGACTTACAGTACTCACTGTCACAACCATTCTGTTTCATAATATAGTTTTGTATAAGCAGATGTCAAGCAATAACATACTAGAGCATAATATATGTTAAATATATGTTAAATATATGTTCTGTAACAACAAACCTCTTTAATTTTTTTAAACTGTTCTTCTCGCCATTCTTTTTTACTATTTGGTTGTTGGCATTTCTTAAAGAAGGTTTTCACATTTTCGTCAAGAGTATCTAAAGTATCTGTTTGAGAAAAATACATAGATTATAGTGTCAACAGAAAGATTTCATTAATAAAGAAACCCTTTAGGATACAAAATTTATGTTTTTACAGGTGATAATTTTATTATCAATTATTATAAATTTTTATTACCTTTCAGTATTTGAAAAATATGATGTTTTCAATCCAATTAGAATTTTTGTAAGAAAAAAAAAATATTTCTAACAAGAACATTTCAAATAGAAAAATACTAACTTGAAACTTGTAAATCCATTTCTCTCATTTCTGTCAATTTTTCCCTCATTTCCATAGGAAGATTTTCAATAACTGTAATGAAAAGAAGTTTGGAAATAAAGTCTTTAAGGATTCGATTATTGAAGAAATTGCAAAAAGGAAAAAGAATATAATTTGTACTTGTGAATAGGTAGCACCAGTGGATAGGTCACATCCTTAGTTTTGGGTTGTCAAAGTGGGTATTTGCAGTTGAATTGCAAATAGGTCCCACAGTAATCTGGGAAGTTACATGGTCCATTTTTTAACATAACTATAACTAATATTAGTTAAATATTATCTGTTTTCTAGTAAACAGATGTCACATAAATGTTTCAATAAAACTTGAAAACTGAAAAGTAATTGTCATAAACTAGGTGATCTTTAATAAACATAATCACTGATTGCCCTCTGCTCGAGCAAGGGAGAAAAAGATTCTCAGACTTTTTGTATAAAAAACTAATCCACACTGAATAAGTGTAAGTACATTTGTGATTTGGGTGGTATTTCCTTATCCAGTGTGGGGCTGCTTTGTTTAGATAAAAACTTGGAATTGCTTCAGTCCAAAAATCACTTGAATCAGCTAATAAATGTTAAATATGAATTGTGCAGATCAAGTGGTTTAATTTGATGTGTGATGCAGTATAGTTGGAAGGGGCGAGTGCATAAAAAAAACAAAATGTCTGGGGAGAATTCATTTTCTCCTTTGCTCTTGCTTATGCTTGAGCCCAGGTATGCACCTGGTCTACTGATACGCCACCGTCTACTTCAGATCTCTGTGATGTCGAGTGGATAGGTCACTGATTTTTATCAAAATTTTGGGTAAAAAGTATGACAAATACAAAATTATTTACAGAGGTAAAAAAAGGAAACTGGAAATGATGAGGATGAAATAACTGAGCAAGAGTGAATGACCTTACATAATTTGTTGTTGTTGTTTTACAATTTTATATTATAAAAGAAGGTACTAGTAATTTTTTTAAGAACACCACATGTTCATTTTATAAATTCCCCAAATTGTATTTAATAGAGCTAAGAGAGTAAAATATAATATTTTTCAAAACTTAATAATTTGTTTCAAAGTTTACTTTTTGTTCTTTACATGAAAGGATTTAGTGTGTCTGTGTTTTTGGAGGGTGGGGAGATTGTAAGGGAGAAAAGTAGGGACAGTAGGTGAGGAAGCCATTAAGGGACTGAAAGGACAGGGTATTTGATGTCAAGTGGATTTTGATGTTTAATACGGAGAAGATAAGGAATAAGGGGGAACAGGCAGGGGGTAAAGTTCGAGGGCAGAGAACATGAATAAGTGAGTAGGATGAGGGTTGCTGTGAAATGTTAGGTGGAAGAAAGTAAGAGTTAAATGGAAAGGGGTCAGGTTAGAGGAGAGGGTTGATGGGGAGTGTAGTGTTAGAGAGTAAGGGAGAAAAGTTATAAGAGGGCAGGGGAGGAAAAGGGAAGAGGGTAAAGGTGCAATTGTAAGAAAAGGGGGTCAGGGGAGAGAGAAGTTAAAGGAGAAAATTTCAGGGGCAAGCTGTGTTGAGGATAATGAAGGGGACTGAGTATGGGGGGAGGGTAAGTGATAGTTTATGGGACAGGATTAGGCATTAGGAGAGAGGGTGGGGTAATAGTAATGGGTTTGCGTCACAGCATAGTGGGGAAATGTTTACTTTATGTACCTCTTTATTATGTAGGCAAATTTAAAATTGAAAGTAGGCCTAAGCTAATATTTATAAAAAATATTATATTACTTTATAAACTTTAATAATATTATTATTATTTATTAAAATTAATGAATATTAATTTATATTTTGATTGAATAATTGAAATTATACGATAAACTAAATAAAAATTATAATACGTTAAGCTCTTAAAATGGCTCTTTTAATTGAAAATATAATTCGATAAGATTATGAACTAAAATTTCATAAGCAAAATAAAAAATTTGTCAACAAACATAAGAAGTAGTT